>JAFEMH010001812.1:105000-400000 GCA_022495995.1 Adenophora triphylla var. japonica | reverse complement strand
AGAACAATATTTGGTATCTCCAAGTTTTTTCTGCCCGAGAAATGATCAAATGCCACCTACCAAGAAGAAGTAGTGAAACAAGAAGCTAAAAAACCATGTACTATGAAGACACTTGAAAAGAGTTACTCTCTATGAAGATACTAGACGAACGTTCTGCACGGCAAGGAAATCAAAAAGCCGCCACATTACGTGTCATAATATCAATAAATAATATAATATATTTTCTCACAAGAAAAAGTCTGTTTTGATTGAATACACACATACAATATATTATATGTACTTATATATCTCAAAAGGATGTCTTCTTATTTCTTCCAGATGACTGGCTTATGCCAATTTTACTCACTTCCATAAAATAGAATGCTGACATTTAATCTGTAATGTATATATCTCTTCGACTACAAGAAACGTTGGGTGCAGTAGTTTGCTACTCGATTTAGTTGGCCTTTTCTTGGCTTCGATCTTTGGTTACGTTGTCTTCTACAAGTCTAATTTGGGTTGTTACCAATTAGTCCTTGAGATAGGGTGGAATTTACCAATAAAAACATCACATTTCAATTTCTACCTTAGGATCTTTGGGTTGAAATCAAAACTTCCATAGAGTCCCTGACCCTCTTTATAATAATTCTAATTGACAAAACTACCCCGCCCCAAACAAAAACCCCGTCCCTTTCCATCTTATCACATGAGCGGCATACTCCTCTCTATCTCTTCTTTCGCTCTCTCTCCCTTCCTCATCTCCAATCTTATTCTCCAGCACAGTTTCCCTACCTCCGTCGTTCTCCGGCAGCTATCTCCACCTTTACCAGGGACACCCCAAACACCAAAATCAGGACGCCCCCATCTCACTCTTAAAACCTTCTCCCTTTCTACCCTCTCCCTCTCCCTCTTTCGCCTCTTGTTCATCCTCGGATTGTGATGTTGTTTGATTCAACGATGGCGTCTTTTGCGAGCTTGTGGGAGGCGGTGTGGTTGCATGTGGAACGTGCTCTTGAGAGTAATTGAGCGGATTGGATGAAATGACGATGGGATTGAGCGGTAGATCGATTTGTAGAACGAAGCTTAGTTAGGGATTTTTTTGGGCATTTTTGGATGGCTAGGGGGAAAGAGAGGATGAGTATGGGTAATTGGAGAATTGTGTGTATGTGTGTGTATGAGAGAGTGAGTGGATAAAGTGAAAGAAATGGTGACCTAGAGGTCCGCTGGAATGAAGATCCGGCTAGTCTCATATTGGTCAGAGCCTTCTATTTTGTTTCCTTCTCCCTTGAATGGATATTGGAGCATCTCATCTTTCAATTTTGCTTATACCTATAAAAAAAGTTAAAAGGAGAAGTTTGGAATTGCAATTTTTAAGATACTCCACCCGTCCCAAAATGAATGTCCATTTTTTGTAAGTATGCTTTCGATCAAGTCTAAATTTGAATTTCTTTTGGACATTCATTTTAGAATGGAGGGAGTAGTACTTATGTATGTATGCGTGAAGTCCAGCTGATGTTACTGACGAAAAGACAGGAACATGAACACTATGTTAATATTTGAAGGAATATAGTTACAAAAGGTAAAATAAAGTCTAATGTGATGAAGAGAAGATGATATTGAGGTTGCAATGGAGAGTTAGTGTTGCTATTTGGTTGACAGAATCAATCTAAGAAAGCTGATCCATGAACACAACAAAAGTTGAGATGGGAAACAAAATCCTTAATTGCTTAATACTATTAGTAGAATGTTTCAACTGTAAGCGGAGGATATTTTTCTTTCTAACTTGTTGTTTAGTCATAGAACCTTTTGATGTTGTACTAATGCAATAGTATCTCTTTGAACCAGTTACTAGTCATAGTGGAAACTATAATTTTTCATGACATTTTCAAATGGGTGGGCTGATGAAATTATCAAGGGATGATATCTTGATCGGGGGTTATGGACGAATTATATTTTTTTGAGATTTCAATTTGATACAAGTCCAATGTGTAAATCTTGCTAAGGTTATGACAACAAATTCATTGTTACATTTAAACAACCAAAAAAATTAATTTCTCATTGATTTAAAGGGTACATGACTACACACTCATCTTTAGATCAACTTTATGCCAAAAGATTTCTCATTTGTTTAAAGAGTATTCTACAACAAAATTATCTTCAAATTTAAACATCTAAGAAATTGAGTATCAATTGTGAAAAATTAAGAGATGAATGTTTTTATACTCGATTGTAAACAAATGAGAAATGAATGTCTCACTTTTAGAATTTTAAAAATTGCGTATCAGTTGTGAAAAATTGAGAAATGAATTTATCAGTTTTTATACTCAATTATGAACAATTGAGAGATGAATTTATTAGTTTTTATACTCAATTATGAACAAATAAGAAATGAACGTCTCAGTTTTTTAAATTTATGAATCTGAGAAATTGAGTATCAATTGTGAAAGATTGAGAGATGAATTTTTCTTATACTCAATTATGAACAAATGACAAATGAATGTCTCAGTTTTTAAATTTAAATATCTGAGAAATTGAGTATCAATTATAAAAAAAATTGAGAGATGAGTTTATCAGTTTTTATACTCAATTATAAACAAAGGACAAATGAACGCTTGGTCCGTAGTTTGTGCGCGCGTGAGGGAGTAGAGGGGCAATCTGGTCCAGCGAAATTCAAAGGACTTTTTGGTGAGTTTTGAAAATGTCAGTCCTTTAAGGTAGTTTTCATTTGTCCGAGGGACTTTTGGTCAAAGCCTCTTCTAATTTTCCTTTTTTTTTTTGCATTCTGTTACAGGTTCATGTTACTCATCTTGTTACTGTATTCTCTCCTTTTGTGTTGTCTACTTGAGATTGAATATGTGGATGCCTATTTATATAGTGCATTGACAGGATTATGTCCGGGATCCCGACAGGAGATTTGCTGCAGATACTGTAGCTGCAATAGGTTTATGTGCTCAGCGACTTCCAAAAGTAGCAAACACTTGCTTGGAAGGGCTTCTGGCTCTGGCTTCACCAAGTGAGATACAGATTTTTTTTGTGGTATAGTATCTGTAGAAGAATGTTTTGGTATATTTTGACGTTTTGAAATTACTCTGAACCCCGCAGAGTCCATGAATGGTGACATTGGGTCCTTAGATGGAGAAGCACTTGTTATGATACAAGCAATAATATCCATTAAAGCAATCATAAAGTTAGATCCACCCAATCATGACAAGGTATTTTTCTTGTGTTGGCTTCATATCTCTCTCTCTCTCTCTCTCCTGCCTGCATGAGTTCAACAGTTTTCTTTTTAACTATGGATAGATATATATTGAGCATACCATGCGTCGGCATTTTGCTTGATCCATTGTCTGCTAGAAAAGTATTTTGAACTGTTTTTGCTCAGCTTTATTTGTTTCCATCTCATTTTTCTTTAGAAAGTATAAGTGATATATTCTAAGTGTTTTTTTTTACAGTTGGAACAAACTTCACCATGCAATCTGTAACCCACTTCTTTTTGTTATAGGTAATTGTGTGTATGGCTCGAAAATTGGATGCAATCAAGGTGCCTGCTGCCCGTGCTATGATTATTTGGATGGTGGGCGAGTACAACTCTGTTGGACAAATTATCCCAAAATTGGTGCCCACAATTCTCAAATATCTTGCGCACTGCTTTACTTCCGAAGCACTTGAAACAAAGCTCCAGATTCTTAATGCTGCTGTTAAGGTAGTGCATGATGAACATTTCACTTTTTACGTAATCATCACTTATCTTGTGACCTCTTAGAATGGATGCAAGACAGTCTTGCAGTAGTTAAAGACCAATATGTAACTCAAAATTCTCAGTTGAGGTGGTTGTGTACTAATACTTCCACTTTCATACCTTTATGTATGAATGGATAGAGAGGAAAGCGAGGATTTTAAAAAACATTACTTACCAGAGCATTTCTTTTGGGAAAAAGTGGTTTCATTAGCTTCTCTTTGGGTGTATGCCAATGGTGTCTTCAAAGGTATATCGCTTAATGACTTGAAGAGAGGCTGGGTTGCTGCTATAGTTTAATGCAGTTTTCATGCATTCTTTCCTTGTAGGTGGACCCATTGTCCATCCTTTTGCATTATAGATCTTTTTCTAATACAATCCTGTTTCCTATCAAAATAAATAAATAAAGTCTTCTGATTAAGATTTGATGTGTTTCTTTTTTACTTGTATCAATGAAAGAATCTCGTTTTGTGGTAGATCTACTTAGAGTAAATCAGGAATGAGAATTAAAGGAATGGGCTGCATATTAACTTGGTGGAGCAAAAGCTGCAATTTTCGCTATTGGTGACACAGCTATCGTCTGAATCATTTGGTTTGTAAACTACAAGATGATAATAATTGTTTAAACTTGAATGAAGCAATTATAAACATGCCTCAACTTTCTTTACCTTTTATCATAGGTTTTTATCATTAGTAGCCAGTTTCTTTGGCTGGAGGAGTTGGTAGTGTTGATTTTCCTGGTGCAGTAAGCTACATCGAATAAGCAATAATGCTCATCTTTCTATAATACCCCACTTTTATCTTGTCAAGTATCCTTGTTCACCTGTTTTTATGTTTGGTCAGTGTATTTTCCCTTGCGTGTGAGTATGTACGCATGTGCATATACTCTACAAACACACATTCATATTTGTACTTGAATGACCTGATCTTGTCATCAGTAATCAATGGGTGCTTTTCAGGTCCTATTATGTGCAAAAGGAGAAGGTACAGGGGATTTCAAAAGTATATTATGCTATGTGCTTGAGCTTGCTAAAGTTGACTTGAACTACGATGTTCGTGACCGGGCTCGTGTCTTTAAGAAACTTCTCTCGTGCTATATAGGTTCTGATAAGCCACAGGAGGAAGCAAATCGTAAACCAGAAAATAGTGACCTACAGCATTTAGTGGCGGACTATATATTTGGGGAAAATACCAAATCAACTTCAACTGAGACCATTAATTTCCGGTTTTATCTTCCTGGAACTCTGTCACAGATAGTTCTCCATGCAGCTCCACTCTATGAGCCTCTACCAGAGCCTTGTAGTTTGGACATCTCTAATGAGGTTGAAGGAATAACAACATCAGGGCAGGAAGCCATTCAGACTGACAACGATCATGACTCAGATTCCGGATCTTTGGATGAAGAAGGGACTGGTAGTTACGGGTCTCAAGATTCTATGACTAGTTCAAGGGGTCTCGATAACACTGACGAGAGTGGATCTGAAAGTGATGTTGATGACAACACTGGCTCATTAATTAATATTTCAGATCTGGGTAAGTCTGAAAATCATAATGGAGGTTCAGTGGAGCATGATGCTCACCATAGCTCACATGATTTTGGGGAACTGATGTCCAAAAGAGCTCTTGAATCATGGTTGGATGAAAATCCTAGCTCAACTCAGAATGTCTCTGAACCTAGTAATGTCAGGAGATCATTGGCAAGGATCTCTATTGGCGATATTGGTAAGAGAGTTAAACCTAAGACATATATACTTTTGGATCCGGCAAATGGTAATGGCTTGAGAGTAGATTATACATTCACATCTGAGATTTCCAGCATATCACCTGTACTAGTAAGTGTTGAAGCTTCCTTCAGGAACTGTTCCACAGAGCTAATGTCAAAATTATTCTTGAGCGATGAGAATTCCAAAAGTTCTGATTCCTTAGATCAACAATCGACAGCGAATGAAAGGTACTTTTAAGACTAACCCTGCATCACCCAGCCCCTTCTCTGTTCCTGGTAGGCAATTTCTGAAGTTGTTATGCCTGCCTGAATCTGCATTCATGCCATTCTCCCTGTTCCTGCACATATTTTTGTTAACCTCCTAGTTGACTGCTTGCAAATAATGTACTTGCTAGAGTTTTTCTGCTCCTTTCTTCCCCTTTTACCTCTCCCCTGTGCTTGTCCTGTACTCTAGCATGGTATTTACCGGTAAAGCTAAGATTTTAGTGCATCATGTCCAAACAAACATGTTATAATGGAATTAATTTATGGTGGAGATATCATTTATTGGGAATCGCTAAAGGTGCTACTGAGGCCAGTCAATAGTTTGACCCTCTCGTTTAATATGAGAACTTCATGGCAGAATCTGATGGTATTACTATGCGTGGCAAACTATATACCCATTATGTAGTATCATTTGGTCTGTAAGTTATAACTTTGTTATGGGTCTTTATTTCTCTTTTTTGCAAAAATACAGTTGCAATATTTACTCGGTTCAAGTTAATAGCAACTTGTTACTCTTCAAGTCCGTGATTTACCTATGGTTTTCTGTTGTACTGATAAGATGGTCCTCATGATTATATATACTTTATTTTTACCCACAATTTGTTCATTCAGCTTGGTCCTTGATTATAAAAGCTTCAATTTATATTTTAGTATAATTGAATGCAGAATATGACCCCATTTCCTTCCATTGTTCCGTCAAATGGCTGATTGATATTGAATTGTCCCTGTATTGTCCCTGTCTTCATCTGCAGTTCCTTGACATCTCATAAAGATGTGCCAACTCTGGTTCCTATGGAGGAGATTACTCTCCTCGAACCTGGTGAGACTACAAAGAGAGTTATCCAGGTTCACTTTCATCACCATCTCTTGCCATTAAAACTTGTATTGTGGTGTAATGGCAAGAGGCATCCTGTTAAGTTTGCGACCTGACATAGGATATTTCGTAAAGCCTCTTCCGATGGATACTGAAGCATTCTTAAACAAGGAATCCCAGCTCCCTGGGATGTTTGAATATATAAGGAGGTCAGAAAATTACCTTTCTTTCTTCTTCTTCCATGCCTTCAGCGGCAACTCTCCTTGATTCTTTTAATGATTTAATTAATTGTGATGTTGATAACTTTATTGTTCTTTTCCATTTGAAATTACATTGGAGTTGATTTATTACCATTATTGGTTGTAGGTGTTCCTTCGGCGATCATATAGGGGATCTGAAGGATGACAAGGGTGATATGTCACAGACAAAAGATAAGTTTCTTGTTATCTGTGAAAGTTTGGCTTCAAAGATGCTCAGCAATGCAAATCTTTTTCTTGTTTCTGTGGAGATGCCTGTTGCTGCCAACCTTGATGATGCATCAGGTTTGTGCTTGAGGTTCTGTGGTGAGATCCTCAGCCACTCAACTCCCTGCTTAATTACTGTGACCCTCGAAGGTAAATGCTCTGAACCACTGGATGCATCCGTGAAAGTCAATTGCGAAGAAACTGTATTTGGCTTAAATCTGTTGAACAGAATTGCGAATTTCTTAGCTGAGCCTCCCCTGGCTGGCTGACAGCGTAGAAGGGTGATTGATACTGTGTTAATATTTTGACGTTTGAGAACTTGTCGAGCAATGAAAATGTTAGTGTGTGTGCATTTTGTGGTAAACATAGTTTTCCTGATCTTCACTTTGTGAAATTGTTCTTTCCAGCAATCTAGTTCTTGTTAATTTGCACATGGAGGGATTGTTTCACAAGATCTTTTGTCAAGTTGTCATTCTTCTTGAGCACTAGTTTGTTCCCCTTTTGTTGTTGCTTATTATCAGTTTGACAGTTTGATGGGTTACTGCTTGCCTCTTCATGACGATATGGTTGTGTTCTTAGAGAATGTACAGACCACAATAGTAGAAGAATTTCTTATTTTAGGGTGTTGTACATTACACATGCCAATGCAACAAAGTGACCCAGGTTTGATAGAGATTTGGTTAATTATTTCTCCCTCTCCGATGCGTTTATATTAGAAAGCAATATAAAAATACCCCGAGTCTTTCAGCCATACATTTTTTTTCTGCTTGACATTATGAAAATTGCAATGAGATAATATTGTAATATTATATATATGCATATTTTAATTCTTTTTGGGTGAGGGAAGGGGGGGGGGTGAAAACCACAACTGATTTTGATGAGAGAAAATGCACTAGGTGCAAGATTATTTTCTGCAGGATGGGTAATAGATGTGTTTATTGTTAGCTTTATCTGTTATAGGATGTTTATTTTTGTCCTTTTCCGTTTCTAAAACGTCCTTCAGCATGTGTTTTTTTCTATTCAGAAGGGTATCAAATAGCGAAATTCCGAGACGTAAGGTTGAATTTCTATCATTTTTGATGTAGGCGGTTTTGTTTCACCATTTAGGCACTCCATTATCAACTTCTTCAGTGAACCGGATTGTGGCAATTGGCTATAAATCCACTCCATGAGCGATTCCATGTCATCCGCAAAATCTCTTATGTGCCATTGCAGAAGCTTTGGCACCATAATCTTTTTCTTGCTTGTAACTCCCACAGAAGCTTCCAGATACTCTAGTCTTGCTCTCCGCAGTTCATTCACAATTTCCTCTGATGTATAAACCCTTAACTGCATATCACAACATTGGTTCGTTAAGGTTTTAAATACACAACTAAGATAGAATTGAAATTTTTCAGTAATTTGATTGAATAGTTATGCCCTTACTGCTGGTGAAGACCAGCTTCCGCGACAAAGAGCAAATGTGACATTGGGTTCTGGATATCCCAGTCCATAGGCACGTCGCAATAGCATTTCCTTCTCATCTGTTGGGACCTAATATATGGCATTGAAGAGTGTCAGGATTATAGCGAGAAAACTCAGTATTTTTTTAATTATTACTCCCATAAATTTCATTTTGACAGAGAATACCAGTCATGATTATTTATATAGATTCTAAGAGTCTCTCCCCCCCCCCCCACATTACTTTGTCTAATTCTGGTTGCCTTACTTTTTTGATATATCTGCTCTTCAAACTGTTCATGGTCACCCAAAGTATTGATGTACCTTGAACGCTTGAACTTACAAATAAGAGATTACATCTACATAATATGGCACGCCAACTTACAAGATTGGAGTCAGATGGATGCCGTAGGATGAAGTGTTCAATTGCCAGAGCATTCAGCACAATGCCACCCACATTTATTGCTGCCTAGATCAGGAAATTGATACGATAATGTGAGTATCAGTTGTACTTATAACTAACTTTCCAATCTTCCTTTTTTCCACCCGTGTTGGTTCCATCTATATTTTTGGCCAATCAAAGGCTAGCATATTCTTCTTTGTTTATTTATTTAATTTATATGTAGATATATATTTTAGATGTTCCTGCTCGACTAGGACTTATACCTTGTTCATAAGTGCAAGTAGTTTCTCCTGTGTGGAAGGCAACCCATGTTGTAGAAACGCCTGAAAGAAAAAGATCAATTACTTCTCTGCTGTATGAGTTTCTTTTTTTCTTTAATTGGTGAAAGATGTCTTTCAGTACATGCATTATGCAGGCATTATAGATGTTGATCCAGAATGCTAACTTCTGCTTGTGTGTCAGGAGTGTTAAGTCCACACCACAGAGCTTGTGCATCAAAATCCTGAAGAATAGAACACGTAAGTTTAACTCTAATTGTTCTTGAATTTTTTTATTATCATATGAAAGGGAACTCAGAAAACTACCTCAGTTTTCCTAGTTCTTGGGAATACTCAGAAACGCGAGTACTGTCCAGTGAATTTCTTGTCATTTGGATGAAATTCCTGTACGGACCAATATCTCTGATAGCGTCATCTGAGTCGGGCAGTATGCCATAGGGGTCAAGATCCGTTCTGTTATCTTCAAATAGAAATGTCGGCGCTGTGCATTTAAAGGTGGTTTTTGATATGAGGCCTTTCGAGTTAATGCAAGAGATATGCTTAGGTACCGTGTCTGATGCGTTTGTTTCCAGCAATGACTTGTTCAGTTTGAGAAATATGCCTATTAAGCACCTGATAAGGTCTTCTGACAAATTATTTGGTTTCTCGGTACTGATTTCTCTATCTGACTGGATATGTTTTTGGCTTCTTTGAAGAAATCTTGAATTTGAAGTCTTATCATCTGCTCCCCATGCTGAAACATTAGAGGTACACATTTATTGTTTTGTATACGTATATCACATGTACTCCCTCCACTCCATCCCATTGATACGCATACAAAAATGATAGTGCACAGGAATTAAGAAGAAATGCTACTCTGGTGTTGTGAGTGGGTAGGAGAGAAAAAGTGAGGTAGGAAATAGTGATTTGATAGTTATTGTATGTCAGGTGAGTCCCGTCAATAAAGAAGTATTATAAAATTTCCATTTTGGGAAAGTGGGACTTATCGATGGGACACCCAAAGAGAAGTTTGTGCACATATCAATGAGACAGAGGGAGTATATGTGTATATATTTATACTCTGTCCGTCCCATTACAAAAGGCACAAATGGGTTTTGCACAAACATTAAGAAAAGTGTATAGTGGAGTATGTGTTGTGAGTATGAAAAGTGAGGTAGGAGAGAAAAAGTAGGATAGTGAATAGTAAGTGGATAGATGATGTGAGTATTACAAGTGGGTCCCATGAATAAACAAACAAGTATTTGAAACTTTCCTTTTTGAGATTGTGCCTTTTATAATGAGACATAAAAATGGAGCTTTTGTGCATTTTGTAATGGGATGGAGGGATTATATATTTGCAAATATATGTATATATATATATGTGTGTGTATATACTATATATATACACACACATATACATATGTAACTTAAGTTAAGTGTGAATGAGCTAGGGCAAAACTCCTGTGCAAATAACATACTTTTGATGTGTGTCAGTGTGTGTATTCTCAAGTGACATTATGGTGGGAAAAAACGAGGAATATGTATAATCTCAAGTGACATTATGGTGGGAAAAAACGAGGATTACACTGTCGGATTTTGAGAACATACTTTGAATATCCATAGAAGAAGATAGGGAGGCTCTTCGCTCTCTCGTGTTTCTGTAGCTTTGTTGTGGATCGTAGTTGTGTAATTCATAGTTGTTGACTTGTGTGCGGTTTTTGTGTCTCAACTGCAATTTCTTCTGAGATCTCTGCCTAGAATATTGGGGATGCTGGTCTTTGAGCTGCTGCATTTCCAACTCCCTATTGTGTTTTTTCTCTTGGTACAAGTTCAATTTCAGTTCGTTAACTTTCCCTTCCAGGAAAGTGATTTCTTCCTCCACCATAGCCAGGTCTGCAAGAAGCACTTGTACCTGCAAAACAGTGCAGAAAAAGATATGGTTGTGTATATTTCTCTCGTGGATTGCTAGTGTGGGGTCCGGCCTTTTCTTGGACCCCATGCATAGTGGAGCTCTTGTGGCACTAGGTTGCCTTTTTTTTTACTCTACCCCGGAATAAATGTCGAATTAACTTGTCAATGATTTAAGAAATGTTCTTTACTAACTTGTACAATGGTAAAGTTGCACTAAGGTACTTTCCTTATGTGGAAACACACGGCATTTATTTTGGTAAGAACCAAAATGGAAAGTGTGACATTTATTAATGGACCTAGGGAGTGTTTCTTTCATGAGATGAAATGGGAGAAGACCCAATTCTAATGCTCTAGAAAATAAACTTACCTTAAATGGGAGAGCTTGGGCGAGAGACTGAGAGGAATGGGAAGGGCCTTGTATTGCGTAATGTAAGACCCTGTTGAGTTTCAGCTCTCCATCTAATTCTGCTTCCAGTTTCTCAATCTGTGTAAAGGCAATATAAATGTTTAGTTGAAGTGAATAACAGATTTTGCATGGAGAAAAACAAGAGAGACGGAATGAAGCATGAACCTCTCCCTCGAGTTCAGTTCTTTTTGTTTTGTCATCGGTCGGCTGCGTCAGCAAGTCTTCGAATTTCATTCTTGGTGTCTGAGAAGCTGAGAGAGAGAGAGAGAGAGGAGAGATGTGAACGTAGGAGACGAATTTGGAAGGTGTAGGTAAATAAATATATATATATGCATATGCATATGTATGTGTATGTGTATGTGTGTGTAGATAGATATATGTGTGTGTGGTGGGGAAGAAGAAAGCATAAGAAGAAGGTGAGGTTCAGCTGGTAATATTAATTGGAAAGAAGAAGGGGAAAGAGGAGGTGGAAGACGTGAAGCCCATGAATAATATAAACAGCAGCAACCACCCAATTTGTGAGTTGGGAGAAGGAAATATATTTAATGTAAGTGCCTTGTGGCCTATCGAATCTTTGCCACTCCTTACCTGAAACCAAATAAATGCAGGTGTCTCCCTCTGTGTGCCATATACAAGGCAGTGAGAGCAAACCAGAAAAACAAAGAAAGAAAAATGTCAAAGGACTTTTTTTTTTTTTTTTTTTGGGGGGGGATTTTCCAAAAAAAAAAAAAAAACCCCCCCAATTTTTTGTTTGATTAAGGTCCTTACCACTAACAACCATTATTTGGACATTAAGTAAATGGATTTTAAAGTAAGGATGAAAAACCAACAGCAAGACAAAAATTATCATATAAATAAAAATGCCAAACGAAAGTCAATACAATTATCTTTGTTTGTTTATTACTCATAATTCATAAATTATCCAGACGTGATATTTTTGTCAACGAGTTTTAAGGAAACATGAATTTGTTGATGGCCCAAACATTGGCTTACACAAAGTCAACCAAATAGCGGCCGTAATCGAAGTGTTGTACCTATTGCTACAAAAATGGTAGCTCCCCTCCACCATCCGTGGGACTCGACGTGGTTAAAAGCCACACGCTCTACCAACTAAGCTGGAACGGCTTGGATTATCCCAAAATCAAAGTAAAAGTATAACTATATCCTGCATCAAAATGGGCAGATTTGAGGTCCTAGCCCCTAGGTAGGCATTTTCATTTAAAAGGCAAACCTTTCAACATGTCATTTTAGAGAGTATAACTGAGCTATGTTGTCACAGTTACTATTACTTATGTCAAGATTGTCAATTGTGTTAAACAAGTCACATTGTGTAGAAAACTCCATATTTTAAGCAAACAACACAATTTTTCATTAATGAATTTCAAGAAGATAGCACACGACGCCCAAAATTGAAGATTTCTATCAATATGTGCAATTATCGACAAACTTTCATAACAGCAGCCTTACAAAAATAAGATTGAGTTTCAAAACAAACGATAAACTCTCATAGATTTCACCTATTTTACGCTTAATTTACATTCTAACTCCAACTCCAACCAAACCATTGGTGAACCAATTCAGAACACTAGTACTGGCTTTGCTTCCAACCCCCATATTCTCCTGCATCAGTTTCCTTTTGTACCTATATAATCAGAGAGACACAAACAGGCAAATAAAATATAAGAAATGCTGATCTGCCTGAATTCTAAGGGTTTGAATAACCGAACAAATACCTTGGGGGTGAAGGTGAGACCCACTCGAATCTCTCCTTTATAGCTTTGGCTGCTGTCTACAACGCTATACTTACGAGGATGTATTTCAGCAGTTCCTTGCTCCACTCCTAATTCCAATAGTTCTTTCAAGTATATCCTACATGCATATGGTTAAAGGGATTGAGTTGAATGAACCAAGAACCAGAGGGATGGAGAAAAAGCATGGATGGTTGGAACTTGGAAGGAGTTTCCAAGGAGAAAAATCCTTTCAAAATAAAAATAAAAATCAAGGGAAGGGGGGGGGGGTAAAAGTCTTGGAAAATGATTGACAATTTAAGTGTAACATAATCTAGAAATGATATGTATGATGATGTCTTACGTAGCTTCCCCAACATAGTCATCTTCGGAGAAGGTGTCGTGGTCCATGATCTTAAGGATGAGCTTGTACTGGCCACCTGAACCGGGATATTCTGCTCTGAAGGTAAACTTCTCGTTCCATTCGGGGTTACTACCTTGCCCTGCATCATTATTCTAGTTTATAGACTCAAACTAACATAATGAAAAGTACTGCATAACATCTGGTTTCTGGCAAGGAAACTAATGAATCTGAAAGACACAATTTATCAGGGTTTTTTTTTTTTTTTTTTTTTTTTTTTTTTTTTTTTGAGTGAATAACGCAGAAGGGTTGTATAAATATATAGTGAAATGAGAGGGAATTAAGAGTGATATAATAGGTACCTCTGGCGACACTGCTCTTGCGCTCTTGGCCTTTGTATTGAATCACAACATATGGATCTATCCCTCCTATAACATGGAAAGAATGCCAAATGATATTATGGAAAATTAGACCTTTTTTTTGAGCATGTACCGTAAACAACAAGAAAAATATCCGGAACTGTCATATATAATACTCCTATAAGAGCATCAACTTTATAGCTGCAAATTAAACCATCACTCAGGCAGTAAGCCGAGTCTGAATTGTGCTTACTGATCAAATTTCTTTTGACAAGCAAGTAAACCTATAATATCACTCTTCCCTCTCATTTCACTATATATTTATACAACCCTAGGGTTTTTCCTATATCTTTATGTTCATAAATCAGATTAGCAAATGCAAACCTATCGGTTTGTCCATCGACGATTCTACTGCCTTCTTCTTTTCAAATGGAATACGTACAACTCTACGCTATATATATATATATATATATATATATATATAGATATAGATATAGATATATACTCCCTCCGTCCCACGTGAATACAAACTTATTTCCTTTTTGGTCCGTCCCACGTGAATACAAACTGCCCAAAATGGAAATAAATTTATTATTTTATATTCACCCTACCCCACCCACTCATTCTCTCTCTTCATTTCCTACCACACAATTTATTCAACCAACTCCACTCATTCTCTCTCTTCATTTCCTACCACACATTTTCATTATCTTAATAATATTTCTTAATTATTGTGCCCGGAAAAATGGTTTGTAATAAGGTGGGACGGAGGGAGTATATATATATATATATATATATATTTTTTTTGGAAATATAAGAGATTGAGCCAAAGGTCCCAAAATAAAAATGCACCACTCTGTATGAAGTGAGGGTCCAAGTTGAGAAGATTTTTTTGGGTTCATCAGTTCATGAAACAAATGAGGCAGCTTAGACAAGTGAATAAAGCTTTACTTGTGACAACTGCCAATTTTGTTCAATTGACGAAATCTCTAATACCACATTTCTGGATCACAGGGGCAACGTCTCCCCCCCTTTACATTTTATTTTTTTTTTTCAAAAAAGAGCCGGTCTCCTGTGAGAACATGGGATCCGTCTCATGCATGAGACGGGTCGACCCATGACCCATGGGACATGACCCGCCACGTGGCAGCCTTTTATAGGCCAATTTTTTTTATTTTTTTTTAATTTTTTTTTTCAGAGCAAAAGTAATAGTTACCATCTCTTAATGTAATGACTGTATACATATAAAGTAACATTGGTCATAAGTAAACGTAATACCTGTTTTAAAAAAAATAAAAGCTCGTTTTTACCCATTTTTTTCAAATGTAATACAAACTATATGTATTATTTTTGAAATGTAATAACTTATGTATATGAATGTAATAGTTTATACAAATAAATGTACCACTTTGATAGATGAAATTGTAACATATTTCTATAGATAATGTAATACTTTTACATGAAAACATATAGATACCTATACATATGTGTTACAATTATGTACAAATACTATTATATATAAATAACACGTTTGTTACATTTTAGTTATAATAAGTATTACTTTTGCCAAACGAAGAAAACATAGGAAAAAACATTATTACTTTTCTGTAGATATGTATTACTTTAATGTATACAAACTATTACTTTAATGTATACAAACTATTACTTTAATGTATACAAACTATTACTTTATGTTGGCTGAAGGATTGGGCCAAGGCAAATGTGGGCTGATTCCAGCTTGGGCGACCGCCCATATGCAAAAAGCTTGGGCGGAGGCGTGGATTTGCTTTGTTGGGCGGGTAATGGGTCAAGGATCCGACCCGTCTCATGGATGAGACGGGTCATAGTGTTCTCACCCAAGTTTTTGTCTTCAAAAAATGGCATTTCACTATCAATATAACTATATTTTCTCCGTCTCACTAAAAATTACACTTTTATTTTAAGTCTCATTGAATAAGGAAGTATTAAAATATTTTCATTTTGGAAAGTTGTAATTTTTGACGAGACACCTAAAGAGATAAAGCGTGTAACTTTAATGGGACATATGAAATAAAATGTTTTATATTTATGATTTTCTTTTAGTAGGTGTGATTTGTAAATGTTGAACAACTATAATTGTATGTCGAACCTTCTCGTACGTGTAATTATTTTATACATTTGTTGAATCGTTTGAGACCACTAGATGTATTCACTGTTAAAATAGAACCTAACTATATACTCCCTCCGTCCCGCTAATATTAGCACACTTTCCTTTTTGGGTGTCCCGTTAATATCCGCACACTCCCAAAAAGGAAACTTTATATTAATAAAATATTCACCCAACCCCACTCATTCTCTCTCCTACATTATTTTAATACTCACAACACCATTATAATTTATTACACCCTCCACTCATTCTCTCTCCACTCATTCTTTTACACTCACAACATTTTATTAAAATATCATATTCCTTAATTCCCGCGCAAACAGTAACCGTGCTGATACTACCGGGACGGAGGGAGTATATATATGTCTAAAGTTGTATTATACTCCCTCCGTCCCATTTCAATTGGTCCACTTTTCTTTTTGGGACGTCCCACTTCAATTGATCCATTTCATAAATGGAAAGTTTTTCATATATTTATAGCATTATCATCTCCACATATTTACAAAAAAATCAATCATTAACTTACTATTCCTCCCACTCATTCTCTCTCCTATTAAATATTTTTATTTTAACTTTTACATTCTCTCTCATACTCCCTACCACACATTTAACTTTTACATTCTCTCTTCTCTAATTTCTATCCACTTTATTCATTTTTCTTAAAAATCGTGAAATTTACCCCGAATCAATTGAAATGGGACGGAGGGAGTAGTATATAGAAAAAACAGTAAAAAAAAAAAATCAAGAAACTGAATTGATAAAAAATGAAATTGAGGGGAAAAAAGGTACCAAAGAATTCAGTGTTGGAAAGAGCACGGGCGTCAACCAATGTAACCTCCATCACTCCGATCCTCATCTCTCTCTCTCTCTCTCTCTCTCTCTCTCTAAAAATCACACAAAAATAATAGTAATTCGTCTGTGTGTTTAATTAGAAGTGTCACTTACAAAATTATAATGACATTTATAGAGTGACAGCCTACGAGACTATTAATTTGGTCAACAATTTAGAAATTACGCTTTAGCTTCCGCATTCAATGTCCAATTTGACAAGAAGTTGTAGCATGTCGTATAGGCACTCCTCACTTGAGAACAAAGGTTTCGAGTTTGAGTCACCAATGAAAGAAATATGAAAACATATGTTGATTCTTTTTAGATTAGGAAAAAAAAAATTAAAAAAAAATGTCCAATTTTGGCCGCCATGGCTTTTTCCACTCCATAATGCAAGTTTTTACCTTTTTTTTTATTTATTAAATTAAACACAACTTATTTTAGAATTGACATGTAAATAGTTTCTCTAAGAAATAAGAAAGGAGCAATATTAGGGTACAAGATAGTTCACAAATATTTTAAAACGGTAAATTACAAAATAGGGATTAAAATCCACGAAAAGGTATCAATTTGGGGGGTCTAACTTTATAATTTTGACAATTTAGGGCTTAATATGACATTTTTGCTCAATTAATGGCATTTTGACTAAATTCGTTAAAAAGTCAGTTAAATTACATGTGACTTGCACGTGATAATCAAATTGGATAAAGTTATATGGATAGTTGTTTTAAATGGGTAACATACACTTTTTAAATTTAAAGTGTAAAATAAATTTACTTTCTTTAATATTGATAATTATTTTTTTGAATTTTTTTTTATATATTATTACTAAAAAAATCTTTTATATAAGAGCACAAACACATAAACATAAAAACACGTTGATACACTCAAATAAATTCAATTTTGAAGATGGGTTTAGTAGTTAGGGTTGGATTCTTAGAAAGAGAAAAATTAATTAAGAGAGAGAGAGAGAGAGAGAGAGAGAGAGAGAGAGAGATGTGATTTAGGATAGTAGAGCTGGGAGGTGAAGGATCATATGATTTATGAGGGGGTGTTGATAAAAGGTTGTGATGGGGCAGCCATGGACTGTGGGGGTGGACTAGAGAAGATGAAGGGTGAGGTTGAGGATGATTGGTTTTGAAAATAGAAATTGAGGTGAGTTATAATTTTCAAAATAAAAAATAGGGTTGGATTCTTATATATAAAATGTTTTGTTTTTATTCACATCACTTTCATTTCATAATCTTACTTTGATCCTTTAAAACAACTATCCATATAAAATTAATTCAATTTGGTCATCAATTGAAAGTCACATGTAATTTAACTAATTTTTTAACAAACTTCGTTTAAAAGTCCTTAGCTGAGCAAATAATGTCACGTTAAGCCAAAATTGCCAAAATTGAAAAGTCAGACCTAAATTGATACCTTTCAGTGGACTTTCGGCCTTATTTTGTAATTTGTCCATTTAAAAACTGACTCAACAATTATTAATTAGTTGAATACTCAATCACTGTCTTCACTAAATGTCGCGTTTCTAAAAAACTTGATACAATTTTATTCTTATACAAGTTATTTATAAAATGGGTAAAACACATTTTATAAGAAAGTTGATAAGTAAAATAGGACGACGAAAACAATAATAAAATAGTGGGATTTACAAAGCTTCAAAACAAATTGTTGCCGTCCTTGACTTCTTCTGTTGGGGTGACTCTTAATTGGTTGTTGACAAAATGGATTTGGGGCAAGGCTGGTGTCTTTGCGGTCTTCTTCTTCCCGAGGCCGAGGCGGGCGCCCACTGGCCGAGGCGGGCGCCTCGTTGGCCGTAGCTGTTGGTCGTATTGGTTACCTTGAGGCGGTCGCATGGGCATGGCTGTGGCGGGCGCACTTGGCTTGGCAAATTTCCTGGCGGCCGCCTGGTCTTCAATGGGGCGGGCGCCTCACGGTGGGCATTGTGACGGGCTGGGTCGAGGCTAGGGTTTCAGACGGCTGTTTGCTTATGCCATATAAATACTCCCTTTTGTCATTGTTCCACCGTGTGCTTGAGAGAGAAAAATTGATAGAAACAAGCTGCTAGGTTATTCACTATTGTATTGTGAGAGATTGTGAGATTGTGTGAAAGGTTTTCACCTTGATTCTCCTTGTACTCTTCTTGATTATAGTGAATTGATTCTCCGTCGCCCGTGGATGTAGCCAAGTTGGTGAACCACGTAAATCTCTTGTTTTCATTGTTTTTCAATTTTGTTTCGATATTACTATTGTGTTATTTTGTGCTTTCATCTTTATCAATCTAGCAATTGTGTTTGGACCCAAAATTCCTAACAATTGGTATCAATTCCCGGTTTGTGGATCTTGTATTGCTTATTGGTAACGATATCTGGAAAGTACGAAATTGAGAAGTTTAATCGCAAGATTAACTTTGGACTATGGCAAGTAAAGATGCGATCAATCTTGGTGGGTAAAAATTGTGTCAAGGCTTTGCTTGGGAAGGCAAAGAAACCGCAAAACTTGACGGATGCACAGTTTGACGAAATGGACGAGAAGGCTTTATCTCTCTTATAATTGAGCCTCAAAGATGAGGTATTGAGAGAGGTTGTGGAAGAGAAGACTGCGACAGGGCTTTGGTTTAGGCTTGAACAATTGTACATGACTAAGAGTGTTAGTAATAGGTTGCTACTATTGAAGAAACTCGAGGAGTGTAAACTCAAATCGGGTGAGTCCTTGGAGAAACATCTTGATGAGTTTGATGGCTTGGTCATGGACTTGAAGAATGTCGATGTCGTGATTGATGATGAGCAATTGGCGGTAAAATTGCTTTGTTCTCTACCTTCGGAATACATGCACTTTCGCGAGACAGTTTTGTATGGCAAGGAAGAGATTGCTTTGGAAGAGATCAAGACCGCTTTATTAAGCCGTGAGGTTATTGAGACGCACTTGACTTCCCCAAGTGCTGAATCTCAAGGTGAGGGTTTAATTGCTAAAGGCGGTAAGAAGGCAGGGAAGGGATCGAATTCAAGGAATTCGGGTCAGTCAAGTTCAAGGTTTAAAGATGTGATATGTCATGGTTGCAAGGAGAAGGGACACATTAGAAGGTTTTGTCCAAACCGACAGGATACAACCGTGAAGACAAAGGGTGAAGCTGGAGTGGTGCTTGAAGACACTAGTGATGACAGTGAATGTGATGCACTTACTGCTTGTGATCCGGGTACCGAAGTTCGTGATAGTTGGATTTTGGATTCGGGTTGTTCTTATCATATTAGTCCCAATCGGGCATGGTTTTGTTCATATAAGGCTGCTGGTGGAGTAGTTTTGTTGGGGAATAATACTGCATGCAAGGTTGTTGGTATTGGGGCTATTAAGGTTAAGATGTTTGATGGAGTAGTGCGGAAATTGCAGAATGTCAGGTATGTTCCTGAACTGAAGAAGAACCTGATTTCTCTAGGCACCTTGGATAGTCTTAGGTATGGTTTACCCATTGCGAATGGCGAATTATCGGCTATTAAAGGTGACTTGGTGGCATTGAAGGGAAAGAAGGTGGGGACATTGTATAAGCTTCTTGGGTCTACGGTTGTTGGTGATGTATCTATTGCAACGGGGTCAACGATTGAGGCGGAGGTTACTCAACCATGGGACATGACATTGGGTCACATTGGCTTGAAGGGATTGAAAGAACTATCTGGAGTGAGTAGTTTTCGGTTATGGAATCCTGTTGCGTCTAAGTTCCTGATTGGTAGAGATGTTGCTCTACGTCTCCAAGAGAAGAACTGTTCTGCAGAACGGGTATATAAACAGGTGGAGTTAGTTGGAGATAACTTAAAAGGGGTGGAACATGACTTGGATGCTGTTGATTTGTCTGATATAGTGACTCCTACTGATGCTCCAGTTCAGAAGGAGGAGACCAACAAGCAGGTGGAGACTACCAGTGATCTTGTTAGGGGAAGAAGGAATGATAGTACTTCTGTTCGATATGGCTTTGTGAAGATGGTTGCTTATGTCTTGTCCGCTGCGAAATCTGTTTATGTGCATGAAGCAGTCTTCTACAAGGAAGTTATGTCATGTTTTGTTTCTGCAAGGTTGTTGGTTGCTATGGAAGATCAGACATGGGAATTTGATAGACCTCCACCAAAGAAGGAATTAGTCAGCCGCAAGTGGGTCTACAAATTCAAAGGAGACTACAATGGAATAATTTCACTGGTTGTTAGACACTTATCTGTTCACAACTTGTTGAGCATTGCGGCAATGCGAGATCTATTGCTTGAGGTGGAGATCTACATGCGCCGAGCTGAAGGGTTTGTTGTCGGGGGTAAGGATCATGTTTGCCTGTTAGAGAGGTCCTTGTATGATTTGGAGCAGTCAACTCGACAGTGATATAAAAGGTTCGACACTTTTATTGTTACCCATGATTATGCTAGAAGTGGATATGATTGTTGTGTTTACTTGATGGTTTGTAGTAACGGCACATTGATTTATCTTGTTTATGTCGATGGCATACTTGTGGCTGCGAAAGATAACAATGTTGCTTACCGGGTGAAATGGTTATGTTCTTTAGATAGTCCCAAGTCTAAAGATGATGTGTTACGGGTTCCGTATTCAAATGCTTGTGTGGGCATTGTGTATGGCAAGAACAGTGATGCTTGTATTGGGTATGTTATGATTATAATGGAGGCGGTCATGTTGACAAAGCCGAGTTCGAAGGTTTCGATTACTAAGTTCAAGAAGTTCTTTTTCTTAGTGGGTGTTACTAGTCATTGATGCCCTTCGGGGCGTGGCGGCGGAGATAGAGATGTTCTCTTGAAGATAGCTTGTTTCGGGGATTGATCGTCAAGGTGGAGAATTGTTGGGGTGACTCTCAATTGGTTGTTGACAAAATGGATTTGGGGCAAGGCTGGTGTGCTGCGGTGCTGCTGCTGCTCTGAGGCCGAGGCGGGCGCCCCACCTGGGCCGAGGCGGGCGCCTCGTTGGCCGTAGCTGTTGGTCGTATTGGTTACCTTGAGGCGGCAACATGGGCATAGCTGTGGCGGGCGCATGGTGGGCCGAAGGTGGGCTTGGCTTGGCGAATTTCCAGGCGGCCGCCTGGTCTTCAATGGGGCGGGTGCCTTACTGTAAGTACCCAAATCTGGCTCATGCCTTCCGGTAAAGTTTTTCGGTAATTTCTCGGACTTTCCTAGAGTTTCGGAATTATTCCGAAACTGTTCCAAAACATCTAAGGGCTGAAGGGAATGCTTGGTAATTAAGAAACACGTTTTTCTTAATTCAAAAAACCTTCTAAAATTGCCACCTTGCATGATTCTAGAAACATGCTGAGTCACACAGGATAATGCCGCACGGCTGCATTAGCCAAGGACCTCTAGCCGCACGGCTTCATTAGCCTTATCCAGACTGCCTATAAATAGAGCCCTCCTCTACCCATTTAACAACAACACAATCAGAGCAATACCAGCATAAAAACACTCTCTAAATACTCCACGAAGATCAGGAAGTTGAAGGTGCCAAGAAGCCACCCCCTCCTCCTTGAAGCCTCCAAAAGTTGGTCCTACCGCTAGGCAAAACCCCAAGAAGAAGAGGCCACCACCATTGGTAACCTCTCGCTCTCTTACCTTGCGTAATGCTTGTCTATATGATTTAATTGCTCATTGCATTCATATATTGTCATTATCTTGCTTGGGACTTGGCATTTATCATTAAAGATCCTATCTTTATCATATTCCCCTTCCCCCTTTTGCATCCTTTGCATGAAATAGGCATCATTTGCTCATAAAAATATGATCTTTAGCATCCTTTGCTCATAAAAATGTAATCTTTATGTTAAAGGTGCATCCTTTGTACCTAAAAGCCCCCATTTTACATTCAAAATGCATCCTTTGCACATAAAAATCATGTCTTTACCATGAAAATGTATCCTTTGCACCCTAAAACTCATTTTCATGTATCCTTTACATCAAAGATCATCCTTTTATCATCAAATAAGCATCCTTTGCATATTAAATACTATTTTCCACCATAAAAATGCATCCTTTGCATAAAAATCATGTCTTTATATAAAAATGCATCCTTTGCAAATCAAATGCATCCTTTGCAACCCAAAAATGTCATCTTTTCACTAAAAATGTCATTTTTACATGCATTTCCCCATGTCCCCATTAGCAACCTTGGAACGGACCGGTGTAAAGATCCTATCTTTACATCGTTTCTTCCATTAAAGGTGCCACAATCTCTTTAGAAAGGGATAAAACCTTGAACCTACATCTCCGATTATCACTTAAGATGAGCATGAAGCATCCATATAAGCTGAATCGTCTTAAGGTGTAGGATTGATGGGCTAAGGTCACTCCTTTCCTAAAGAACCTCATTTTGGACTATAAAAGAGAGTCTTTCTCTCGATCACGCAAGTCCCGAGGTTAAAAAAGCGATGATCACAAGTCCAAGATGAGGACGGGATCAAAATCCCGAATACATAAAATTCAAGAAATCCCGAGCGACAACCAATAAATGGTTTGTACGTCCAGAAGACAACTTGGGACATTCCCCCCCTCTTTTCAAACACATGCACACAAGAAAGCACGCAAGCAAGCAAGATAAACGGAATCTAGGGAGACTTGCTACGGCAAGGCACCTTGGGTGAACGACGATCCGTTCTTCCCAAGGGGTAACTTAACATCCGAACCCATAAAAACCCTTTTTTCAAAGTTTTGAGGAAATCAAAATTGCGTGGCGACTCCGTTTTTCAAATTAAACCGGATGTTTTCAAACTCGCATGAATCCAACAAAAAACTAAATTTGGGCACACATTCACAGTTTGGCGACTCCGCTGGGGATGATCCCAAAGGAGAAAAGCTTTCATTTTTAAAATAAACGATACCTGGTATATAGGTGGAAACCACTAACCTTCCTGTATCGCTCCCTAACCCGGGGCTTGGGATAAACGGTGGTTTAACAATCCCACGTACCGGTATCACTTTCTGAAAAAAATAAAAGAAAGCTTTTCCCTTTGAGCGGGTTAGACTCCCATCGCGGATTCCATTTATCTTGCTTGCTTTCTTTGCCTTGCATTGCATCATTTGCATCTTGGGATTTGTGCATACTTTGAACAGGAAACAACCTGAAATAGCAGCAAAGGAGTGGAACCTGGAAAATTGATCCATACAGTCGTACGGCTCAATCCTCCTTGGATTCTGACCGGACGGCCTCAGTGGCAATTCCACCAGGAAAAATTGAGGTTAATCTGGCAGCCTTGGCAGCTTGGGGCTATTCAGTTCCAAGACTGACTGGGGCTCCCAGAAAATTTATGTGCCTTTATCTGTTGCATTTTCCCCGTCCCGAAAATCATTCCTTTAAAACACATTTATGAAAATCTCCGTTTTAACTCAAAAAGGAACATTTTTAGGAGGTCGCAAACTACGCGCACCTTATATATCCTGTACACTTTGCACGCACGTCCCTTTAAACCCGGGGTGGTTTATCAGCTGCAGTCACGGACAGCCTTACGATGCTCCCGGGCGCGCACGGAATCACCCCAAACTTCCCATGGCAACCAGTGTCGACCAATGCACAGTCCGTGTCACACGTTTCAAAAAACCGTGACTTTTGGTTGGTTTTTGGTCTAGTCCGTGTCATATAGCCCAGTTGCATATCCCCGCAAAGGTCAAGTCTTAGTTCATAACGGAAGTCAAGATCTTTCACTCAAGCGAAACTCCGCCGAAATTCCGACAAGGAAAAAATCGGTAGAATCTTGACTCCGACATTGACTTTGACCTTGACCCGCACGGAATGCGTAAGAGTCGAGATCGAGTCCTTGCCAAGAAAATCCAAAAGATCTTTCGCTCAAGCGAAGCTCTGCCAAAATTCCGACAAGGAAAAATTGGCAAGATCTTAACTTGGCATTGACTTCGATTTTGACTCACGCACGGCGTATGCAACGAAGTTCAATGTGACACTGTGTCATCCGGCTTTTACCACCCGACCCATGCCTATTATCTTCTCGGACATTACCGAAAAGTCAAAACGTCATTCGCGCAAGCGAAATTTTGCCGAAATTTTGTTAAGGCTGAAAGACGAGACTTTCCCGGTATTGCCTTGACTCTAATTCGCATCACTCGTGCGTTAAAAGTTCCTATGACCCGCTAGACCCGTTAGGAGCGTTCTTTTCTCTCGGTCGGTGGAATCCGCGTGCCCTATAGGACCCTCGCCCAGGGCTGTCCACCCTGGGAGGTCGAAATACAGGTGGAATACGAGGGGCTTATAGACGTAGTGACGGAACCCACTGATCCAGGATCTAGAGTAGTTGCGAAAAAGAAGGGAAGAATCCCTTTTCCAACCAAATAGAAATAAATAAAAGACACTGTTTTAAGTAAACTTGAACAATTATCATAATTGCATGGTCCTATCACTGGAATCCCTAATCGAGACCTCCTCGGTCCGATCTCCGATTTCCTATCTCGACCTTTCATGGTCAAACCCCTCATCGAGACCTCCTCGGTCCGATCTCCGATTTCCTATCTCGACCTTTCATGGTCAAACCCCTCATCGTGACCTCCTCGGTCCGATCTCCAATTTTCCTATCTCGACCTTTCATGGTCAAACCCCTCATCGTGACCGCCTCGGCCCGATCTCCAATTTTCCTATCTCGACCTTTCATGGTCAAATCCCTAATCGAAACCTCCTCGGTCCGATCTCCAATTTTTCTATCTCGACCTTTCGTGGTCAAATCCCTAATCGAGACCTCCTCGGTCCGATCCCCGATTTCATATCTCGACCTTTCATGGTCAAATCCCTAATCGAGACCTCCTCGGTCCGATCTCCGATTTCCTATCTCGACCTTTCGCGGTCAAATCCCTCATCGTGACCTCCTCGGTCCGATCTTCCATCTCTCCCTCTTTCGCGGTCAAATTCCTGATCGTGACCTCCTCGGTCCGATCTTCGATTTTTGATCTCGGCCTTTCAAGGTCCAATCTTTTCCGATCAGTTGGAATTAAGAGGAAATGTGTTTTAAGCAAAACTTAAGCAAATAAGTGCATGTTACTTGAGCCTTCAGCCTAAACACTTACCTCCAAGCCTAAACACCTACCCCGAGTCTAAACCTCTCCTATTCCTTTCCCGTAGCGAGAAAGAAGTGGGTGAGAATACCGGGTCAGCGGCTTGTTAGTGCGGAATCCTCAGACAGTTCGCCAGAATCCTCAGCTTTGTCAGTTCAGAGAGTAAGAATGGCCGATTTGACAGAGAACAACAGTGGTTTGGGTGACCAGATGACTAGGGAAGAAGAGCTAGCCTTAGCCTTGGAAAACAGTCGTAAGCAAGCCATGCTCATTGATGCGCTCCGTCGTCATGGGGTTCAGATAGTGGTTGAGTCCAATGGTTCCCTGGTTATGGTAGAAGATGAGACTCCAGAAGCAGCCATCTCAGCTCCCCCAGTCTATAACCAATGCCCTCCTCTATCCACATATGATCCCTTACCAAGGACTACCCATTTTCAGTCCTTTCCAACATCCCAAGCCATCAGGGCTCCAATGCCCTCGCCTCCTCAGATAAGACCCAGCTTTGAATCCTCCCAAACAGATCCCAATATCCCTCGAAGTCCTCCCAGGTTCACTTCCTTCCAGCAATATGCTCAGTCAACAAAGTTCGTCCCCGTGACTTTTTCGAACCATTTCTCTGGACAACTTGTGCTTGCCCCAGCTGCTCCATGGCCTCAAATCCCTCCACTTCTACCAGTATCATGGGCATGTAACTGATCACTGCCTCGTTCTGCGGTAATGGAATCCAGAAGTTAACAGCAAATGGAAAGCTCAAGCGTCCTGACAGTCCAACAGCGAAGAGTAGCTAGACTAGGGTCTACCTATCCTTGAGCGAGATCAGGAAATAAAAAAAAGTCTCTCAGTCAACCTTCGTAGGTTCTAGTACTTTTCTCTTTCAATCAAGTCCTCCACGGACATTGTAATTAATCTTCAATTTTCTATAAAAAAGTCTTCTTCTTTTCTTGCTAGACTTAAGACATTATTTGCACACCTACATTACATTTAATGAAATGGTTTTATTTTATATGATCATTTGCATTGCTCAACAAATAATCTCTCGAAATAATTAACGTTCTGATTAATCGGTGTGAGAAAGTCAACCAATGCTCTCCCCATACACTTTCCTTACCCCACAAAAGGCCTCCATCAAGCCATACACTTTCCCAATCATGCCCCCACCTTCATCTTGACCAAGTCAACGACGACAGCAACATCAAGGGACAACAAAAGGCCACTCAGCTTCGAAAGATTGACCCCGTGTCGACAACAACCTAGGAGCTTGGCTTAGACCTCAAGGGTATCAAGAAAGTTCAAGCAGGGGCTCGCCTTGGCCCTCAGGTGCTTCAGAAAATAAAAAAAAAAATGTAGTGCAAAAAGAGTAATACCCAGCTAGGCTGAAAATCCCAAAAAATGGCAGTCTAGGCAAAAAACAGGGTTGCACATATAAAAAAAAAAGAGAAAAAAAATCTTAGTGCAAAAAGAGTAATGCCCAGCTAGGCTGAAAATTCCAAAAAGGGCGGTCTAGGCAAAAAACAGGGTTGCACATAAAAAAAAAAAGAAGAAAAAAATCTTGGTGCAAAAAGAGTAATGCCCAGCTAGGCTGAAAATCCCAAAAAAGGGCGGTCTAGGCAAAAAACAGGGTTGCACATAAAAATAAAAGAAAAAAAATGAGGCCAAGGACCCAGCACCGCCCATCAAAAGCTTGACGGACAGGCAAAATCAAAGCTTAGAAAATGAAAGTTGTCGATAACAATGGCGCGGTCGAAGCAAAGCCAGAAGCATTTCATAAGCCTGTAGGCACGTGGAAATCCTTTCTCTCCCAATGAAAGATGAAAATCAGAAGCAACCGTCCAAAATGACTTGGTCAAGGAATCATCCCGAGGCTCATGCCTCATCATTCAACCTTTTCATTCGAGCCTTTTCACTAAAGGAACCACAAATCCCATTTCCCAAAGCCAAATACAATCCGGCCAAAGCCGAACTACGGCGACCTGAGCTCCTCACAATGAGGAGAACGTAGGCAACCAGAAATGGTCCGGTCATAAGCATATTCAAATTCCAGAAAAATCCGGTCTCATCAATGACCTCTCCTATATGACACAGTCAAATCTCAGAAAACCTGGTCTCATCAATGACCTCCCTATACACAAGCTTTTCTTTCACACCTAGCCAACCTTGATCCACGATATTGGTTGACTTTCTCCTCATGATTAATCAAAATGTTTGTTCATATCGAGATTAGTGGTTGAATAACCCGAACATTAATAAAGGGTTTTAAGCAATCTTGTGATCATTGTAAATAAAACAAGTTTTCAGATGTCTTGACAAGTCTTCTCTTTCTACATCTTAGGAAAAATAGTGCTAAACACTGATTTTCTGTCAGCAGGGGCTTTCATACACTTTTACCAACCTTTCTACGCTTATACTCTCTCAAAAGAGTCAAACCCAAAGCGAGTTTTTGTGCCTACGTCAAATAAGGCCATCAAAATAACACAAAATCGGGATCTACTCCCATCTTTCGAATAATATGCCCTTGCATGTATATATATCTTCCTAAAATTCTTCTCTTCGTCCACATCTTCTTAAGTTTGACTGAGTGACTAAAGAAAAATAAGGAAGTAAATACGAAAGAATAGGTTTTTCCCTTTTCTGCTACGATTCGCATTAGGGCTGCCTTGAAACTCTTCAAAGTTGGGGCTTTGCCAATCCATTTCTTTAGACTGGGGCTTCTTTAGTCATTTTTGAGGTCCGCATCGGGTTCCTCACCATATCACAAGACAGATTCAGTCAGATCAACCTCAGGATCACTTTCGCAGTACCAATCATATTGGGATTTTTTTCTTAGACCGGGACTTCACTAAGTCACCTAAAACTTTGCCTACCCAGTTCGTCCAATCGGGGCTTTGCCAAATGAAAGGATCTTTCCTTGCTTTAATAAGACATGGGGCTTTGCAGAAAGTTTTTCCTCAGACCGGGGCTCCGATAAGTCGCATCCATCTCCGGAAGAGAGGTTGGTCACTTCAACATCTGCTTTAAATCTTTGGTTGTAAAAGCCTGTCAGTACCAGCTTCAAATGCCAGAGTGTGAGAAAGGAACATTCATCGAGACCCGAGGTTTAAACCCAGTCTCAGCCCAAGAGGGAATTCTAGTCCACGTTGACAACATCTCAAAGAATAAAGAATAGCTTCGCCCGCACCCAAGGGATACGACCCCACTTGCTTGAAACCCGCTTTAAACAATTTCCAAACACATCCCATATGTACATCCAGACCCAGTCCCTACCATTGTTTCCAAGAAAAATCACCCCTAGGCTCAAGTAACGTGCCAATTGCTAATAATAACATTTTCTCCCAAAAGCGTCTCCGTTACTTCCGTTATAACGAGATAACGCCAGGCGACAGTTTCCTAATTGTCAAAAATCTAACTTTTGCTACCTCTATCACAGATTGAGAAGTACGCTCAAGTTTCCCAAACTTCAGCTACCTCTATCTCCTCGATAGTGACGTAAGCTCTAGTATCCAATCAGGTGACAACCTCCATTAATTGTCAAAACTTCAAGGATCCTAGACATCGTTCCTAACCTATCTAGTGATGGTTGAACTAAGACCAAGGCTTGATTCCTCCGGGATACGTAGGTAGATTTTCATAAAGGTCCAGCCATCCGACCACATTGGTCACCTTTTTCTTTTACCATTCCTCAATGGTGCGTAAGCTTTTCACAAAGGTATAGCCATCTGACCATATTGGTCACCTTTTTCTTTCCCCATTCCTCAACGGTGGTAAGATAGCTTTTCATAAAAGTTCAACTATATGACCACTTTGGTCACCCCCTTTTTTATGTGGCACATTCCTAGCAGGATTGACCGTTTGACCTCTTTGGTCACTGTTAGCGTTGTGAGAAAGAATTTTATCTTTTAGAGTCGCCACCTATATTATTCGTTTGGAAACATAGGAAAACCATTTTGAAAAGAGATTTGAGTTCGGGGCTTAGGTTATGGAATGGGTAGGTCGAGGAGCATCCATTCCACCCAATCCGGAGATCGGTCTTGCTAAAGAAAAGAGTGGTTTTCAATCTTTACAATATATAGAATTAAATAAAATAAAGTAAACCCTAATCAATTTCTTGATTAGGAATGTCGGATTGTATGCTTCGAGATCGCCTTCATCGATTGAAGGGACTCTAGGCCAATCCTTTTGATGGGATTACACCACTCTAAAAGTCAATAGAGAGATTGAGAAGAAGAGAGTAAAAGTGAAGGAATTTACCTAGCGTTTGGGGAGTGTTTGATTTAGAACGTGGTTCTAAGATGTCTTCTCGATCGAGAAGCGATTCGGGCAGAGTTTCAACTCAATATGAGAGCCAAATCTTGATGCGGACAGAGCTTCGCCTTGATGCTAGGCTTGAGCCTTGATGTTCGTCAATCAACGTGGTTGAAGGACGAATTTAGGAGTTATTTGTGAGTGATTTGAAGGAGTCTTTCGTGGAAAGAAACCAACAAATTGTGTGTGTTGTGTGGAATTCTGGACCTTTGAAACAGTGGAAGTCACCAAGTATTTATAGGGGTTTAAGAGGTGGATTGATTACTTTGTCATCAAGATTAGGACTCTCAAGGAAGCTTTCAGAACCCAAATGTGATTGGATGACCGGATTGATAAGGTTTATCAAGAAAGGAGGTTGAAACGGAGAAGGAGAGTGATTTCTGCACATCCTGTCGAGGAAATATCTCGCGCGAGACACGTATGTCTCATGTGAGACAACTAGTCAAATGACTATTTTGTCCTCTTCAGTTTATTCCGTTAGTCAGTTAGGTCCAAAACTAACGAGGTTAGTTAGAAACTTAACGAAACATGCCGAAACTGATATGCTTTCATCAAAACATAAAAGAGAGACGAAGAGTAGTGTAATCATGAATTATTGGTTCAGAATGGGGTGTCTACAGAGCCCCTCGGCGACAGGTCTTATGAAAGAAGAAGTGTCGTCGATTAGAAAAGACATCATTCTGAACATTGGGATGGTCGTGCCGCACGGCTGCCTACGTATCTCTAAGAGAGAATCAGACCAAACGTAGTTCGACTCCAAAACACTTAAAAGACTATTTTAGGTATTTTGAAATGCATTTTTTGAAAATCGAAGAGGGATTTTTTTTTGAAAAGGTAAAATCATACTGAGGAATCAAGGACTTGACCCAATTCTGAAGATACCCATAAGTTGTTGAAGTGTGCCGCCCGAGGTTACTGACGTTGCCATTGTTGCCGAGGTTACGGACTTTGTCGAGGTTGCCGAGGTCACGGACTTTGATATCGTTGCCGAAGTCACGGACTTGAAGTTGTTGCCGAGGTCACGGACTTGAAGTTGTTGCCGAGGTCACGGACTTGAAGTTCGCTGCAGTCACAGATTTTTTTTTAGTTGATGCCGAGGTCACGGACTTGAGGTTACTGCCATCACAGACTTTGAAGTTGTCGCCGAGGTCACGGTCTTGAAGTTGCTGCCGTCACAGACTTTTTAGTTTTTGCCGAGGTCACGGACTTGAAGTTGCTGCCGTCACAGACTTTGAAGTTATCGGTTGAGGTGGAGGTTCTGTCGGCCCCTGTAATGCAAGGATATATGCATGCTGGTCTCGGATAGACCCGAATGATTCTTACCTTCTGTACCTGTCAGTACATAAAGATTTCAAGTAGATTTTGCAGATTTTAGTTTGTTTGACTGGACTTACGTGGTGGTGCTCACGTCTGTTCGTGTAAATGGCCGGTCGGACATTTTGGTGGTGAGTTTATGTATGAGTATATGGTATATGGAAATGTAAGGACATGTGTATGGATTTGTATTTGAGATGGGTGAACTGTATGAGTGAACTTGTGTTTGACAAGTTGGGACCAAATCAGGTTTATGCAGAATCTGTTGCTAGTCAGCGAGGCTGTATTGTTGTAGAATTTTGTTCGGTGAGTATCCTTGTGTGAACACATCTAGGTCTGTTGAGAATCTTCATTCTTACTTCTCCTTGAGTCGTGTCTCTAGGAGGCAAACGACTACACATCTGTCGACTTTCGTAATGGCTTTATGTCCAAGGCCCTTTGGTGTCTCAAGCCCCAAGTTGCTTGCAAGTGGTAGATGACTTTGTGAACAAGCTTGTGAAGCTGTTCTATTGATTTGAAGGTGATTGAAGAAGACTCTCCTTGTTGATTTGATTTGAAGAAGATCGAATGATGTTTGATGAAGAAGGCTGAAGAATACTCTCCCTTTGTCCTATGATATGATTTTTTTTTCTTAGTGACGCACCCTGGTTTTTGCCTAGACCGCCCTTTCGGGTTTTCAGTCTAGCGGGCATCTCTTTTTGCATCTTTTTTTCATTTTTTTTTGAATAGTATGTTAACTCGAAGAGAACTCAGAGGAAAGAATCTTATTGAGGAGAGAGAGATGAGATCTCAAGTCAGTTGAGGAGAGATGAACTCTATTCCTTGGAAGGTGATCGAAGCATTGATTCTTTTGGAAAAGTGTATTCTCTGATGATGAGAGTGAGAAGCAAAGAGGAAAGCCCCTAATGCAGATTTGATTGTTTTGAAGAGTTGATATAGAGATTGACTGGGGTAAGAAAGGTGAGGAAGCCCCAGTTTTGATGCTTGGATTTCAAGAATGTGTATGAGAGTGACTAACAGAAAGCCCCTAGACTCAACGAGCAACGCTGCTTGGCTCAAAAATCTAGAAAAGTTATTCTACCTTTTAATGGAACGTGTATCATCTAGAAGTTTCTAAACAAGATTGAGAAGGAAGTCAATCGTTAGTATGACTTAAGGGTAAACATTTTTCTTGATATTGAAAGTCTTCTTCACTTGATGTAGGAGGATATTGAGGAATCCTTTTTTTTTTCGTTGGTATCACTTGACTCCTCTTCTTTGTGGGAGAGTCCTTCTTGCCTTTGTTAAAATTCCATCCTTGCTGTGGGGTGATGAAGGCTTGAGAGTTTTTTTTTCTCTTTTTTTTTTTTTGCCTAGGACGATTTGAGGAGTTTCGACCTAGCGAGCTTTTTATTCATTTTGGTACTCTCAAAGCCTTGAGTTGAGTAGCCCCACTTTTCTTGGGATGAATGTTGATAGAGGTGCCTTTGGTTTCCTTCGCTTGTTGACTTTGACTTTCAGTAGGGGTAATGTTTAGCCCTTAAGCTTCCTAAGAATAACTTTCTTCTTAAATTTGCTTAGAAGTTTCTATTTTTGCGATGATTTTGGAAATGGAGAGTCCATTATTTTGCATGAATTAAATGATAATTATGAGGTAAAACAACCTTAGGGAAAGTGTTTAGGAAAATAAGTTACTTTGATTTTATTGAGAAATTTAAGAACAGACTCGATAGTTTAGAAGACACAAACTAGAGGAGGTGAGGAGTACTAGAAAGACAGAACGACTCTTCGAGAACATACTAGGAAATTTAAAACCTAATCTACTTCTATCAAAGGAGAAAGGGAGAGGATAGTTGTAGCCCCAAAGTGGTAAGTGTGGGTTTCTTCTTGGAGCTTCATCTTCTTCATGGAGTACGAGGAAGAGAATTGGTGATGACGTTGGGACGTTCTAACTCTCCATTGTCAAAGAGGTCTTGGATGATGTCCTTCAAGTGGTGGCAAGAGTTGGTGTCGTGGCCGGTGAAGTTGTGGTACTTGCAGAATAAGTGATGAGCATGATTCGGACCCATATCCTTCGGAGGACCACCTTCCCTTGGTTTGATCTTTTCATTCTGGACAAGCACATCGAAGAGTTCTTCTTGAGTGATTCCTTCAATTTTGTCATAGTGCCTCTTTTTCTTTTCGGGAGGAGGGACAGCAGAATACTTTCCGGTATTGGAACGGTTGACTGTAATGGCATTGACTGAAGCATCCTTACTTGTAGCGGGTTTGTTGTAGCGGAAGTTACTTTCCATCTTTTTGCTTTTTAGGAAGTCATCAACCCTAATTCCGGACTCGAGGAGTTCATTGAAACTAGGAAAGTAATTACCGGCGAGCTTCTCTTGAAATTCATCACGGAGGCATTGGAGGAAGATGTGGATTTGCTCTTTGAGAGTAGGCCTTTCGACAATTTCAGTGAGTTTGAGTCTCCATCTTCTAGAAAATTCAGCAAATGACTCATTTGCATGCTTTTTGGTTTGTTCAAGATCCCTCCTAGTAGGACGATAAGTGGAGTTATCTTCAAACTGCCTTTGGAAGACTAAATATGCGGATGACCAATCAAGCCTTGTAGTCGTAGAAAGAGACATGTACCAATCCCTTGCAGCACCCTCTAGGGTTTGAGGAAAGCATTGGGCCAAGATTGTGTTGTCAACGCCCATTGGAAGCATAGCCCAAGTGTAGGTCTCAACATGAGCTCGAGGACAGGTAGTACCATTGAACTTGGCGATATCGGGTGTCTTGTACTTGCGAGGAAACTTAGTGATGGATTGTTGAAGAGCATCGGGATCAAATGGAACGAATGACCCTTTTGAAGTGTCAAGAGTCGCAAGCTTCTTTTCGAGGTTGTTCTTAGTAACATGGTCACCAAGTTTAGTAGTTTCACCACTGCCTTCTTTCTTGGTTTTAGCACCCTTGGAGACATATTCCTCATCATCGGAGGAGGATGAGGAAGAGGAGGAATCGGATTCTTCCTTTTTCTTGCTTGACTTCTTGGTTTTTCTATTCACTTTGGTGTAGGATTCCTCTTCATCGGAGGAGGATTCCACTTTCTGCTTTTGCTTTCTGCCTTTCTTGACTTTCAACTCGTGGAGTTCTTTCATGAGGGTGGCCATTTGGGCATTTTGCTTATCAATTTGCTTAATTTGTTCATCCAACCTAGTCATGGCTTCGATGAGTTGGACCTTAGCATCGTTGAAATCGGCCTCGGTGGTAGAAGGAGAAGCAGACATCGTGTCGAGCTTTGGCGAAGGACCTAGACGTGTAGCAACCGTGTTAAACCATGATCGAGTCCCAACAAGTCGGCCGAATAGGGTGAATGAAGGCTTTGAAGGTTTGAAGGTTTGAAGGTTTTGGCCAAAACACGAAAAGACTGAACGCTTATCTCGCACGGGACAAGCAATCTCGCGCGAGATAATACCACGGAAAGTCACAATTTTCTGATTTTAATCCTAATTTTGGTCGGACGAAAAATCCGTTTTGGGGGTTTCTAATATTCAGAATCCAAACCTAGGGACCTAGGGGTCGAAGTAATCTCAAGTAACATCAAGTTTTGTGCAATAATTTTGGTGAAAAAAATTTCTCTTTTTAGGGGCAAATCCGAAGGGACAACCGTAGGGACGTTTCCGAAGGGACGATTCCGAAGCGACAATTTTTTGATTTCTTTTCCATGGATTGTTGCACAAAACAAGATCTTGACAAGGGATTACAAAGACTCCAAGATCAAACCGACCGGTCAAGGAGTGTCTTAAAAAGTCAATCTACATGATATGTGGCGATGCAGGGCTGGAAGGCTAGGCTCCCCACGATATAACAATCTAGATGGATTGAATACGCGAAGTGGGATGATCCAACTTCGGAGAGACCGGCGACTAGGTGGTTACCGTCATCCGTCCTTAGTGTGGGTCCCGGGTTAATCGGGGTATGTAGTGCAATGACAGTTATAATATGAGTGCACGTGTGTGAGAGTCAATCTAGGTGATAGAGTAAAATAGAAAGTTTTTTTTTTTGAAAACTAAAAGAAAAACAGATAGTGGCCGCACCAAGTGGTTGCCTACGTTTCTCCCAAATTAGGAAGACTCAGGCCGTCGTAGTTCCACATAAAGAGAGAGAAAGAGAGATAAATAATTCAATTTACAACTCCCGAATCCCCAATGGATCGGACTTTAATTAAATAAAACTCAATCGCACGCAGTTCATAAATAATAATCAATTATTTAAATGACCTAAAGGTTCGAGTTCTACATCTTAAGGGAGGCCTTAAGATGCGGGAACTCTGCAGATAATGAATTCTGGGATCCTCCTTGCATGTTCGGCTCTCGTCTTGGACTATGAGACAAACGGGAGGAACCAGAAAACAACCAGATTGCCTTGGTGACCTGATGACAGGGGGTCGGCGACCGCGCGAGATATGATATCTCGCCGCGAGACATGCCTCATCTGAGAGCCGACAATCCGACATTCCTAATCAAGAAATTGATTAGGGTTTACTTTATTTTATTTAATTCTATATATTGTAAAGATTGAAAAACTCTCTTTTCTTTAGAAAGACCGATCTCCGGATTGGGTGGAATGGATGCTCCTCGACCTACCCATTCCATAACCTAAGCCCCGAACTCAAATCTCTTTTCAAAATGGTTTTCCTATGTTTCCAAACGAATAATATAGGTGGCGAATCTAAAAGATAAAATTCTTTCTCACAACGCTAACAGTGGCGACTCCGCCGGGGACTTAATATGAGAGTCAAATCTTGATGCGGACAGAGCTTCGCCTTGATGCTAGGCTTGAGCCTTGATGTTCGTCAATCAACGTGGTTGAAGGACGAATTTAGGAGTTGTTTGTGAGTGATTTGAAGGAGTCTTTCGTGGAAAGAAACCAACAAATTGTGTGTGTTGTGTGGAATTCTGGACCTTTGAAACAGTGGAAGTCACCAAGTATTTATAGGGGTTTAAGAGGTGGATGGATTACTTTGTCATCAAGATTAGGACTCTCAAGGAAGCTTCCAGAACCCAAATGTGATTGGATGACCGGATTGATAAGGTTTATCAAGAAAGGAGGTTGAAACGGAGAAGGAGAGTGATTTCTGCACATCCTGTCGAGGGGATATCTCGCGCGAGACACGTATGTCTCGTGCGAGACAACTAGTCAAATGACCATTTTGTCCTCTTCAGTTTATTCCGTTAGTCAGTTAGGTCCAAAACTAACGAGGTTAGTTAGAAACTTAATGAAACATGCCGAAACTGATATGCTTTCATCAAAACATAAAAGAGAGACGAAGAGTAGTGTAATCATGAATTATTGGTTCAGAATGGGGTGTCTACAGTCACCCAAATCCACACTCCTCTGGGTGTCTCCGATGGCCTTCGCCATCTCAAAAAATCGCCCCAGCCCAACGGCGTAGACCATGCCCTTAGGTGAATGTATCTGCTCCTGGCTGCCCGGCAAGATCTGCCATAGCCTACCAATCACCTCCGGAGAACCTTGGGTGCGCAATCCCTGCAGGTAAACATAGCACATGTATAAATATCTCGTGCTGTTTCTTGAAATCATCCCCAGCAGAAAATAGGTCAAAATCTATCAATGAAGAGCATTTAGCATCACATTTCCTAGTTCAATCCATGTTCACATGCAAATTCATGTTAACTCATTGCAGTCTGGAAAATCCAGTTCCAATCATTTCCAATCCAGTTTTCCCTCCAGTGCCCCCGTGGCCTATTTTACAAATTTACCCCTGTGGCTCATTTTATTTGCCCTTGGCATTTTCAATCCTACTTTCAAATAATTAAATCATCGGGTACGTCCCGTTGCTTTACAAAAAAAAATTATTATCGGGTACGTCCCACTTTCTTTACAAAAATTATCGGGTACGTCCCACTTTTTTTACAAAAAATTATCGGGTATGTCCCACTTTCTTTACAAAAATTATAGGGTACGTCCCACTTTCTTTACAAAATTATAGGGTACGTCCCACTTTCTTTACAAAAAATTATCGGGTACGTCCCACTTTCTTTACAAAAAATTATCGGGTACGTCCCACTTTCTTTACGAAAATTATCGGGTACGTCCCACTTTCTTTACAAAAGTTATCGGGTACGTCCCACTTTCTTTACAAAAATTATCAGGGTACGTCCCACTTTCTTTACAAAAAATTATCATGTACGTCCCGCTTTCTTTACAAAAATTATCGAGTCCTTCCTACTTCTTTACAAAATCCATCCTCTCTCGTGATCTCCGTTATTCCAGAATGAAGGAATAACATTTCGCTCTCTCGTGATCTCCGTTATTCCAGGATGAAGGAATAACATTTCGCTCTCTTTCGATCTCCGTTATTCCAAGATGAAGGAATAACATTTCGACCTCTCTCGCGATCTCCGTTATTTCAGGATGAAGGGATAACATTTCGCTCTCTCGCGATCTCCGTTATTCCAGGATGAAGGAATAACATTTCGCTCTCTTTCGATCTCCGTTATTCCAAGTTGAAGGAATAACATTTCGACCTCTCTCGCGATCTCCGTTATTCCAGAATGAAGGAATAACATTTCGCTCTCTTTCGATCTCCGTTATTCCAAGTTGAAGGAATAACATTTCGACCTCTCTCGCGATCTCCGTTATTCCAGAATGAAGGAATAACATTTCGCTCTCTTTCGATCTCCGTTATTCCAAGATGAAGGAATAACATTTCGACCTCTCTCGCGATCTCCGTTATTCCAGAATGAAGGAATAACATTTCGCTCTCTCGCGATCTCCGTTATTCCCGAATAAAGGAATAACATTTCGCTCTCTTTCGATCTCCGTTATTCCAAGATGAAGGAATAACATTTCGACCTCTCTCGCGATCTCCGTTATTCCAGAATGAAGGAATAACATTTCGCTCTCTCGCGATCTCCGTTATTCCAGAATGAAGGAATAACATTTCGCTCTCTTTCGATCTCCGTTATTCCCGGATGAAGGAATAACATTTCGACTCAATAAAAGCTTGAACTACGACCAAGGCTTGATTCCTCCGGGATACGTAGGTAGCCTTTCATAAAGGTCCAGCCATCCAACCGCAGTGGTCACCCTTTTTCCATCATCGCTCCTCAGTGGTGAGGCAGCCTTTCATAAAGGTCCAGCCATCCGACCACTTTGGTCACCCTTTTTCCATCATCGGTCCTCAGTGGTGAGGCAGCCTATCATAAAGGTTCAGCCATCCGACCACTTTGGTCACCCTGTTCCTTCGTCACTCCTCAGTGGTGAAGTAGCCCCTCATAGAGGTCCATATACCCGACCACCTCGGTCACTTCTAGCATATCCCCAGCAGGATCAATTGCTTGACCTCTTAGGTCACTTTCTCTTCTAATTTTCCCCGGCAAGAGACCAGCTTCTCTCCGCTATTCCCCTGCGGATATGTTCTGAACTACGGCTTGGATTGATTCCTCCGGGATACGTAGGTAGCCTTCCAGAGGTTCAGCCACTCGACCACTTTGGTCACCTAATCCGTCTCGGCATTCGCCAGATTGGATCCTTTTCTATCGACAACCCCACTTGCCCTGCAAGTGACGTTGCCGAGGGGCTTCTGTAAGTACCCAAATCTGGCTCATGCCTTCCGGTAAAGTTTCTCGGTAATTCTCCGGACTTTCCTAGAGTTCCGGAATTATTCCGGAACTGTTCCAAAACATCTAAGGGCTGAAGGGAATGCTTGGTAATTAAGAAACACGTTTTTCTTAATTCAAAAAAACTTCTAGAATTGCCACCTTGCATGATTTTAGAAACATGCTGAGTCACACAGGATAATGCCGCACGGCTGCATTAGCCAAGGACCTCTAGCCGCACGGCTTCATTAGCCTTATCCAGACTGCCTATAAATAGAGCCCTCCTCTACCCATTTAACAACAACACAATCAGAGCAATACCAGCATAAAAACACTCTTTAAATACTCCACGAAGATCAGGAAGTTGAAGGTGCCAAGAAGCCACCCCCTTCCTCCTTGAAGCCTCCAAAAGTTGGTCCTACCGCTAGGCAAAACCCCAAGAAGAAGAGGCCACCACCATTGGTAACCTCTCACTCTCTTACCTTGCGTAATGCTTGTCTATATGATTTAATTGCTCATTGCATTCATATATTGTCATTATCTTGCTTGGGACTTGGCATTTATCATTAAAGATCATATCTTTATCATATCCCCCTTCCCCCTTTTGCATCCTTTGCATGAAATAGGCATCATTTGCTCATAAAAATATGATCTTTAGCATCCTTTGCTCATAAAAATGTAATCTTTATGTTAAAGGTGCATCCTTTGCACCTAAAAGCCCCCATTTTACATTCAAAATGCATCCTTTGCACATAAAAATCATGTCTTTATCATGAAAATACATCCTTTGCACCCTAAAACTCATTTCTTTATCATGAAAATGCATCCTTTGCACCCTAAAACTCATTTTCATGTATCCTTTACATCAAAGATCATCCTTTTATCATCAAATTAACATCCTTTGCATATTAAATACTATTTTCCACCATAAAAATGCATCCTTTGCATAAAAATCATGTCTTTATATAAAAATGCATCCTTTGCAAATCAAATGCATCCTTTGCAACCCAAAAATGTCATCTTTTCACTAAAAATGTCATTTTTACATGCATTCCCCCATGTCTCCATTAGAAACCTTGGAACGGACCGGTGTAAAGATCCTATCTTTACATCGTTTCTTCCATTAAAGGTGCCACAATCTCTTTAGAAAGGGATAAAACCTTGAACCTACATCTCCGATTATCACTTAAGACGAGCATGAAGCATCCATATAAGCTCAATCGTCTTAAGGTGTAGGATTGATGGGCTAAGGTCACTCCTTTCCTAAAGAACCTCATTTTGAACTATAAAAGAGAGTCTTTCTCTCGATCACGCAAGTCCCAAGGTTAAAAAAGCGATGATCACAAGTCCAAGATGAGGACGGGATCAAAATTCCGAATACATAAAATCCAAGAAATCCCGAGCGACAACCAATAAATGGTTTGTACGTCCGGAAGACAACTTGGGACATTCCCACCCTCTTTTCAAACACATGCACACAAGAAAGCACGCAAGCAAGCAAGATAAACGGAATCTAGGGAGACTTGCTACGGCAAGGCACCTTGGGTGAACGACGATCCGTTCTTCTCAAGGGGTAACTTAACCTCCGAAACCATAAAAACCTTTTTTTAAAAGTTTTGAGGAAATCAAAATGGCGTGGCGACTCCGTTTTTCAAATTAAACCGGATGTTTTCAAACTCGCGTGAATCCAACAAAAAACTAAATTTGGGCACACATTCACACTTACGGCGGGCATTGTGACGGGCTGGGCCGAGGCTAGGGTTTCAGACGGCTGTTTGCTTTTGCCATATAAATACTCCCTTTTGTCATTGTTCCACCGTGTGCTTGAGAGAGAAAAATTGATAGAAACAAGCTGCTAGGTTATTTACTATTGTATTGTGAGAGATTGTGAGATTGTGTGAAAGGTTTTCACCTTGATTCTCCTTGTACTCTTCTTGATTATAGTGAATTGATTCTCTGTCGCCCGTGGATGTAGCCAAGTTGGTGAACCACGTAAATCTCTTGTGTTCATTGTTTTTCAATTTTGTTTCGATATTGCTATTGTGTTATTTTGTGCTTTCATCTTTATCAATCTAGCAATTGTGTTTGAACCCAAAATTCCTAACATCTTCAAGTCTTTTGTGAAGAATACTTTTTAAATACAACTAGTCTAGCTAATCATTTCAGGAAATATATAAATAAATAAATAATCTGGGAAGAACTAAATTAGACGGTCGTAGTCGTCGTGTAAGTTTGAATGTAGTAATGAATTGTCTAGTTGATGATGCTACCTCACACGCAGTGTTTTAAAAGACCCCGTCTAAGGGCGCCTAGGCTCCGTGTTGGGTATGCATATTTTAACCCTCTTATTTTGTATTAGATTTGATTGATATCATAACCTCCTGTCTATTTTAAGTACTTTAGGACCCTATGTAATGAAGCTTAGACTTCAATTTTTTAGCTAAGTCCATTTTATAGAATAGGTTAAATTTAGGCTTGAAGACTGGCACAAGACTCATTGGATCTGAGGATTGCAGATTCAAGTGTTTCAGAACCGCCTCATAGAACCGCTTGGCAGAACCGCTCCTAGCTAACTACCTTGTGAATTCCTTAGTCTGGAACCGCTTGAATGCCAATGTGCAAACCGCACATATGGAAATCCTCCCCTGGTGAATCGCTTGAAGATAGAACCACTTTGCACCAGAACCGCCCCAATGATTGAAGACTTGAAGTGAACCTCATTGACCGTTGGAATCCACGTCAGCAATATCAAATGTCAACCACCATATCTTGTCATGTGACTACTTTTCAGACAAGATCTGCAAGGATCTTGTAAAGGTGACAGGTGTCCAAACCTCATTGCTTGCAGCTGGAGTCTGATCAGCTTTTCCTGCAACAACAGTTCCAAAGGACAAAAGTGGTTGCTGTGGACCAATGGGAAAGCATCAAGTACTGTCCTTACAGCAGCTATGTCCAACGACTATATTTGAGGGTATAAATACCCCTAATCTTCACCATTTGAAGATTGCTTGAGAAATTGATTTGCTGTGAGTTTATAAGAAGCTGAAGCTCTGTCCAGAAATTATTCAACCCTTTGAATCTTCATCGTCAACCTTCAAGAAATATTTCCCAGCCCAGAAATCAAGCCTTAACACATTCAAGAATAACTGTGCTCTACATCTCAAAGATTTAAAGAGCCTTGATCTTGTTCTCACATACACACCTCATTTGTTTAATCACATAGATTAATCACTTGAGATACACTGGTTATAGTCTTAGAATTTGTTCTTCATAGAAAATATTTTAGATCTGAGTATTACTCATTATACTTTGTAATCTCTCATACTCAATATAAAATCTCTCTTAGAAATTCAAGACTAACCATCTTGGTAGTGGACGTAGATCGTTTATCGATTGAACCACTCCAAATATTGTGTTCTTACTTTCTGCATTTATATTTCTTGTGCTTACTGATTATCTATCTTTCTCTGTTTGATCTTTATATAGATATCCATTATTGTGAAATTGTGTTTGGAGTTAACATAGTCAAACCTCACTTTAGTTTTACAACTGCTCAGAAAATTGCACTCAAACCGCTTATCAAAACCGCCTCTCAAAACCGCTTGTATCTTCAATATATTCCGCTGTGCATTTTACAACTCTGCTTGCAGTTTCTTATACACTGCAAGAGGTTTTGTAAGCTTAGAGGTTTAATTTTAAATCGAGGGCAAAAAATTTGTAACAGCTATTCACCCCCCCTCTAGCTGTATTTTCACCCTTGTTGCCACCTTTGGGACCAACAAGTGGCATCAGAGCTAACACATTTTAAAACCACTGTTTTTCAAGCTTAACAACTTGTGTGCCGATACAATGACTACTGTTAACTATTCACACATTCCAATCTTGGACGAAGACCACTTCGACATCTAGAAGTGCAGAATGCTCATTCATTTGGAAACAATTGATGAGATGCTGGTGGAGTGCGTAATTAATGGCCCGTTTGTTCCCACGAAGGCCAACACTGATGCAACCACCAATACAGAAACTCCAGAGATCAAAAAGCCTAAAGATGAGTGGTCGAATGAAGAGAAGAGATTAGCTGCCTTGGATAGCAAGTCAAGGCACATTATTTCAGGAACCCTTCCAGTTTCAACTCTTCAGAAAGTAATGTACCTCAAAACCGCAAAGCAGATGTGGGATGCCATAGAGAGCTACCTCGAAGGTGATGACAAATGCAAGGAAAGCAAATTATATGTTGTTGAAAGATCTTACAACAACTTCAACAGAAAATCCAACGAAACCTTGCGTCAGACCTACGACCGTTATGTTGAGGTAGTTAATGCTTGTAGATCTCTTGGCAAAACTTTAACCGATAAGGAAATCAATATGACTTTCCTATCTGCTTTAGGTTCTAGATGGGTTAATAAGGCTACCTCTCTAGAGGACTCCAAAGTTTTGGGTACTTGATCGTTAAGTAACTTGTACGCCAATCTTAGCGTCTATGAACTTAAATTAAATCATATTGAAGAGATTGAAGGGAAAACCAAATCACTTTCTATGTCAGTAGTGGAACAAGAGGAGAAACCATCTACATCCAATCAAACTGCAGATCCTTCCATATCAACCTCATCACTCATCGAGATGGATGATGATGATTTTGCCATGTTTGTGAAAATATTTCAAGAGTTTAGAAAATCCTCAAAACCTTTTACAAAAACTTTTTCAAAAGGAAAACCTCCTGCAACATTTTCTAAGGCTGGAGATACAAAGAAAAAGAGTGATCTAGTTTGCTAAAATTGTAGAAAACCTGGTCACTTTGCATCTGAGTGTCCACAGCCCAAATACGAATACTTGAAAAAGAAAACCTCTCCTGCGAAATTTTCTCGTCACAAGGGAATGGTTGCTGAGGAGGAAGAGAATTCCAAGGAATTAGCAACTTGGATTGAAACGGATTCTGATGATGGAAGTGACGAAGAAACCGAAGAGGTTAATCTCTGCTTGGTTGCAGATGCTTTCGATGAATCAGATTCTGAGTCAGTCGAGTTGCAAGAAATGGAAGAAGAAGAGGTTTCTGCAAAACTTCCAAATTTTAAGTTGGATGATAATGTCAAACTTACTCCTATCATTAAGATAGGAAATTGTTCGTATTCACGTCCCATTTTCTCTTCTAAAAATGTTCCACCTTCAAAAGCAATTTCAAATAAGAAAGTTTTGAAAAAGGTGGTGGAAGAAGTTTCTCCCTCGAAATACGAAAGGATGTATAAGGAAGCTGAAATGGTGATCCATCAATTCTCTAATCATAAGAAAGCCTTAAGCTTAGCTCATGATGAACTTAATCTGTACAAGACGGAGAAAACAGTGATGAGGTCCGAAATCTCAAATCTTAAGGACCAAATCAGAAAAATGACTCCTCTTGCTGATCAAAACCACATCCTTGAAACTAAGGTTGCTGCACTTCAGCTTAGAAATGATGACTTAGTTGCCCAGAAACTCGATCTTTAAAAGATCATTGATGGGTGGACAAAGTCAAAAATCACCGCGGATCAAATCATAGATTCCCAAGTTCCCTCTGGAATTAAGGAAGGTCTAGGATTTGGATCTGCTGAAGAAGAGAAGTGTGCATCCTGCAGTGAAAATGATGAGGAAATTTTGAAACTAACTAAAGAAATTCCTAAGGGGAAGCATGCAAATGCTATGGGTAAAGGACAACAAAATTTTAATTTTGTCTACCCAAAGGGAAAGCAATATGGGAAGAATTCTCAGATGAAGCCAAAGGATTCTGAGGAAGTAGCTGAAGAGGAAATGGCTTATGGAGTTGGCCGTATCCCTGCTCCAACCGCCTCTAGTGGAGCAGGTGGTGTTGGCAGGCATGCGGCCGCGCATCTTCTTCGACCGCTCCTCCTGCCTTCAAAAGCAGGAATAGCGTTCCTAGAAAATACGTGGTCAAACCAAAGCCAGTTCCCTTTGTCAAGGCTGCAACCGCTCCTCTCAAAGCGCATGCAACTCCTAAGAAGAGTAAGGAGTTAGTAAAACCTCATGATGCTTATAGATTTTATAAATGCTCTGAGTGTGATGGTTTAGGTCACAAGGCTGCAGAATGCCTTTTGCGGTTCACATCCAATGCCAGGAAGAGTAAACCTCCTTCTGTCAAACAGGTGTGGGCCATAAAGGGTTGCTAACTTCAGGACCCAAGGAATAAAGGGGGACCTCGTTCTTAATGTTTACATTTCAGGTCCTCTGCTTAATGGCTGGTCACTCCAAGGATAATGAATGGTATCTTGACAGTGGCTGCTCAAGACATATGACTGGAGATAGATCATTACTAGAAGATGTCATTGAAGCAAGTGGTCCATCTGTAACCTTTGGTGACAACAACAAAGGCAAGACCATTGGATATGGTGTTATAAGGAGAGGAAACCTAACCATTGAGAAGGTTTCTCTTGTTGAAGGACTCAAGCACAACCTCCTTTCAATTTCTCAATTCTGCGACAAAGGAATGCTTTGCAACTTCACGTCATCAAACTGCTTTATCAAAGATAGCATTTCCAGAGTCACCCTACTCACAGGGATTCGTAAGAGTAATATTTACATTATTGATCTAAATTCTGCATGTAGTATTACTAATCTCTGTTTTGTAGCTAAAAATGTGAGCGAAAATAGTTGGCTATGGCACAAGAGGTTGAGCCACTTGAACTTCAAGTATCTTGCAAAGATTGGTAGGGAAAACCTCGTTCGTGGTTTACCTAAAGTGGCTGACCATCATCCTGAGAAATGCAGTGCATGCCAGCTTGTTAAGCAATCCACGTCGTCTTTCACCAGCAAGACCGCTCCGTCAACTTCAAGATGCTTACAACTGCTTCACATAGATTTGTTTGGACCGTAACCCTTTGCCGAAATTGGAGGAAGTAGATATACTTTAGTGGTGGTGGATGATTATTCAAGATATACGTGGGTTGAGATGATGATTTCCAAAGATGATTGCTATGATATTCTCACCGCACTTTTTAGACGGCTCCAAACTCAAAAAGAAGACGACATCGTTAGTGTTCGATCAGACAATGGAACAGAATTTAAGAACAACGGTGTTGCTCAGTATTGTGATGACCATGGGATTGATCACAATTTTTCAACTGCTGGTGTTCCATAACAAAATGGGGTTGTGGAAAGGAAGAATAGGACGTTTATTGAAATTTGGAAAGATAATGATATCTGAAGCGAAGCTGCCTCAGTATTTCTGGGCTGAAGCAATCTACACAGCATGCTTCACTTAGAACCGCTCCCTCATCAACAAAACCTATAACAAAACTCCATATGAGCTTTGGCGAGGAAGAACCCCCAATATTGCATTCTTCAAGATCTTTGGCTGCAAATGCTTTATCCTCTACAACGGAAGAGAAAATAGAGGTAAATTCGGAGCCAAGGCTGATGAAGGTATTTTTGTTGGGTATGCTAAACATTCAAAAGCTTTTCGTGTTTTTAACAAAACTAGTTTAAAAATAATTGAGTCTGTCCATGTTACTTTCGATGAGCATTCTCTCCTTGAGCCACATTTGGCTCCAAATGTTGCTGATGATTTTGTTGAGCATAATGAAACAGGTGAACCCTCTCAAACCGCACCTGAACCTCAACTGCAAAATCCAGCACCCTCAACTGAAATTTCCTCAAACCGCACTTTTGAAATCACACCTGAAGTTCCTACTCCAGATGCAACTGCAAGGGAAGAAGAAGTTGAGAATTCCCCTATCCAGCTTACAGAACCTCTTCGTCAACTTACCTTCCATGACTTCGCTGAAGGATCTAATGACGTTCCAATTGAAGATCTTCAGCAAACCTCAGTCCAACCTGACTTACCCCCGGAGGTTCGTGAAGTCAGCAGTCACCCTCTCTCTAATGTGATTGGTGATCTGTTTTCCGGTGTTCAAACAAGGAGATCGAACTATGATGAGCATACTTACTTATTATCTCAAATTGAACCCAAGAAGATTGATGAAGCACTCCAAGATTCCAGTTGGGTCGTTGCTATGTAAGAAGAACTCAACCAGTTTGAAAGATGCAAGGTCTAGACTTTGGTGCCTAGACCTCAGAATCAAGGAGTGATAGGAACTAAGTGGGTATTTAAGAATAAGATGGACGAGAATGGAAGCATCACTAGGAATAAAGCAAGGTTGGTTGCACAAGGATATAGGCAAGAAGAAGAAATCGATTATGACGAAACCTTTGCTCCAGTTGCAAGATTGGAAGCTATCAGAATCTTCTTAGCCCACGCCTCTTTCAAGCGTTTCAAGTTATATCAAATGGATGTGAAGAGTGCTTTCCTCAATGGTGAATTGCAAGAGACCGTGTATGTTGCCCAACCACCTGGATTTGAAGACTCCAAATTTTCCAATTATGTCTACAAACTCCAGAAAGCTTTGTATGGACTTAAGCAAGCTCCAAGGGAATGGTATGAGACTCTTTCTAAATTTTTACTAGAAAAAGGATTTAAACGCGATAAAATTGATACAACTCTTTTTATTGCCAAATATAATGAGCATACTTTACTTGTTCAAATATATGTCGATGATATTATTTTTGGTTCAACTAATGAGTTACTTTGTAAGCATTTCGAGAAGCTAATGAAAAGCATGTTTGAGATGAGCATGATGGGAGAATTAACATTCTTCCTCGGGCTTCAAATCAAGCAATGCGAAGAAGGTATTTTCCTCAGCCAAGCAAAATACACCAAGGAGTTAATAAAGAAGTTTGGATTAGAAAATGCTAAAGCATATGATACTCCAATGGCCATCGACAATAAGCTAGATAAGAATCTAAAAGGTAAGAAGGTTGATCAAACTCTATATCGAGGTATGATCGGCTCATTACTTTATTTAACTGCTAGTAGGCCCGATATCATGTTTAGTGTCTGTGTATGTGCACGCTACCAAGCAGATCCTAGAGAAGCACATATAATTGCAGTCAAGCGTATAATCCGCTATTTATCTGGAACCACTAACCTTGGACTTTGGTATTCCAAAGATTCGAACTTCGATCTTGTAGGTCATTCAGATGCAGATTATGCAGCTTGTACTATTGACGGGAAAAGCACTAGTGGTACTTGTCATTTCCTCAAGAATAGACTAGTTGCTTGGGTCAGCAAGAAGCAAGCTTCAATTTCAGTGTCAACCACAGAGGTTGAGTATATTGCTGCTGGTAGTTGTTGTTGTCAAATCCTTTGGATGAAGCAGCAGTTGGTAGATTATGGAATCCATGAAGGAAATTGCCCCACCATGTGTGACAACACTTCAACAATTTCAGTCTCCAACAACCCTGTCATGCATTCCAAGACCAAACATATTGATATCAAGTATCATTTTCTCAAAGACCATGTGGAGAAGAGGAATATCCATTTAGAGTACGTGGGGACAGACAACCAGATTGCTGATATCCTCACTAAGTCTCTTGACTCCAAGAGGTTTTCATTCCTTAGAGGAGAAATGGGTATGCTTGAACTTAAATGATTCCTTACTTTTATTTGCTAACTTGGTTGTTGAGTTTAGGTTGAAACTCCCATTAAGGATTGAGACTGCCTCTGTTGAAACTGCCTGTACCAAAACCGCAAGTTGTCAAAACCGCCTGCATCCAACCGCCAGTTCCAAATCACTTGATGCAGTCAGACCGCTTGGAATAAAACCGCGTTTCAACAAGAGTAAATTCTGTCTATTTATGTCCTATCCTTATTACTTTAAAAAAAAACTGTTCAAATTCTTTTATTTATTTTTTAGTCCTTATTTTGGCATAAGGGTATTTTTGCAAATGTTTTTCCTCGTTTATTTCAAAATTAAGAGCATTTAATGCTAAGGGAACATGAGCATTAAAAACCCTCATGTCAGCCGTCATTGAGAGAGGTGCAGGAGGTGAAAGGGTGTAACAGTTGGTATATTTCAATCATTTTCTTCTGAACCAACTGCCTACCCCTTCACCCTATATATACCTTGTTTGGTGAAAACCTAAAACCTTTTACTGCCACACCTCTGTCATTCGTACTTTCTTCTTCACCAACTCACTTTCTCTCTCTAAAACCCTTTACAAAACTTTCATTTTTCAAATCAAACTAAAATGGCAACAACTTCAAAAAGGCAAAGAGCCTCCACTGTTGCAAGAGCACCCAAAAAGCCCATTCTGGAAATGGTAACAAACTTCTAACCTAATCCTTTAAATTTTTCAAAATCTGCCATGGATGAACAGAAACTGTTCGTATTCTTCAAGTTCATGTTTTGAGTGATTTTGATCTTGTTTGTTGATCATTTTTGCTGATTCTGGTTGGGTTATGCTCGGATTCTTGCATGAATTCTATTTATGTTACTTATTTCATGATCCATGCTGATTTGAGTACTGATTTAGAGATTTTCAGTTTTATTTCTTCGAAAACCCATTTGGTGTTCTTGGTGTTTCTTGATGATTCTGGGAAAAGGTTGAATTTTTAATGATATATTATTGTTCCCCATCCCAATGTGATCATTTTAACATGCTATTTGTCCATTTTGGTTAAGTTTGGTAAATCTCTGTTCTTGGTGTTCTTGAACTGTTCTTCGTGTTCTTCATGAAGTTCATGTGTTTTTCAAGAAAATTCTTATTTTTTGGTTGCCTTGAATCTGAATAGTGTTTTTCAACACTTAGAAAAATTTTCAACTTTTTCATAATTTTTGGATTTCATTTGGTTTTGAAACCGCTTGTATGCAAACCGCTTCTACATTTATGTTTCAAAACCGCCTTTCTCTTTCAAAGCTAAACCGCATGCTAAACCGCTTGTTCAAATCATTTGAAACCGCATGCTATTTTAAAGTTCCTTCCTTCATTCTTTTTGAGATTTTACTAAGTATATAGGCTGGAAACCAAGAACTTCCTCTCTAAGCACCGCTTGCAGTGTGGGATAAATTTGGATTACAATGCCACGTACTTAAGTAATCTTATTCTCAAATCCTCATTATCTTTGTGTATTCATAATTCACTTGGGGTTTGAAAATTTTCAAACCGCACCATTGCTTAACCGCTTGGTGCTCAAACCGCTCGTGACTATGAATACAAAAATGGATCTAACACTTCATGTTTTTCTTTGTAGGATCCAACTACCTTCCTACCTGGATGGGAAGTAAATGAGGTTGAACTTAAATCAGATGCCTTAGGAAGGGAGCTGCTTGGGAAGCTCAGAGTATCAGGCATCCTAGCGCTTTTCACCAAGCAGCAGAATTTCATAGTGCCCTCATTTGTAGATCAGTTCTATGCAACCGCCAAGAGAAGTTCAAGAATTCTAGATCAAGGCCAAAGAGTTTCCTACCTGACTGCTGTGGTTGAAGGCCTAAAGCTCTCCATTGACTACATAGATATCAGAAGGCTTTTCAGATTTGTTGTTGGAGGAGCTCCTGTAGAAGTTGATCAGGTTATTCAGGACAATGCTGCCCTCCAAACTGCCAAAGTAGACACCTTGGTTAAAAGGTACAAGAAGATACCCATAAAGGGTTTTGGTGAGCTGATGAGCCACATTGGACATCTGGTTGGTAGAACTATTTGTGGAAAGACAGGGAACCACAACAACTTTACATCCCAACAATGGATGTATTGTTCTGCTATTTTTATGGAGATCCAACTGCATTGGCCTAAGATCCTGTATAGAGAAATTTGTGATAGTGTGGAAACTTATTAGTCTAAGGTCAAGGGAGAAGATCAGAGGTGGAGACCATTTTGCAGGATTCTAACCGCTCTTTTGATGGATTTTGAGCATCTGGATGAGATTGTCAGCAAAAATAAAGAGCTGATCGTGGACTGCTCTGATGATTCCCTAGGATTGCTTGCATGCCACTCCTTCAGGTATGCTAATGGAGATGCATTATACAAGTCTTTGTATGATGCAAATACTTACCCTTTGAAGGAGCCCTATGAGTTGAGAGACCCCACAACTGCTCCTCAAGCTAAAGGTGCCAAGCGGTCCAGGAAGCCAAGTGTTAGGGCTGAACCGCTTGCAAAGAAGACCAAGACCGCTCCAGTAACCAAATCGCCTACAGTTGATGATGGAGCTGGTCCTAGTAAGAAGAAGAAGCAGTCTGAACCAATGCATTTGGTTGATGAGGATGAAGAAGAGGAAGAAGATCCAAGTATTCCAAACTTGGTGGCTAGAGCCAAAAAGGCTAAGGATGATGTTGATGGATTGACTATTGAAGAGCAGATCCAGTTTTACAAGGACAAGGCTGAAAGATTGGCGAAGGAACAAGAAGAAAAGAGAGCTGCAAAAGGAAAATCTGTTGAAGAAACCGCCTCTCATCAAGAACCGCCTCCTGAGAACCAACCGCCCCCATCCTCTCATATAAACCTTGACCAATCCCCAGTCCAATCCAGCCCAATCCCCAATCCAATCCCCCAACAAATCCCCTTCCAAATCACCTTCCAATACCCCTTCCAAATCCAAATCCAAATCTCCTTCCCCTATCAAAACCGCACCAATTCAGTGGGAGAAACCTAAGAGAAGGAAGATGATGGCCAGTAAGAAAACCCCCAGAAAAACCAAACCTATCCAACCATCACCCTCTCCATCACCACCTAGAAATTCTCCTACTCCATCACCTCAAAACTCACCTTCACCTTTCCCCAGAAAATCCCTCTCACCCTTATCTTCTCAATCCCCATATAACTCACCCCAACATTCCCATTCCATAAACTCACAACACTCCAACCCAACTCCTACTCATTCTGCCTATCAGCAATGGCAATCCAAGCCCTCTGCTGGACATGCCACATCCAAATCAATCAGAGATGATCCAACCCCAACAAATTCTCCAAACCAAAACTGCTCCCATTATCCTACACCTAACCGCTCCAAATCAAACTCCCCTTCAAAATCACCAACTCCACACAACTCACCCATTAGACAGAAATCCCCTCCTCCAAACATCCCTTCCCAAACCCAAACCACCCCTAAAACCAACAAATTCCAATCGCCTCTAACCTTCAAAACCGCTTCAACCTCAACCGATCCTCCCACTGAATACTCCCAAATTCTCCAAACCCTAAACCTCATCCAAGGCCAACTTGTAATCAACCAAGGCCATATCATTTCCCTTACCGCATCAAATGCCTCCCTCCTTGAATCCAACCGCTCCCTCCAAGCCAAGGTGGATGCTCACTCCCTTGAGATGGATACTCTTAAATCCTCTTTGCTTGATGCCATTAAGGGGGATAAGTCTACAGCAACTCCAACCGCTCCATCCTCCTCAACCGCTCCAGATGATCAAACCGCTTCTATTATCAAATCTGCGGTTGAAGAAGGAATGGTCAAAGCCTTATGAGACAATGCATCAGTTGCGGACTTGGACAAAATTTTGGATGACCTTAGAGAAAAGATATGCAACTCCTTGGAAAAGGATCTTGGGGAGCTGGGTAAGAAATTTCTTAGTTTCCTTGACTCCAGACCGCAGCAGGCTCAAATTGTCCAAACCGCTTTGGATTCTCTGCGTGAAGAAGTCTTGGAACACATTGATGTATTCAAGGTGGATTCTAAGGTTAATCTGGACTGTGTTGGAGATACTTCCATGGCCAAGTTGAAGCAAATTCAAGAAGAATTTACTGAACGCCTAGACAACTTGAAGACTGGATTCAACTCCAAAGTTGAAGCTGAAATGCATAACCTGAAATCCTCTCTGAAAGTTACCATTGATCTTGACCCAATGAAGGAAGCAATCCAAGCCCAAACCGCTTTTTTTCAAGAAGAAATCCACACCATTTTCAACTCTATCTATTCCTCCATCAATGTGAAGCTTGATGTGATTAAGGAAAATCTTGTGGAAAATAACAAAGCGGTTGGAGCCAGAAATTCTACTTCTGCCCATTCTGTTAATGCCTTGAAAAAGCTTGAAGCTACCTTGATCAGGACCGCTGAAGAAGTAAGAAGATTAAGGAAAGCATTTGAGCCAAACCAATCTAGAGCTGGGACCAGTGGAGCAGAACATGAAGTCAACAAGCCGCCCCAGCAATAACCGCTTCTCCTTAATTGTTTTTGAACCGCTTTTGTAAGTTGGACCGCACTTTTATTGTATTTTCTTTGTCCAACTTATTTTGTTTTGTTTTTGTAACCTTGTAATTTTCTTTCATTTCTGTATCTGTAAACACTTTGGGAATTAATGGAAATTGCATCATGGTTCCAAAACCTTGTTCATATCAAACTGCTTGTTTGTAGAACAATGAAACTGCTTATGGTCTTAAACCTCATTCAAATATTTTTCAACTTAAAAATCATTTATTTGAATTGATGTTTAAACATTCAGTTTAAATTGCACTTTATACTTAAACTCATATTTTTCAAGTGCACTGAATGCATTTCTATACTTTTCATTTTGTAAGTTTTTCATTCTTTCAATAGTATAGAAACCTATAGCTTAAGCTAGTGTGTGCATTAACTTAGGACATGACTTACCATGTTTATTCCTATGGACATGTTTTTACCAAGTATAATGTTTGCTTTTGCTGTAGTAGGTAATGGCATCAATCAAATAGGGGGAGATTGTTGGGTATGCATATTTTAACTCTCCTATTTTGTATTAGATTTGATTGATACCATAACCTCCTGTCTATTTTAAGGACTTTAGGACCCTATGTAATGAAGCTTAGACTTCAATTTTTAAGCTAAGTACATTTTATAGAATAGGTTAAATTTAGGCTTGAAGACTGGCACAAGACTCATTGGATCTGAGGATTGCAGATTCAAGTGTTTCAGAACCGCCTCATAGAACCGCTTGGCAGAATCGCTCCTAGCTAACTGCCATGTGAATTCCTTAGTCTGAAACCGCTTGAATGCCAATGTGCAAACCGCACATATGGAAATCCTTCCCTGGTGAACCGCTTGAAGATAAAACCGCTTTGCACCAGAACCGCACCAATGATTGGCTTCTTGAAGTGAACCACATTGACCGTTGGAATCCACGTCAGCAATATCAAATGTCAACCACCATATCTTGTCACGTGACTACTTTTCAGACAAGATCTGCAAGGATCTTGTAAAGGTGACAGGTGTCCAAACCTCATTTCTTGCAGTTGGAGCCTGATCAGCTTTTCCAGCAACAACAGTTTCAAAGGACAAAAGTGGTTGTTGTGGACCAATGGGAAAGCATCAAGTACTGTCCTTACAGCAGCTGTGTCCAACGGCTATATTTGAGATGCTTGGGTATAAATACCCCTAATCTTCACCATTTGAAGATTGCTTGAGAAATTGATTTGCTGTGAGTTCATAAAAAGCTGAAGCTCTGCCCAGTAATTATTCAACCCTTTGAATCTTCATCTTCAACCTTCAAGAAATATTTCCCAGCCCAGAAATCAAGCCTTAACACATTCAAGAATCACTGTGCTCTACATCTCAAAGATTTAAAGAGCCTTGATCTTGTTCTCACACACACACCTCACTTGTTTAATCACATAGATTAATCACTTGAGATACACTGGTTATAGTCTTAGGATTTGTTCTTCATAGAAAATATTTTAGATCTGAGTATTACTCATTGTATTTTGTAATCTCTCATACTCAATATAAAATCTCTCTTAGAAATCCAAGACTAACCATCTTGGTAGTGGACGTAGATCGTTTATCGATTGAACCACTCCAAATATTGTGTTCTTACTTTCTGCATTTATATTTCTTGTGCTTACTAATTATCTATCTTTCTCTGTTTGATCTTTATATAGATATCCATTATTGTGAAATTGTGTTTGGAGTTAACATAGTCAAACCTCATTTTAGTTTTACAACTGCTCAGAAAATTGCACTCAAACCGCTTATCAAATCTGCCTCTCAAAACCGCTTGTATCTTCAATATATTCAGCTGTGCATTTTACAACTCTGCTTGCAGTTTCTTATACACTGCAAGAGGTTTTGTAAGCTTAGAGGTTTAATTTTAAATCGAGGGCGAAAAATTTGTAACAGCTATTCACCCTCCCTCTAGCTGTATTTTCACCCTTGTTGCCACCTTTGGGACCAACACTCCGCCTAGGCGCTAGACCCCTCTCCAATGCCTAGTTCTAAGCCCCGCCTAGGTCCCGACTAATCCCGACTAATCTCGACTAGTCCCCGCCTAGGCGCTAGGCCCGATTCCGTCGCCTAGCATCCGCCTAGTGCTTTTTAAAACCTTGCTCACACGCAGACCATTGTAATTGCCTAGACTAGTTTTTATTTTATGTTTACTTCAATTAATCTCCATCCGTCCCGTTTAAAATTGCAATGCTATATTGGCTATATGAATTAAGAAAAAATATATTATCCTCCTCCATCCAATATCAATTTGGATGAGCAAATTTATAAGATAAAACTAACACTATTTCATTAAGTCATTCATCAAACACGTTAAACACAAGAAAATACATGGACTGATATTGAAAGAGATTGTTGTTCTGGTGCAAAAATAAATATGAGCAACATAATAATATAATTCAGATTGAAAATCTCACAATTACGAAAGGGAAAATTGCAAATTAGGGCCTGAACTCGATAGGGTGGTCTCGAAACGGGGCCCCATATCTAAATTTTGTCAAATCAGGGCTCAATATCTAAATTTTTTGCCAGTTAAGGGCTTTTTGACGATTTTCGTTAAAAATACGGTTAAATAGCATGTGCCACTCACGTGATTAATTGATTTGGTTAGTTTGCATTGATATTTAAATTTAAGGGGTTAAGTGAAATAAATTAAAAGTGGGGGTGAAATAAATCAGCAAGCAATTTCAAACCCATTTCCTAGATCAGTAAATACGACAACGAGCCCTAGCCCATTCCTTGCGATTTCAATGTTGCGCCGGTTACCACGCCTCCCACTCCGATCATCGTCTATTTTCAGATTCCGGCCAACCCTTAGAGGCATCCTCAAAAAAAGAAGATATGAACTACCCTCAAAGGACTCCTCAAAATCGTGACCCATCCCAGTTTGCTTAGATTTCATTGCCTCTAGGTCCCAAACACTGTCGATCTCTTTGACCTTGTTGTCGGCCTCCGGCAACCACCTCCTCTGTTGTTGTTTGAGACGAACTTGCACTTTCTGATTTTGAAATCCGACATCTCTCCGGCATCCATCCCACGTTCTTCGGCGACGTTTGTGTTTGATAAGGTAAAATTAATGTGGGTGTTTTGATTTGAATATGGGTTTAATGAAAAATGTTGGGGTGTTAGTGGAGATGGTGGGTTGATGGTGGTGGAGATGGTGGTGGGTTGATGATGGAGATGAAGGTTGATGGTGGTGAAAATGTTTAATTTATGAAAATAATTTCTTATTGAAAATACTTAATAAAGAATTAATTGAAAAATATAATGTAAATAAAAAGTATTTTTACATTAAAGAAAAATTTAATAAATTTTATTCATTCAAAAAAATGTAATAAAATGCAATTTATAAAGACATTAAATGATAATTTCATATTTTTTGTTATCTAATGCTAATTCAATGATTTTAATTATTTTCTAATTTTATGTTTTATTTTATAATTTTTAACATTTATTTTTTATATTTTTAATTAGTTAAATTGTGTTTCATTAAAAAAAACTTGATTAAGAAAAAAAATATAAATTGGGTAAGCATATTTTTTGTAAATATTTATTTTATTTAATCTATTTTTATTTATATATTTTATAAATTATTCAATCTAAAATAATTAGTAATTTTTTTGAAGAAAAATCAATAGTAATTTAAATTATTAGAAAAAAGGATAATAGTTAACATTTAAAAACTAAATATTTTAAGCTTGACTGCGGTCTTAGGATTGGAACTGCACTGCGGTTTGCTAGTGCGGTTCTGTTGGTGCGGTCTGAAACCTTGACTGCAGTTTTGCTGGATTGCAAAACCTCTTGACTTGAAACCTCTAGTCCAATGAGTCTTGTGCCAGTCTTCAAGCCTAAATTAAACATATTCTATAAAATGAACTTGCCCTAAAAATTGAAATCTAAACTTCATTACATATGAGCCTAAAGTCCTTAAAATAGAGAGGAGGTTATGGTATCAATCAAATTTAAGCTAGGAGAGTTAAAGTAAGCATACCCAACAACATGATAGATTCTCGTTGAAGTGCAGTCGACAGAATAAGGAAAGGAAGATGAAGAGAAGGCGATGCTGAATTCAACAACGTTGTGCTTTCAACGGAGTATTGAGGTGAAAATGTACAGACGAAAAAGAGAGGCAAAAGGTGTGAAAGGGGAGAGATGGTGTAGGACGACGGGGGTGGGGAACGATGGTGGAGGGAGGGTGTGGGGGCGATGACTATAGTTGGAAAAAATCGGAAGAAGTGCAGAAGTTGAAAAATAAAAATGGGATATAGAAGAGTTTTTAATTTTGATATTCTATTCTAGCTATTTATTTTCATTCAATTTCCATTAAACGATTAAACGACAATGAAATAATTATTGTTTAAAAACATACTTCGTTAAATAACACGTGACTTGCACATGATCATTTAACAAAATTTTCTATAATAAACCTATTTAAAAACTCTAAAATGCTAATAGAATGACAATTGGGACCTAAATTGTAAACAGTGATATACAGGGCCTAACTTAGGAATCTTTTCTCAAATAATTCATTTAAAAAAAAAAAAAATCCAAAATGACAACCCTTTCAAACTATTTATCGAAATGACCATTTTTTTAAACTCGCTACTAGATGTGGCGACTTTATATTTTTCTCGCTCAAACTCGCTACTCCAAGTAGCAAATTTAAATTTCCTCAATTTTATTATTTATATTTATGAAAATTTTCAAAACATAAAAAACTAAAATTAAAATGGCTACATGGATGGATGGATGGATGGAGTAGTGATTTCAATCAATGCCCCTTAGTCTTGTCTCGGCAAGGTAGAAATTACAAAAAGAATACGTCTCCGTCCCACTTCAAAATTGCAAAAAAATTATTTTGATGCGAAAATTATGTCTTGATAAATGAAATTAAGATGAAGTTTTACCGACTCAAAATAAATATTTTGAAAATAAATCTACATATTTAAAAAAATATTTCCTTCATTTCAAAAATAACTATTATTTTTGTCCCAAAATAAATAACTAAAAAAATACTACTCTTTTTGTCCAAAAAATGAATATTAGTACTTCCTATGTCCAACGAATATTTTAGAAAAAAAAATACTATTTCATTCGTCTCAAAAATTAATATTAACGCCTTCGCCCCAAAATAAATAATTTTTTTATTATCATTTTAGGACAAAGAAATTTTTATCGAGAACATATATTTTGAGGAAGGAAGTAGTATTCATTTTCTGGGAAAAAAAAAGAGTAGTATTATTGTTAGTTATTCATTTTGGGAAGAACTACTATTCATTTTTGAAATGAAGAAAATAGATTTTTTTTGGAGAAGTAGATTTTTTTTCATAATATTTATTTTGAGACAAAAAAAAAATAATATTCCCTATTAATTTTATCAAGACATAAATTTCGCATCAAAATAATTGTTTTGCAATTTGATGTGATACGGAGAAATATTCATTTAGGAGGAAGGAATGTACACATAAAAATCCCTACTTTAAGTAGCGATTTTAAGGTTTTTTTTTTTTTGTTTTTTTAATTTTCGTAAATATCATAATAAAATTAAAGAAATATAAATTCGCTACTTGGAGTAGCGAGTTTGAACGAGAAAAATATAAACTCGCTACATTTAGTAGCTAGTTTTGAAAAAAGAGTTGATCTTACAAAAAACGTGTTTTTTTTTTTCAAAATTTAAGAAAAATCATTTTTACACTGTATTAAATAATATGCACTGTTACTATTCACACTGACACTTTTTTATATTAACACTTAAAATTTTGTTATCCTACACTAACACTCTTTATATTAGCACTTAATAATAAATGCACTGACACTATTCACACGATCATTTGTTTAAACTAACACTGACACTTTTTTACACACACTTTTTTACACTGACGCTTAATAATATATGCACTGACACTCTTTACAGTATTATGTCACTCTTTACACTAGCATTTTTTTATACTAACACTGGTACTTTTTTACATTAACACTGATACTTTTTACACTTGCACTTAATAATAAATGCAATGACATTGTTTACACTGGCACTTTGTTACAATAACACTGACACTTTTTTACACTGGCACTTAATAATATATGCAATGCGACTATTTACACTGTCACTTTGTTACACTAACTCTGACACTAGAGGGGAAACAAAATACATTTTTTCTAATATTAAAGAAAAAACGTGTTTTTTTTTTTTTTAAGATTTTGGCTTGAAAAAATAGTTATTTTGGCAAATAGTTTGAAAGAGTTGTTATTTTGAAAAATATTTTTTTAATGAATTATTTGAGAAAAAAAATCTCTAACTTAACCTCCTAAATTTTGGGGACCAAAATGCAATTGTCCCTAAATTTATATTTCACCACGTACTTAGTTTTCATCGTTTCTATAAAATCTTAGCGAATAAATAATGATGAAGAATTGGTAAGTAGATTGCCAAAATCTGGTAAAAAACTAGTTTTCTCGTAATATAAGAAAAAAAATAATTTTAAAGTACTAAGTCTAATTAATAATAGTGATGAACTGTTTTGAAAATTAGTTTTTTATAACATTTTTTTAAAAAAAATAGTTTTTCACAAGAATTACTCAAGTAGATTATGTAAAATTATTTCATTAATTTCCATATTATTATGAGACAAATAACACGAAGTGAAGGCTCCGAAGAATCAAAATCTAAGAAAATTAATTAATAGCACAAGTTTCCTTATTCACACACATATTCCATAATTAATTAATTAATTAATTAATTAATTAATTAATTAATTATTACATTACATACATTAATTATTAATACGGAGGAGGAGTACTGTGCTTCATGCCAATTTCGTATGCCTTACTAGTGTCTGTAACGGTGTCCCTGCGAAATCCGACAAAAACAAAATAAGTTAAAATTTGTTTTTTATTATTAAAATATTAAAATAATGTTGCTAATTCATTCACTTAATCTTATGACAAGAAAACGATATAATATTATTCTTTTATTATTATTATTTCTCATATAAATATTCTTTTTCATTCAATGAATTTCTAATTGGGGAAAATTGTGGATTAAAAAATTATTGTATTTCTAAAGCAAAGATCAAAAATATTATCTTAATAAATTGCATTTGCAAACCTCCGTAAGCATTTCAATTCTTTTTGAATAAATCAGTAAGTATCTCTACTTCATCTCATTCTTTTTCTCGCAAGACATATTTTAAGAAAATACTCCCTCCGTCTCACGTGATTGCAAACTTATTTTCATTTTGATCCGTCCCACGTGAATGCAAACTGCCCAAAAAGGAAATAATTTTATTATTTTATATTCACCCTACCCCACCCACTCATTCTCTCTCTTCATTTTCCACCATACAATTTATTCAACCAACCTACTATTAACTTCACTCATTCTCTCTCTTCATTTCCTACCACACATTTTCATTATCTTAATAATATTTCTTAATTATTGTGCCCGAAAAAATGGTTCACAATGACGTGGGACGGAGGGAGTATATCTTAAATCCGTTTCAAAAAAGTATTTTGCAATTAAAAATAATCAAAAGAAACATTTCTTTTTTTTTTTAAGTATTTGGTGAAAATACACCTAATCAGCCAAGACCTTAAGGGGCAAGGGGATCAATTGAACCCCATGTACTTTTAAGAAATTTCAATCAGACCCCGTCAACTTAAAAAATTACATGTGTATACAATTTTGACCTCCTTGAAATTTTGGCAAAATTTCAAATCATATCTAAAAGTTTGAGAAAAGGAAGAATTGTGTAATTAAATATGGAATATTTTGAAAGAGTTAAGATAAAAGGGTATACTGTTATTTTTAAAATCATACTACCTCCGCCCCAATCTAAATGTCCAAGTCAACAAAAAAAAAAAAAGTTTGACTTAGACATAAATGCAAATCTAATCATCCTATTGAAATTTTAAAAATTGTTATTGATAAATAATTAATTTATTTATCAATAACAATTTTTAAAATTTCAATAGGATGATTAGATTTGCATTTATGTCTAAGTCAAACTTTTTTTTTTTGGTCAATTTGGACATTTAGATTGGGACGGAGGGAGTATTTGACAATATAAAATAAGTTGTGTTTTAAAAATTATGTAGTGCATTTTTAGTACTTTATACTTTCATTATTTTTAAAAATCTTCATACTTTTCTTTTTTACTTTGTCTCAAAAAAATTATTCTATTTCCGAATATAACAATAAGGCTCCAATTGTATAGGGGGAAATATTTTTCGAAAAATATATTTCACATTTTTTCGTGTTTGACAAGCACCGAAAAATGGAGAAAATATTTTTCGAAAAATGTTTTCCCACTTTTTTAAATAAAATGGCTTATGAATTTTTCCTTCATATTTAATTTTCCGAAAAATGTTAAACATCCTCACTCACAAGCCTAACTTTCAATACACCCCCATGTTAACCACCCTAAATCAACAACCCCCTTCCCCACCCCGTCTAAAAGAAATTACTTGTATTAAAATTATTTTTTACAACTATCCACCGCCCTCCCCCACCACCACCACCCTCCCCCCCCTTCAAAAAAAAAAAAAACATTTTCTTTACTCATTTTAAATTTATTTAACAACTCCCCACCCCCCCCCTCACCTCATCCCACCACCTCCATCACCACCCCGAGTTAAAAAAAAATATTTTATTTATTTATTTTAAAATTATGTTTTAACAACTCCTCACCCCAACCCCACTCCCCCACTCCACTCTCGGCTACCCACCCCTACAACCTACCCTATCACCATCCTAGCCTACCACCATCTTATACCCTTTACATTTCCTTCACCACCCTACTCTACCCTACCCCACACCCACCCACCCCCCCACCTCCCTCACCCACCTCACCCCTTACCCTACCCACCCTACCTCCATAACATTACCCCATCCTATCTTTTTCAACTTATCTCAGATTGTGTTTTAGACGAAAAATATTTTTCTTTAATTTATCAAAGACATGAAAATATTTTTCGAAAAACATTTTTTTTAGATTTATCAAACAGTAAAAAACGTGATTATGTTAATTTCCGGAAAACATTTTACGGAAAATCATTTCCCGCAAGTCGTTTTATACGAAACAAACGGAGCCTATGTATTATTATTTTAACAAGTAACAAGCAAGTAAAGCATTCTTCATAAAATATTGATTTTTTAAATAAAAAGATTTTTGTAAGACTAATGGTGTATTGTAGACTACAAAAGTATAGTTTACCCCCCCCCCCCCCCTCACTTCAATTTCTATATCTGCATCTAAAAGGGTACCTTTGGAGTGACTTTAATCATGATTTTAACCTCGCCGGAGTAATTCTGGCTTTGGTCCACAATAATATGCTTGTGGGGAGGTATAACAATCTCTCTCTGCAATCCCAATTGCAGTATTTCTCTCAGGTATATCCTGCGATTTCAGCAAAATAAAACTACCGTTAACATAACATAGTACAAACAAAATTAATTAACAACCTTCAAAATCTTCCAAAAGTGTGGGAAATCAAATGATTAGCTTACGTGGATATGCCCAGGAAGTCATCTCTTGTGAAGGTGTCATGATCCATGAACTTAAGAGTGAGCTTGTGATGGTCACGTGAATCTGTTTCTTCAACATCGAAGTCAAATGCCTCATTCCATACTGGGTTCACACCCCCTGTTACGTAAACGCATCATTATTAAATAATTTAATTTGTAAATAAAACTTCTTTTTTTTTTCTTTTTTGGAATCAAGAAATTAAGTATATTTACCTTTTGCCACCCTGCTGGTATGTGTTCGATCCTTGTATTCAAGCAAAACGTATGCATTTGTTCCCCCTACATAATCAATTGCAGTGCACAAAAAATTGTTCATAAATAAAGAGCAAATTTGATTTTTTTTTGACATTTCATTATAAATATAATGGAGAGTATATATACCGATCAAGGTGCCATCGCAAAGACCACGGCCATCAATTAATATCACCGTCATTACTCCCGTCGCCATCTCTCTCTCTCTCTCTCTCTCTCTACACAAACAAGAACTGTTTTTTTCAAAGGGCAATGTTTGCCTTTTATAATACTCCCTCCCTCCCAAAATGTTTGTCCCATTTGACTTTTTTGTTTTGTTGAACTTTGATCACAAATATATGATAATTTAATTATGTTCATGAAATTCTAAAAATTCCTATTGATTCACCATTAATAATATTATCAACAACAACTTTTAGAATTTCATGAATATGATTAATCTCTCATAAATTTATAGTCAAAGTTCAACAAAAAAAAGTCAAATGGGACAAACATTTTGGGACGGAGGGATTACATTTGTTAATTGCTACCTTTTTTTTTTCTTTGAAGAATTGTTAATTGCTACCATTAAAAAGTTTAGTTTTGCCTTTCTTTCAGTTTTTCTTTTTTTTTAATGAACAACCAAATCAATTGCATTCATAATGATAGAAAGATGACACTCTACGGATGTCAGAGACTCACACCAAATATCAATAATATGGCCGTCTCTTAATATACAACAATGATATTTTCAATCTAAATTTTGAAACATACGAATTTCACTCGAAGTAAAACTTGGACAATATTTCAGTACGGCATTTAAGAAATCACACATTTAATAATGGAAATTTTCCCCAAGGGCCCTCCATGTCCATATGTATTTCCGTATAAAGAAATGGCTTTTCCTTTATCCCAAAAAAAACAGTTTTTCAAAATCAAATTCCCCAGACACCCCCCACCTCCCTACTCTCTATTACAGTATCATTTTTCCTCTCAATTTTATTTTCTCTCTTTTTTTCTCTCTCTAAAAAAACACACACACACCGTTTCTTATTCTCCAATTTCTCCAAGCTCTCTCCGACGGGCGATCTCCTCTCTTCGCTATTTCTCCGGCAGGCAATGCAACACTACCGCCTCCGTCTCTATTTATCTTTCTCTCCCCATGTTTTCTCCGGCGAACTCACAGTCATGGCATTCTCTCTAAAACACACACATACACACACAAATCTCTCCCTCCAAACACTCTCTCTGAACCTTCTTCGGAGACGGTGACAGTGATCTTCGGCGACAGAAATTTTCGACGTCGATCTTCATCTCTCTCTCCGATCATTTGCCATTTCCCATTCTTCCTTTCCGACGACCATCTCATGTTTCGGATCTGCCATTTCGAGATCCGACGACCATCTCATGTTCTTTGCACACTTTTGGTGGATTGAATAATTTTAGTTTGCAGATTACCTTTGATTTAACGAAGTGCGGCTTCTAAGAAACAAATAGATTAATGTTTGATATATCTTGTAGGATCCACTAGGTTCTGCTGTTGTTTGTATGTTTGATGATTTTTCTAAGTTGGATCTAAATCACAATTTGATTTGGAAGTGTTTGCAGATTACCTTTGATTTAAACTTGCTAGTACTCCTATAATCTTAGTCATTATTGTTCCATAAGAAACAAATAGATTAATGTTTGATATAAATTTGTCTTATAAGTTAATTATAAGAGACAAAGTAGTCTTATAATTAACTTATAAGAGTTATAAATATGTAAATTATGAGAGCAATTCGTTGTTATTATTGAAATTTTTGATTTTTTTGTTATTTATAAGACTTTTTAAAAAAGTCTTATAAGTAACTTATAAGACTTTTAAATAAGTCTCACAAGTAAAAAGACTTATTAAAAAAAGTCTTATAAGTTACTACTTATAAGACTTTTTTATAACATAGTTCTCAATGTTCAAATAAGTATTATAAGTAACATATAAGACTTTTTAAATAGTCTTATAAGTTATAAGACTATTTAAAAAGTCTTATATGTTACATATAAGACTTATTAATAAGTCTTATAAGTAACTTATAAGACTTTTTTAATAAGTCTTATAAGTAAAAAGACTTATTAAAAAAAGTCTTATAAGTTACTACTTATAAGACTTTTTTACAACATAGTTCTCAATGTTCAAATAGGTCTTATAAGTAACTTATAAGACTTTTTAAAAAGTCTTATAAGTTACTTATAAGACTTTTTTAATAAGTCTTATAAATAAAAAGACTTATTAAAAAAAGTCTTATAAGTTACTACTTATAAGACTTTTTTACAACATAGTTCTCAATGTTCAAATAGGTCTTATAAGTAACTTATAAGACTTTTTAAAAAGTCTTATAAGTTACTTATAAGACTTATTATAAAGTCTTATATGTTACTTATATAAAGACTTTTTTAATTATAAGAGGCGAACTGGTCTTATACGTCAGTTATAAGTGTTTGACCGGGATTTTGACCAAATAATATAAAATTTATTTTCTTAAAATATAAAAGTAAAAAAAATGCCTCTTATATCTTAATTATAAGAGGCGAACTTGTCTTATATGTTAGTTATAAGAGTTTGACCGAAATTTGACAAAATAATATTAAATTTATTTTCTTAAAATATAAAAGTAAAAAAAATGACTCTTATATTTTAATTATAAGAGTCGAACTGGTCTTATATGTCAGTTATAAGAGTTTGATCGGGATTTGACCAAATAATATTAAATTTATTTTCTTAAGAAATCATAAAAAAGTAAAAAAAAAATGACTCTTATATCTTAATTATAATAGGCGAACTGGTCTTATATGATAGTTATAAGAGTTTGACCGAGATTTGACCAAATAATATTAAATTTATTTTCTTAAAAAATAAAAAAAGTCAAAGGTTGTTAAAAAAAACGTCAAAGGTTTTATTTTTTTTTTTACTTTAGTCAAAAACATAAAAGGTTGTTTTTTTTTTTTTTAAAGTTAAATGTCAAAGGTTGTTAAAAAAAAAAGTCAATCGTGGAAGTGGAATTGATGTGGAGTCCAGCACATCTTATTCCACGTGCAATTAAAAAAAAAAGAGTAAATTAGACCATTTAAATGCAAGGGGTGTCGGAGGAATTTGATATCTCACATGGTTTAAAATGGGCTTTAATCTGGGCTCAGGGGCCCTAGGGTCCGTTGGCCATTTAATAATGGGCTGAGGACCCTAGTACCGATGGGCGAAATATCAAAGTTATAAAATCTCAAGCGAGATGAAAAATTCCACTCACACTCACACTCACACTCACACTCACACTCACACTCACACTCACACTCACACTCACACATAATGGTAATCTGTGTTTATACACATTTTTATACTCCCTCCATTCCACTCCAAGTGTCACTTTTTACCTAAAATGGCGTCCCGTTTGAAGCGTCACCTTTCCTAAAAAGGAAATGTTTTATTAATATTCTATTATCTCATCCACTATTCCCTCCACTAATTCTCTCTCCTCTACACTCACAACACTTTTTAAATTCACTATTTCCTCCACTAATTCTCTCTCCTATTTTCAAATTACACTCACAATATTTTTTCTTTCCCCTTTTTTCCTTAATTTACGTGTCATCCCTAAAAGGGTGACACTCTTGGTGGGACGGAGGGAGTATATATTTCATAGTTTTATGTCCATAGTGACAAATTCAAGAGGATAAACACAGATTACCATTATACATAATCAAAAAAATTTATTCACATATTTTTGAGACTAAAAGCCACCACCATATTGGCTTACATACTGACCTGTTTGATTAGCTGGTACCCCAAATTGTTGAGAACTATTGATTGTGCTTCCCATATAATTTCCAACAGGTGGTGCAGGCTCTCGAAAATAACCAGATCCAGCACTATTTCCGCCTAAGCCCCGCCTCGGCCCCGCATAGCCCCGCCTAGCCCCGCCTAATCCCGCCCAGCCGCCTAGACCGCCTAGTCCCGCCTAGCGCCTAATTGCCCCGCCTAGCCATAAATCGCGGCGCCCGGCCTCCGCCTAGGCTGATTTTTAGAACACTGTTAAAAATAATATACACTACTACATTTCAGAGCTAATGTAATGTATCTAATGCAACGACAGAGCTAATGTAATGCATCTAATGCAACGCCAGAGCTAATGTAACGAGTCTAATGCAACGACAGAACTAATGTAACGGCTAATGCAACGACAGAGCTAATGTAACGCATCTAATGCAACGACAGAGCTAATGTAACGCGTCTAATGCAACGCCAAAGCTAATGTAACGAGTCTAATGCAACGACAGAGCTAATGTAACGGCTCATTTTGATTAATGCAACGTCTTTGATCTCAGCGTTACATTAGATTTTTTGACATTACATTAGATTTTTCTAATGTAACGGCTAAATTACTAATGCAAGGCCGAAATAATTCCCACTTTTTTTTAAGGCTGGCTAAAGTATTTACTTTCCCTCTTCTTTTTTTTCCGGAAAAAAATATCAAAGCCCGGGAATCGCTCTATTGAAAAAAAACTTCAACACTAAAAAATGTCCAAAATATTTATTTATACCCTATACCGTATACCATACATACTATACCCTATACCCTATACCCTATACCATATATACTATATCCTATATTATATACCCTATACCCTATACACTATACCCTATAACCTATATCCTATATTATATACCCTATACCCTATACATATACCATATATACTATACCCTATACCCTATACCCTATACTCTATATACTATACCCTATACCCTATACCCTATACATATACCATATATAATATACCCTATACCATATACCATATACCCTATATACTATACCCTATACCCTATATACTATACCCTATACCCTATACCCTATACTCTATAAACTATACCATATACCCTATACCCTAAGCCCTATACACTATACCCTATAACATATATCCTATACCATATACCCTATACCATATACCCTATACACTATACCCTATACACTATACCCTATTCCCTATATCCTATACCCTATACCCTATACCATATACCCTATACCCTATACTCTATACCCCATACCCTAAACCCTATAACCTATACCCTATATCCTATACCCTATACCATATACCCTATACCCTATACCCTAAGCCCTATACACTATACCCTATAACCTATATCCTATACCTATACCCTATACCCTAAGCCCTATACACTATACCCTATAACCTATATCCTATACCCTATACCCTATACACTATACCCTATATATTATATCATATATCCTATACCCTATACCCTATACCATATATCCTACACACTATACCCTATATTCTATACCATATACCCTAAACCCTATAACCTATACCCTATACCCTATACACTATACCATATATCCTATATACTATACCCTTGTAACAACCCTAAAAATTTATACTCTTTATTTATTTAAAATATGATTTCCCTTAATTAATTAGGTGGGTTATTTAAATTAATTATTTGGATTAGAAAATTTTAAACCTCTATTAAATCTAGGCTTTTAGTGGGAGTAACTGATGGAATTATTTAGGAGCCTCTTCAATTGGTTTAATGACATTTAGGAGCCTCTTAAATTGGTTTAATGGCAAGGAGGGAATGAAGGAGGCGCTTGGGGTTATAAAAGAGAGAGAGGGTCACGGCAGTTTTCTTAGCGCTAAGTAAGAACAGAGAGAGAGATCACAGAGAGAGAGAGATCGTTGAGAGAAGAAGGCGCGGCAAGGAAGAAAGAAGAAGAGAAGGAAGAAAATGAGGAAGAAGCAAATTATCAACCAAGGTTTGGATTCTTTTCGTCTAGCAAATAGTGTTCTTGAAATTTAAAACCTTGGGAACTCTAGAAAATCATGGAATTGGATTTGGGGCTTTCATATTATTGCTTTGACTTTTTAAGAGTATCTAGTGAGATTGGGGTTATATATTATGATGAAAGAATGAGGGAAACCTAATGAAAAATAGGATTCATGAGTTGATAAATCAATGGGTTGGCCTAAGATCATTGCATGCTAAAGGAGTAAGTGGATTTAGGGTCTTGTGTGTGTTTTAATGTGTCTGTTGTGGGGTTGCGTGTGTGCGTGTGTGTGTTCTGATGTGTGTTTACAGATTTCGGATGTTTGTTGCTGATGTATGTGCGTGTGTGTTGCTGTGTATGTGTTTCGGCTATAGAGTATGTATGTCTGCCGTGGGTGTGTGTGATGCGTGTGTGTTGTGTGTGTTTGCTGAGAGTGTGTTTTAGTGTGTGTAGTGTGTGTTCTAGTAAAAGAAAAGAAAAGAAATAAATGAAAGAAGTGTTTGGAGAGAAAGAAAGAGAAGGAAATAGAAAATAGAGAAAATAGAGAGGATTTTAGAATAGTCTTAGAGATTTATGGATTCTGCAAATCAGTCCTTGAGTTTAAAAGTTAACAGTTGCTGTTAGAAAGTTAACGGAATCCAATAGAAACTTAACAGAAAAGGTTAGGAAGTTAACCCTAGAGTTAAGTAGAAGGATCTAGTGCATTAATATAATATTGTACACTATCCTAAGACGCATTTACATGATTGTAGATTCGCGCAAGAAGTAATTGCAAGGAAACGCAAGCGTTTAAGGTAAGGGATTACGTTCCTTAAGTATATTTGAAATTCATCCTTTAATGTAGGATTCCTCATAATTTGTTTCAAGCGTAGCTACTAATGGCCAGTAGCATTTGAACTCCGATGTTGATATAGCGTCTTTTGATTATCTTACCCTTGATATATGTTGTTCAATGGGTATCCAAGTGAATTGAAATTGCTTTATGTATTCTTGTACCTGGAATATTATGTGAACTATAACTGTATCTAATTGAAACAGGTGCGGTTAGATTAGTCTGATTGAAAAGGACTAATTAAGATAGTCTAGTTCGATTGAAAAGAACTTAGACTTTTAAATTGCTACTTGATGAAGTAGTTTGAATATCATGATATATCGTAATAAGGGAGCACCCTGAAAAGGTGGAAGGTCTCTTATTCTCTTAACACCCTGAAAAGGTGTAACACCCTGAAAAGGTGTTTGAAACTATGGAATTGACGGACTTGTGATAGGGCCATGTTCTCTTTTAGTATGATAACTGTATTTTGAATGGGTACAGTTAAAATTATTGTTGATAGCCTTTTGTTGAAGCATAATTGATTGGTTTCGTTCTTACGGTCATCTCTCCTTAGTACCCGGAGAGAATTCCGTATGAACTTGCTGAGCATTGTTCGCTCACCCCTTTTTTCTAAATTTTTCTCCCAGGTAAGCGGTAGGAGAAGTTGATCGGTCGCAGGGATGGCGGCTGGAATTAGGGTTAGGGTTATCATTGATCATTTTGGACTTAGCGAGCTAGTGGGTTGTACTAGCCGTTAAGGTTTAAAGACAGTTATTTTCTGCATTTAAATTATGGTTAGACGGACTAGCCGTTAAGGTTAAAGACCGTTATTTTCCGCATTTGAATTATGGTTAGATATACTAGCCGTTAAGGTATTTTGATTTGGGAACTTTATTTATGAATGAAATTATGTTATTTATGAAAAGTTGGGTCGTTACAGTTGGTATCAGAGCTATGTCTTTAGGTCTTATGGGAAGAATACCTTTAGCTTTAGGAAACCTTAGTTCTAAGAATTTACTTGAATGAAGGCAACCTGGAACTTAGTTTTAAGTCATGCCTTGCTCCAAGATTATTATGTGAGGGAGGTAGGCTAAGTAGAGAGGTTAAAGGAATATCTTACTCGTCACTTTGGAAGATTAAAGCATATTTACTTTAAGTATATTAGTATTATGTATTGAAGATATACTAATGATGATCTGTCTTGATTATAGGAGATGATCAGGAGATATTCTTTGAGTTTTGGCTGGTACTATGATCTAGAAGAGTCAGAGGAAATGGATGCTGCAAATGGAGTATAGAGCAAGCTTATTAAGGTTCAACCGGTTAGAGAAAGGTTGGTGCCGATCAATAAGTTCCTGTGTAAGATTCGGAAGTATAGAGGAGTAGCTAGAAACGAGCGAGAATGAAGAATCAAGGCCGAAGTGGAAGCGGCCCACATGAAGGAAGAGTTAGAGGAGGCAAAGTTAGAGCTAATGACAAAACAAGAGGAATTGACCATGTCGGAAGAATGGGCTGATAAGATTTTGGAGCAGAGTTTTGTATGGTATTACGAATTGCAAGACCTGAAAGAAGCCAATGAGGCAGTAGCAGTCAAAGCCAATGAGGCAGTAGCAGTCGAGAATCCAGTAGGAGACTTAGAAGGAACGGAAGCCTATCCGATCGTAATCGAGGACGATGAAGTTGAGGCAGTGTCAGTGGCACCTGTGCGTAGGTCTCGAGGAAGACCTAAAGGATCCAAGAAGGTGGTTAAGACCCCGAGTGGAAGAACTAGGGGAAGACCTAGGAAGAGTGCAGCTCCGTGAATAAAGTTGGGAATCTCTTTGGTTGCTTCTAGGAGAATGAGTGATAATCTAGTTCAGTTATTGGCATTATAAGGATGTTATTGTTTTAAATCGAAGTTTTTTTTTTATGAAATAAAGTTAGTTTATATTTTGTGGCATGGTGTTTTGAATTGAAATTATTCTCTAGGGTTAAATTGATATGTTAACTAGAATAGAGAAAGGTTGGTCAACTGAAATGACCGACGTGAACATAAATCGGCCTACTGAAACGGCCAAGTGTGATAAATAGTTGGTCTAATGAAACGACCAATGTGAAAAGTAATTCGGGTCTATTAAAATGACCTCTGATGGTATTTTAGGTCTATTAAAACGATCTATAAAAGTAGTGTTGGTCTGTTGAAATGGCCAATGGTCTAATGATTGGACCAATGAATTAAATGTTTAGTCTGATAAGACTATTGGTTTTAATGGGTATACAAATGGTAACATTGTATATTTTGGGCGTGAGTGAGAACGCTTAGAGTGGAAACCCTAATGAGGGCATTATATTGTTCAGATGTCGGAGAGCAATAGCAACAACGTAAATGTCAACGGACAAAATCAGGAGCAAGCCGACAATGATATGGCAACTCTTCTTCAGACACTGAATCAGACGATGGCAGGAATTGGGCAGGTAGTAGCAACCTTAGCTCAACCACAGCCGCAAGTCGTACCATTGAGGGATCCACTGGAGTTGTTCCAGAAGAGGAACTCAGAATCATTTTCAGGCACTCCAAAGGAGAAGCCGCAAGACTGGATCAAAGACATGGAGAATATATTCGGGACATTGACTTGCACTCCGAAGCAAAGGGTGATGTTCGCGACCTTTATGCTTAAAGGACAAGCTTTGAAATGGTGGGAGGCCGAGAAGAGGGCAGCCACTGCACGTGGAGACGGTAACTTTACTTGGGATATGTTCAAAGGTGTGTTCAATGAAAAGTACTATCCGGCGAGCGTTCGAAATGCCAAGTTCACCGAGTTGATGGAATTTGCCCCGACGTTCTTTGATAATGAAGAGCAGAAGGCAAGAAAATTTGAGGCTGGTCTTAGTGACAGGATCAGGTACAGAATTACTCCATTGTTGTTGTCAACTTATGGCCAAGTACTAGATAGAGCTAGAGTGGTAAAAAAAGAGGCAGACAGTTTCCGCAGTAGGCAGGATGAGAAAAAGAAGATGGCAGAAAAGGAGTCGAGTGGAAACAAGGGACATACTGGAAGTTGGAATCGATACGGAACCAACAACAAGAGGAAGGCTATAGATGAGGCCTGGGGAAAGGAAATTGCTAGTAGCAAGTACCAGAACAAGGGATTTGATAACCGCAGAGGTGGAGATCGAAGAGTTACTCCAGGAACAGGAACGGATGACAAAAGTCAAGTGTGCGATGGTAAGCACAAGACCGAGGAATGCTGGTATAAGGAAAAGAAATGTTTTAATTGTGACAAAAGGGGACATCCGCAATGGAAGTGCCCGGAACCTAAGAAAGTTGGAAATACTCAAGGAGCCGAAACTGATAAGAACAATGGAGGAGGTCGTGGAAGAGTGTTTACCATGACTGCCAGGGATGCGAGGGCCACCAATGATCTTGTGGCAGGTACGCTTCAAATTTATTCTCGTAGCGTTTATGCGTTGATAGACACTGGTGCTACACATTCTGTCATTAGCACTCGTCTAGCTAAGAAATTGAACTTGAAACCCGAGGCATTAGAAATACCTTTGGTAATAGATACTCCGACTAGAGAGTCAATCCCTATCTCATCTGGTTATAAGATGTGTCCTCTGGGAATAGGAGATAGAGAACTTGAGGTGGATCTTATTGAGTTAGAAATGAACGAATTTGACATGATCCTGGGAATGGATTGGTTAGCTGCTTACCATGCTAAAGTAGATTGCTTTAAGAAGGAGGTGAAATTCAAGTTACCATCTGGAGAAGAGTTTAGCTTCCAAGGATCGAAGCCGAGAAGTCGATCGGGTCTTATTTCGGTAATAAAGGCTCGAAAAATGTTAAGAAAGGGATGTGAAGGGTTCTTGGCCTATATTGGCGAGACGGACAAGAACGAAGTGAGTATAGAAGCTCTTTCGGTGGTCAGAGATTTCAAGGATGTTTTTCCAGAAGATTTGCCGGGAATACCACCAGAAAGGGAGGTGGAGTTTTCTATAGACTTAGTACCAGAAACCGCACCGATATCCAAAGCACCATATAGAATGGCACCGGCTGAACTTAAAGAATTGAAGGAACAATTGCAGGAATTATTGGATAAAGGTCTGATTAGGTCGAGTGTTTCACCATGGGGTGCGCCAGTGTTGTTTGTGAAGAAGAAGGATGGATCGATGAGGATGTGTATCGACTATCGAGAACTGAATAAAGTGACGGTGAGAAATCAGTATCCGTTACCGAGGATTGATGATTTGTTTGACCAACTTCGGGGAGCGTGTTATTTCTCAAAGATAGATTTGAGATCGGGATATCACCAGTTGAGAGTGAAAAAGGAGGATGTTGCGAAGATGGCCTTTAGGACAAGGTACGGTCACTAGGAGTTTTTGGTTATGCCGTTTGGATTGACGAACGCCCCATCAGTATTTATGGAACTAATGAACAGGGTATTTCAGGAATTTTTGGATAAGTGTGTAATTGTATTTATAGATGATATTCTGGTTTATTCTAAGACCAAGGAAGAACATGAAGAGCATTTAAGGTTGGTACTGCAAATTTTAAGGGAACAGAAGTTGTATGCGAAATTTAAGAAGTGTGAATTTTGGTTGGAGGAAGTAGCATTTTTAGGGCATGTGGTATCCAAAGATGGGATTGCAGTAGATCCGGCAAAGATAGAAGTTATAGTGAATTGGGAGAGACCAACTACTGTCAGCGAAATTAGAAGTTTCTTGGGGTTGGCAGGATACTATAGGAGATTTGTGGAAGGATTTTCGAAGTTATCAGGACCATTAACGAAGTTAACGCAGAAGGGAGCGAAGTTCGTTTGGTCGGAAGAATGTGAAAAGAATTTTCAAGAGCTGAAGAGGCGTTTGGTGTCCGCACCAGTTCTTACAGTACCATCAGGATCAGACGGATTTGTGATTTATAGTGATGCTTCGTTGAAAGGATTGGGTTGTGTATTAATGCAGAATTATAAGGTTATAGCCTATGCGTCAAGACAACTGAAGAACCATGAGAAGAATTATCCCACCCATGATTTGGAGTTAGCAGCCGTAGTTTTTGCATTGAAAATTTGGAGACATTATTTGTATGGGGTAAGTTGTCATATTTATAAGGATCATAAGAGTCTTAAGTATATCTTCACTCAGAAAGAATTGAATACGAGGCAAAGGAGATGGCTAGAATTACTTAAGGATTATGATTGTACGATTTTTTATCACCCCGGAAAGGCCAATAAGGTGGCGGATGCTTTGAGTAGGAAGAACTGTGGAACACTAGCGGTGTTGATTTCTAAGGGGGTAAGTACGTGGAATAATATTGAAATTTCTGGGTTGGAGGTAACAGTTAGGGGATACTTGGCTCAGATGAGTGTTCAGCCTACACTTTTGGACCGAATCAAGGAATCACAAGGGACCGATGGTGAGGCTGAAAAGATACGTGAAAATATGGCTAAAGGGAAGGCAACAAATTTTCGTATGGGAGATGATGGAATTTTTAGGTACCAATCAAGAATTTGGGTACCAGGTAATGAAGATATAAAAAGGGAGATTTTGAAGGAAGCTCATTGTTTGAGGTTTTCCGTACATCCCGAGAGTACAAAGATGTATAGGAATTTAAGAGAATCTTTTTGGTGGAACAACATGAAGGGAGATGTGGCAGAATTTGTTTCAAGATGTTTGGTATGTCAGCAAGTAAAGAGTGAACATCAGAAATCGGCGGGGTTACTACAGTCGTTACCAATACCAGAATGGAAATGGGAGAATATAGCTATGGATTTGGTAGTAGGTTTACCAAGGACGTTGAAGGGTCACAACGCAATTTGGGTTATAGTGGACAGACTTACGAAGTTGGCTCACTTTTTGGCAATTAAGTTGACAGACTCATTGGAGAAGTTAGCAAAGTTATATGTTGACGAGATTGTAAGATTGCATGGGATACCTGTGTCGATAGTGTCCGACCGAGATGCAAGATTCACATCGAAGTTCTGGAAGAGCTACAGCAGGCATTAGGTACCGAACTAACTATGAGTACAGCATTTCATCCGCAGACGAATGGACAGTCGAAAAGAACTATTCAGACTCTGGAGGATATGCTAAGAGCCAAATCATTGGACTGGCAAGGGACTTGGGACGAACACCTGACGTTAGTATCTGTATGGCACCGTACGAAGCATTGTATGGACGGAAGTGTAGGTCACCTGCATGTTGGGATGAAGTGGGTGAGAGAAAATTGACGGGACCAGAAATTGTTCAGGTAACCGCAGATAAAGTGCAACAGATCAGAAAATGGTTATTAACAGCACAGAGTCGACAGAAGTCGTATGCAGATCGCCGACGGCGAGATTTGGAATTTCAGTTGGGGGACGCGTATTCTTGAAGATTTCGCCAACCAAGGGGGTCATGAGGTTCGGAATTCGAGGGAAGTTAAGCCCGAGGTACGTAGGATCATTTGAAATTTTGGAGCGAGTTGGGCTGGTAGCCTATAAGTTGGCCCTACCACCTGTACTTGCGAGAATACACAATGTGTTTCATGTCTCGATGTTGAGGAAGTACATCTCCGACCCGAGCCATGTGATTGAGTATAGACAGCTCAGATTCCGTGCCGATTTGAGTTATGATGAGCAACATGTGAAAATTGTGGATCGGAAAGATCAGAATTTGAGAAGGCGGATAATTCCGTACGTGAAAGTGCAATGGAGCAACCACTCAGAAATAGAAGCGACATGGGAGCTCGAGAGCGAGATGCGAGAATCGTATCCCATCCTGTTTTCGGAATGAGTGCGTTTGGTTTGGTGGACCAAACCCTTTTAAGGGGGTAAGAATGTAACAACCCTAAAAATTTATACTCTTTATTTATTTAAAATATGATTTCCCTTAATTAATTAGGTGGGTTATTTAAATTAATTATTTGGATTAGAAAATTTTAAACCTCTATTAAATCTAGGCTTTTAGTGGGAGTAACTGATGGAATTATTTAGGAGCCTCTTCAATTGGTTTAATGGCATTTAGGAGCCTCTGAAATTGGTTTAATGGCAAGGAGGGAATGAAGGAGCCGCTTGGGGTTATAAAAGAGAGAGAGGGTCACGACAGTTTTCTTAGCGCTAAGTAAGAACAAAGAGAGAGATCACAGAGAGAGAGAGATCGTTGAGAGAAGAAGGCGCGGCAAGGAAGAAAGAAGAAGAGAAGGAAGAAAATGAGGAAGAAGCAAATTATCAACCAAGGTTTGGATTCTTTTCGTCTAGCAAATAGTGTTCTTGAAATTTAAAACCTTGGGAACTCTAGAAAATCATGGAATTGGATTTGGGGCTTTCATATTATTGCTTTGACTTTTTAAGAGTATCTAGTGATATTGGGGTAATATATTATGATAAAAGAATGAGGGAAACCTAATGAAAAATAGGATTCATGAGTTGATAAATCAATGGGTTGGCCTAAGATCATTGCATGCTAAAGGAGTAAGTGGATTTAGGGTCTTGTGTGTGTTTTAATGTGTTTGTTGTGGGGTTGCGTGTGTGCGTGTGTGTGTTCTGATGTGTGTTTACAGATTTCTGATGTTTGTTGCTGATGTGTGTGCGTGTGTGTTCTTTGTGTATGTGTTTGTTTGTAGAGTATGTATGTCCGCCGTGGGTGTGTGTGATGCGTGTGTCTTGTGTGTGTTTCTTGAGAGTGTGTTTTAGTGTGTGTAGTGTGTGTTCTAGTAAAAGAAAAGAAAAGAAAGAAATGAAAGAAGTGTTTGGAGAGAAAGAAAGAGAAGGAAATAGAAAATAAAGAAAATAGAGAGGATTACAGAATAGTCTTAGAGATTTCTGGATTCTGCAAATCAGTCCTTGAGTTTAAAAGTTAACGATTCTTTGTTAGAAAGTTAACGAAATCCAATAGAAACTTAACAGAAAAGGTTAGGAAGTTAACCCTAGAGTTAAGTAGAAGGATCTAGTGCATTAATATAATATTGTACACTATCCTAAGACGCATTTACATGATTGTAGATTCGCGCAAGAAGTAATTGCAAGGAAACGCAAGCGTTTAAGGTAATGGATTATGTTCCTTTAGTATATTTGAAATTCATCCTTTAATGTAGGATTCCTCATAATTTGTTTCAAGCGTAGCTACTAATGGCCGGTAGCATTTGAACTCCGATGTTGATATAACGTCTTTTGATTATCTTACCCTTGATATATGTTGTTCAATGGATATCCAAGTGAATTGAAATTGCTTTATGTATTCTTGTACCTGGAATATTATGTGAACTATAATTGTATCTAATTGAAACAGGTGCGGTTAGATTAGTCTGATTGAAAAGGACTAATTAAGATAGTCTAGTTCGATTGAAAAGAACTTAGACTTTTAAATTGCTACTTGATGAAGTAGTTTGAATATCATGATATATCGTAATAAGGGAGCACCCTGAAAAGGTGGAAGGTCTCTTATTCGCTTAACACCCTGAAAAGGTGTAACACCCTGAAAAGGTGTTTGAAACTATGGAATTGACGGACTTGTGATAGGGCCATGTTCTCTTTTAGTATGATAACTGTATTTTGAATGGGTACAGTTAAAATTATTGTTGATATCCTTTCGTTGAAGTATAATTGATTGGTTTCGTTCTTTCGGTCATCTCTCCTTAGTACCCGGAGAGAATTTCGTATGAACTTGCTGAGCATTGTTCGCTCACCCCTTTTTTCTAAATTTTTCTCCCAGGTAAGCGGTAGGAGAAGTTGATCGGTCGCAGGGATGGCGGCTGGAATTAGGGTTAGGGTTAGCATTGATCATTTTGGACTTAGCGAGCTAGTGGGTTGTACTAGCCGTTAAGGTTTAAAGACAGTTATTTTCTGCATTTAAATTATGGTTAGACGGACCAGCCGTTAAGGTTAAAGACCGTTATTTTCCGCATTTGAATTATGGTTAGATGTACTAGCCGTTAAGGTATTTTGATTTGAGAACTTTATATATGAATGAAATTATGTTATTTATGAAAAGTTGGGTCGTTACAACCCTATACTCTATACCCTATACTATATACCATATATACTATACCATATACCCTATATACTATACCCTATACCCTATTATTAATAAGTATTATTAATATTTTAAAAGTGTAATTATTCTTTTAAATTTATTTTTGAATTGAGATAAATATTTTAGACTTTTTTTGGTAATGAAGTTTTTTAAAAAAATTATATAAAATAAGTTAGAAATTAACTAAATAAACGAGGGACAGACAATATCCTTCACTATGAGTATTTTTTTTAATTTTTTTTTTGAAGATAAATGTAACTTTTTTTAGTAAGAAAGTTTTTTTCAAAAAAATTATTTAAAAAAATTGATATTAGACATACTACTTTAATTTAAATTTTGGGTAAATCAAATAAAAGCATGTAAATAGTTTAGATAGCTTTTTGTAAATTTCAGTAATAAAAAAAGTCTAAAATATTTTTTCCTAGTCAATAAAAAATAATAAAAATTATTAATTATTATTAGTACTATTATTAATATTAATTAATTAATCAATTATATAATTAATAATTCATTAATAAATATTATTGATAATAAATATTATTATTATTGATATTAGGCATAATATTATTTTGTAGTTTAAATTATTATTATTATTATTAATTATTTTTTATATCAATTATTATTATGTTATTTTTAATTATTATTGTAGTACTAAGCATTTACATTTATTATACAATTATTATTATTAAATAATTTTATTAGATTTTAAATGAATTAAATGTTTTTTCAAAAAAAAAAACTAAGTATCATTATCATCATTTATTATTAAGTCATTGTCTTTCACATGGATCTCCATCTTAGCCATTTATAATAACACATTTAAGTTGAATTCAATGGCTCACATTTTAACAAACTATTTCACTTGAATCACCATCTCAACCATCCATTCATATTATATCAATGGTCCAAATTCCTTACTCACACACTTTCAATCCTCTCAAAAAACAAAACCATATCCTCTCTTAACAAAACCAAATCCTTTCACATTTTAACAAAACCTTTCACATTTTCACAATTTCTCTCTCTCCTTCTCTCTCTCTCTCTCTCTCCACACCACAGACCCATCACCGGAGACCCATCACCGGAATCCCACTCCCCATTTCCCAGTTCTCTCTCCATTTCTCTCCCTTCAATGTCTCTGATTGCCGCTGTTCCTTTTGCCACCGGAGTTGTGATAGCGCCGGTAACGGAGCCTGCGATTCCCAGTTCCTCCATCGCCGCCTTCCTCAGCCTTCCCAGATCTATACGCCGCCGTCGCCATTCCCTTCTCTCTCTGCGCCGCCGCCCCTCCACCTCCCCTACCATCGCTTTAAAGCATCTACCTCGCTCAGGCGAGGCTCAACCATCTAGATCTACATGGATTCCGACGAACCCAAACTTATTCCACGGATTCCGACGAGCCCAAACATATTCCATGGGTTTCATTTCGATTTGTTATTGTATTTTGTGTTTTATTTCGATTTGTACAAACTTTTGTTTGATTTGTGGATGGTTGTGGATGGTTGTGGATGGTGGTGGATGGTGGTGGAGCAAAGTGTAACTTTTGAAAAATGTAAGGATTGATTTGAATATAAAAAAAGTTAAGTGACTGATTTGAGAATAAAAAACATTAAGGGACTGATTTGAGAAAAAAAGTTAAGGGATTGATTTGAGAATAAATATATATATATTTTAAATATATATATATATATATATATATATATATATATATATATATATATATATATATATATATATATATATATATATATATATATATATATATATATATATATATATATATATATATATATATATATATATATATGTAATAAATTTTAGGTACTCATCTACTTTTTGGCGTTACATTAGGTATTCAACTACTTTTTAAATTGGCGTTGCATTAGGTACTTATCTACTTTTTGGCGTTGCATTAGGTGTTCATATAGTTTTAAAATTGGCGTTGCATCAGGTATTTACCTGATGCAACGCCAAAGCTCTGTCGTTACATTAGCTTACTATGTCGTTGCATTAGACCTAATGCAACGCAAGAGAATGCAACATCCATTTGGCGTTACATTAGGCCTAATGTAACGGTTTTTGGGCCCTAATGCAACAAAAATTGGTGTTACATTAGCTCAGAAATGTAGTAGTGATAAAAGATTCATATTTTATTAAACAATCTTCTTCTATACCTAAGAGTATAAGACTATAATTATTCTTATATCTAGATATAAAATTAATTTATTTCCTCAAACTGTGAAAAAAATTAGCTTTTATACCTCTTAAGGTATAAAAGTTGACAAGGACCTGTAAGTACCCCAATCTGGATCACCCCCTTTCAAACACACGGGAAACACTGCAGACTCATCAACGCAGTCTCGGAGACCTCTGGCACTCAAAACCCTCTCAAAACCCTCTCAAAACCCTCTCAAACCCCCAACCAAACCAATGGAGGAGCCTTCCTGGGATAAAAAGGGACAAAAGGACCTTTTGGGAATTTTCAGGAAATTGGGAAAGCAATATTGATCCGTACGGACCTCTTTGCTGTCATAATTACTGAATCCCCTTAAAGTCCACAATATTCCCTCAAATCCCGAAATAAATGATTACCCAAATGCATGGTTGGTCCGTACGGACCTCTTTGCATGCTGAGTTGGTCCGTACGGACCTTCTTGCATGGGGGACATCATCATTCCAGAATATTCACCATCATTGCAGATTCCCTCAAATCGAGGAAATCCAAAATTCTGGATAACCAAGGAGGTCCGTACGGACCTCTTTGCTCCGAAATTTTTACTATAAATAGAGGGCTCCCCCTCCTCATTTTGACACACCTCCCTCTTCTCTCTTCCTCCCTTAGCCTTCTGGCTCCCCTCTAAGTCCTCTCGAGGCACTCCCGGCCCCTTTCGGATCCTTCCGAGGCCTTCCGAGCTCCCTTGTGGTGCTCCGAAGCCTCCCCGAGCGCTCCCGAGACGCTCCCGCGCTGCCCCGAGGCACTCTCGAGGTACTCTGAGGCCCCTCGTGGTACTCCGAGGCCTTGCCTGGTCTTTCCACGGTGTCCCGGCTCTTTCCGAGTCAAACCGACGATCCCAAACCACGCCGAAACTCTGCCCGAGTGACTCCTGCCACCACAACGCACACCGAACCTCTGCCCGAGAGATCCCGACGATCCCCACACACGCCGAACCTCTGCCCGAACGCAGCCTACAACCTCAACTCACGCCGAAACTCTGTCCGCGGACAACCGGCATCTCCCGAAGCAATCCCGATCCGTACCGGAACGCTACTCCGACCTCAAACACCATTCCCCAGCGGAAGACAGACGCGAACCAACATTGGTAAGGCTTCCTTCCATTACTATTTCAATACATTTTCATACATAGCATACAATGTGGACATCCGATACATCATGCATTTTTAAAAGCACACACACACACACACAACATTTAAAGGATATTAGGGGTATCCGAAAGACTCGTTTTACGAGGCTACTCGGGTGAGCTCTAATATTCTAATATTCTCTTCCCGGGGAGTCATCTGACCTCCGAACTCAAAAATCTCATCACACAAAAACAGTTTAAAATTATCTTTAAACTGATGCCCTTTTTCAATGTTTTGGGCTTAATAAAAACGGCGTGGCGACTCTACAAAAACAAAAACGGCGAGACACGTCGCTCCAACGCGAAAGACGCCAGATGCCGGGGCTGCGAAGCCTGCTCGGATCCGGGTAATTTCAGTTGGCGACTCCGCTGGGGAATATTTTGTTTTAAAAAAACTTTTAAACAAAACAAAAGATTTTTAAAACAATGATGAGGGTCAAACTTTCATTTTACCCCTTCCTTTAACTGTTGTGTGTGTGTGCACGTGCTTCGTTTTTATTTTACAAAAAAAAAAAAATGCATCAATATACATCTGTGCATACATTTAAAATTCTTCAAAAACTCCTGTTTTACTCAGAAAAAGAATTTTAGAGACCGCACACTACGCGCCTTCTTGCCTCGGTTACACCGCACTCTACTCACGCTTCTTGCCTCGGTTACACCGCACACTACGCGCACCTTCGCCTCGGATACATCGCACACTACAACCCTTAACCCGGAGTGGTCGCAGTGGCAGTCCGTTTGGTCTTCCTAGGCCTCTTGGACGCGCACGGGATCATTCCAAATATCCCATCCTAGCCAAGCGTCAACCACGCACATTTGAGTCTTGAGTCACACTCTGTCCGGACTCGGTTGGTTTTTACCCGGTCCGTGTCATACAGCCTGGATACATGTACCATGCCGGCCATTTTTCTGAGTCAAGACTCGGAACTCAAGATCCCTTGCGCAAGCAAAGCGATGAAAGGTCATGCTAAAATCTTGACCCGATCTTGATTTTCGAAGCTACACCCAGACGATGTTCCGTCCCGGATATACATCCATGCTCATATGACACCATGTCATCACGCCTTTGATACGTCGGCCATGACGATATGACCCGGCCAACGCCTAACGTCACGAGATCCCTTGCGAAAGCAAGGTAAGAGAGAGGTCAATGCCGAACTCTTGACACGATCTTGACTCAGTGGCCGGCTCGGTTCACTATTCACATGGCTAACGCATCAAAACGAACATGACAGCTCGGTCCTTAGGTTCGATTTTTCTTTTAGGCCGGTGGAAACCGCTTGCACTATAGGACCCTCGCTCGGGGCATCCACCCCGGGATGTCGAAATACGGTGTGCAAAACGAGGGGCTATAGCCGCACGAGATGGTCTCCATCGACCCGGGATCTAGCATAGTTGCGAAAACAAGAGCAATCTTTTCCAACCTACCTAGGATTACGAGAAAACATGTTTTAAGTAAATTAAAACAACAAAAAAAAATCAAAAATAAATGAAACGGAAACCGCATGCCACGTGAGCTTTCCCCTTTTATCCCGTTAGGCCATTCCCATGTCTAAACCTTGCCCATCACCCCTCCACCTACCGTAGAGTGGTCGAGAGTACCAGGGAACCCGTCTCCTAGTGTCAAAACTGACAAGGTCCTACCTCCTTCCCGGCTCTGTCACCCGGGACGGTCAGTCAAATCCCCATGGCCAAGTCGGTGGATAACAACGATGAGAACGGGACCTTACCCCCAAGAAATTTCCCAACATTGGAAGAAGTTTGGCGAGGTCCTCATGGCTATTGAGAAACGTCAAGGTGAGCAACAAGCCTGGATCGAAGGTGCCATGCACCACTTCGGAACATTAGCCACCCAACTACCCGGGGGCTTCCCAAGCCATGGCTGCTCCTGGCCTCTAACATCTCTCATTGTCTCCCGAGAAGTCAACCTCGTTACCCTCGTACGAGCCATGCGGTTATGACGTAAGGCCACAAGACCTTCCAGAGGAAAGCACGCCCATCCGGCCTCCCGAGGTCCCGGTACCACCGCCGAACAACGAACACATACGGTGGGACGTGCGATTGCGGTGCTTGTCTCGGAAATGGAATTCCAGGATGCAATGAATGAGGGCCGTCCTCGAAGAAAGAAGAAGCTATCTTCTCAACAAAAACTGAAAAGAGGTATGAATCTGGTGATCCCACGGTCGGAACCCTTGGAGAACCCTCGGAAAGTTTGACTACTATGTCATCTACTCCAAAGAAATCTCCCCACCCTAGTTACGCGGGGCCACGGCAATGTTTGCTCCATGATCAGTGGGACGAGCTTCGCACCGCCACCGAAGGCCCGAAGGTCCGGATAATCCAACCCCTGTCTTGGGAAGATCTCAAAGCCACTATTGATGCTTCGGTAAAAGCCATGACGGTGAACGAATTGAAATGCGCGGTCGGCCTTACGCCAATCAGGCTCCTCCCACTACGAAATAGGAGAGACAAGCAAAACCATAAGTCCGTAGGTGAATGTTCCGACACGTTAGGTCAAATCCCGATAAATCCTCCACGGACGAGACAAAAGGCCAGCCATACACGAGCCACGGGCGAAAAGGGACCCTACGCCAAAGAAGGTGAAACCTTGGACCCAAAGGTTGAAGATCCCGTCTTGACACGGCTCAAGCGCACTCGGGCTAACATCTCACTCTGGTCCTTACTCACTTCATCTTACCCGCACAAGCTCAAGTTGGAGGAAAGCTCGGCCCGAGACCATGGTTCCCATCACAGTGACACACGATGAAGCGGTTCGAGATGATTGGCAACGTCAATTACGGCAATATCATCACCTTCACGAGCTCGACCTTCCAAAATTTGGGGCGACCATAACGAGCCTCTCTACATAACAGTTCAAGCGGACGAGCGTCGTCTCCCTCGGGTGTTGGTAGATGGGGATCATCCATGAACGTCCTTCCGGCTAAAATGATGGATTTGCTAGGGATCAAAGCAAGCGATCTAAAACCCTCGACTCAGGCAATCAAGGCATACGACTCAACATCCCGCCCAGTCTTGGGAATAGCCACCTTGAACCTTTGGTTCAGAAAACAAATGGTCCCAACGGATTTCCAAGTCATTGACATCCCGATCACATTCACTGCCATTTTGGGCGCCCTTGGCTACACGGATCAATGGGGTGGCATCCACTCTTCATCGGTGCGTAAAGTTCGTCCAAGGAACGGATCTTACCATCATCTACGGTGATAGCATAGTCAACGAAAGGACCGAAACAAACGGCGTCCCGGTCTTAGAAATCAAACCCGACGATGATGGCATGATGCTAACAGGGTTCACCATCGAAAGCCCAAAGGCCCAAGTGTGCCACATAGACCTGCCTTTGATTTGGGACAAGATCCCTCCCCCGATGAAAATGATGAAGCACATGAACTACATCCCGGGGCTCGGTTTGGGAAAACGCCATCAGGGCACTCAACAGATCATCAATATCAAAGAACAGAATACCTTGCACGGCCTGGGATACTCTCCTACTCCCGAACACATTGCGGAGGACAAGCGAGCTGCACGAAAACGCTCCACAGATAACAAAAGAGGCTTGCACGCAATCTCCGATCTTCGTCCTTACAGCTTCGACATGACCAAGTACTTCACAAGGAAGGCCGGCAACTTGGAAGAAGATCCAGAAAAGGGAACAGAGCTGATCAGCGCCAAACAAAGCTGGCCGACAACCATGGACAAGCTCCAGCAGAACCTGGCAAGATTCAAAGGCCTCAAGCCAAATCCCGTCCGAAGAGCATTTCTCGACACACCGCCCCTGCCGGGATCCACAACCACCACTATTCACAATGAATTTTGGTTCGGAAAAACCCTCTCTTTGGCGGAAGAATTCGAAAAACTCTCTGTCAACATTCCTGCCTTCAACAAACGGGACGAGTCTGCATTCGAGCTAGTAATGCCCAAGACAAAAGCAAAAGACTCCGCAGACGATGCTTGGGACGAGCCACTGCTCCACCTGCTCTTCAAAGAAGAAATCGAGATGCCAGATCTAATCGATTTTGTTTCTGATAACTCTATGATAGCAATGATCGGGAACGATGACACAAAGCCCTTCAAGCCCCATCTCCTATCAAGCTCATTGCCACTCAATAACTGGGCCACCTTCTCCGGACCCACTGCCAGCAAAAAGGACATGATCGAACAACTTGGTCTGACCCCTCGAGTCCTAGAGTCTAGTGTCAAAACTCATCCTGAGTCCATTAGCTTTGAATTTGAGTCTCTCGAGTCATCTGATGGCCTCACGCCAGAAGATTACGAACTCATTGCCAATAATGTATTCCCGTATGCTCTTAATGAATGCTTCGATCTTTCCGAGTATCCTCTCATTGCATCTTTAACAAATGATGATATTAACTAATCAAAACAAGTTAATAACAATTCATCTATACAAAAGACAAACACATTAATTAAATAAATGCATCAAGCAAACATTTAAGCATGTTGTCAAACGAGAGAAAAACCGGGCCCAAGCTGCCGAGAAGGTTTTAATCACAACGATTTGCAAGATTGCTGAAGAGCCAAAGAGACGCAAGTCCGACGCCATTTCCAGCACAAACCAGATCTTCCCACACCTCAAGAGCGGGGAAACCACCTTCATGAACAAGGAAGACCCACACACAGGAGGGGTCAAAACCAAGAGCATCATGGCCCTAAAACGCCTTGCCTCTCACTTCGTCATCCTCGGGGACATGCTATACAAGAAACGCTACCACGGGCCACTCCTACGCTGCGTCAGCCAAGAAGAAGCAAGCAAGTTCATGAACGAAGTCCACAATGGGGCTTGCGGTCCCCACATGAACGCCGAGCCACGATGCAAATCATTCTCGGGATGGGCTACTACCGGATCTCCATGGAGCGGATTGCATCCACTTTGTCCGAAGAGCTGCGACAAGTGCCAACGGTTCTCCAACCTCAATCATCTACCTCCCCACGATCTCTACCGCATGACTACACCTTGGCCCTTTGCCACTTGGGAATTGACGTCATCGGGAAAATCGCTCCGCCCGGCGACAACGGTCACGAGTTCATCTTAGTAGCCATCGACTACTTCACCAAATGGGTCGAAGCCAAGTCCTACAAGGTACTCACCTCCAAGAATGTCGCGCATTTCCTCAAGGAAAACATCATCTCGCCGATACGGCATCCCAAATGAGGTCATATCGAGACAACGGCTCACACTTCGAAGGGGAATTCGACAGACTGGCGGCTGAATTCAAGATCACACGTCACAAATCTTCTCCCTACCGGCCACAAACAAACGGCGCCGTGGAAGCGACAAACAAAACTCTCGAACGGATCATCCGAAAAATGACCACCCGAGGACGAGATTGGCCCGAGAAGCCGCACCTTGCACTTTGGGGCTACCGCACATCGATCGAAACGACCACGGGAGAAACCCCATTTGCCCCGACGTATGGGATGGAAGCAGTCCTTCCCATCGAGCTAGAAGTTCCCTCACTCCGAGTCTTCTTGGAAAATGACATCAACGAAGTCGAATGGCTCGAAGCCGACATGACGAATTGGCTCTGCTAGATGAGCTGACGACTAAAGGCCATGGAACACGTCCGAGCCTATCAAAGCAGGATGGCTAGAGCTTTCGACAAGAAAGTCAAATCCCGAGACATCAGGGAAGGTGACCTTGTACTCAAAGAAAAGCCTCCCACTCGAACCAACCCACTGGGAAAATGGGAACCCACATGGATCGGCCCTTTCGTGGTTCAAAAGATCTTCTCCGGAGGCGCCATGAAGCTAACAGACCTAGACGGCAATCCCTTCATGAATCCAGTTAACGGAAGCAAACTTCGCAGATACTTCGCCTGAAGAAGAACAACTGTGCATCTCTTGGCACTCCATGTAGTGTCGAACTACGCAGACCTGAGCCCTCTAGTCCGGGGGAACGTAGGCAACCTTAATTGGTCCGGTCTAAAAATACACAAAAAAAGTCAAAAGTTTGAATGTCAATCAAGACCTCCATCAAGCTCCGCACTTTTCAAGAACACGCCCCAACAGTCACCTTGACCAAGTCAAACGACGGCGGCAACATCAAAGGACATCCGAGGGTCACTCAGCATCAAACGACTGACTCATGTCTGCTTCCAAGCCAGGGGCTTGTCTTCGCCCTCATGCGCTTCAAAAATAAAAAAAAAGAGCTCGAGCAAGGGCTCACAAAAAAAAAAGAGCTCGAGCAAGGGCTCACACAAAAAAAAAGAGAGCTCGAGCAAGGGCTCACAAAAAAAAAAACAAAAGAAGCTCAAGCAGAAGCTGCAAAAGGTGGTCAAGAGCCCGACGCCAACAAGAGGCAAGGAAACTACGAAAAAGACCGTCAGAACGACTTGTCAGGGGAGCATTCAACCTCTCAGCCAAGCACAAAGCCCCAGCAAAAGGGGATTGCCGTCGCTGTGGCCCAGACCTCGGCCCGCAAATGCAATAGAAAAGTCCAAAGATGGACGCCGACAAAGTGCACAACAGAAGCAAAGGCAAACAAGAGATCTTGCGTCTCGACAAAGCTTTAAAAGTAAATCACAAATCACTAACGGTTACAACATTTCTTGATGAGTTCAAGCACGGTCTACTCTCAAGTTCACAACATGCTAAAAGACAGCTTAATACATTTAACTAATAATGTGTTTGCAATGCAATGAATGGATACCTAGGAGGTCATTCCGCGCCATCTGCGCTTGTCCCCTCGCCATTCTTTCCTTTCTTCCCTCGTCCCCGGCGAGTCTTCTTTCGCTTCACGTGAACCAACTCTGCGTCTCTCGCTCCAGAGATCGGGGTCCTCCCGTAGAGTCAAACAATCCGGTAGCTCTCGTGGCTTCATTCGCCCGTGCTTCGGCTCGGATCTCCTCCCCGCGAGCCTCGTAAAGAGGACCTCTCCCCGTCGGCCGGTCAACTCTAGTCTCGTAGTCAAACAAAGTGTCGCCCGTCACATCCAAAGGGTCGAGACCCGGGCTTCGAACTCCTAAGGCAATAGCCGCTACGGCAACCGGGTCCCAGAATCGCTACACGCCCGCTTCCAAGACCACTTGGGACTGCCCAACACGCCGCTCATACTGGGCCGGATACCGAGTCGTCAATACAACGCTCCCAGACGTCTAAGGAGTACCACAGAGGGAAAGCGGAATACTTCCATACCCTCGTAAAATACAAGAAGGCACCCGAAGCCGCCATACAAAGAGGAACTACCTCCGCAGTAGCAAGGTCATCCCACCCAACAAAGGCTCCTCGCTTCATCCCAAACTCGCCGGGCAACAAGCGACGGAATATAGAAGGAGGACCAAGACAAACTTGGAACTCGACAACGTAGGAACCTTCCCGCAAGACCCTCCCGGTCTCAATCCTCCAGGCGGAACCCACCGGCGGATCCGATGCGTACCAAGCCGTGCCATCCATCTCTCCCAGCGGATCGATCCATATCTAACACAAGAGGTCGCCGAGCAAATGACCACGGGCTAAACGACGTCGGAGCCTCGGGCATGGCCCGAAGTCTCTCTCGCAGCCACAAGGTGAGCAAAGTGGGGCTTCCCCTCTCATAAAACGATCCCGCCGCGGACGGTCGATACCATGAAGAGTCTCCCCAAAGACCAACGGGACAATATCCTCTCCACTTCCGCAAAGGCCCTACCACATCTAGCAAAGCGCCATCGCAAATGCCAAGGGAGCCGACCGTAAAAGCGTCGCCATCACGCACAAGGCAAATACATCCCAAGAGACGTCACTCATCATCAACCATGAACCGCTCCGGCGGCTCGAAATGTCGATATGACCCGAATCAAGGATCATGCCCGCACTTCTTCCAACGAAGTACGAAGAAAGTCTGCAAGCTTCACGCTCACCGCAAAGACCACCAATCAAAGGAAGCGAGATGGCCTCCACCTCCGGTCCTCCAATCAAAGCCCGAAAATCCTCAAAAGTGGGCACCATTTCATTGTAGGAGAAACAAGACACGTGCCTCCTAACATCCTGCAACTTCGCGGCCGCCCGCAACAAATCCCAATCAGGAACCAACTCCTTAAAAGACCAAACCGAGCAAAGACGAAACCTTACCTCGAAAGCCCGTCTACGATGCCGCATACGGCGCCGCATCCACGTTTTCAACTGCTCAAGGAAGTGTGCTTGCCTCTCCTGCGAAAGCCTCGGCAAAATTCTAGGGACGTACGAAGAATCCATGGCAAAAATGGAGGTTCCTAGAGAAAATGGGGAAGAAAGCTCGAAAATGGCTGCAAATGGGGAAATGAGGAAGAACCAGGACACTCGGAAAGCATTTATGTCCTTCCCAAAAGCAAGGTTGGTCCCTACGGACCTCTTTGCATGCTAAGTATGTCCGTACGGACCTCCTTGCAAACAACCCATTTCCTCAAAGAAACAAGCATAAAAGCCACCGTCCTCGCAAACCTTGCTCCAAACTGCCCAAACACTGGCCAAAGCCATTCCCGGCAAACATACACTACCCACAAACACACTCTCAGCTCACGTGGCATGCACAAAATAAAAAATAATAATAGCAACAATTTCTAGGACAATTCCCGGGAATCACAAAAATGACATTAAATCTTAAAATAAAATGCTGTTTGCCACGCAAATACATGTGTTTTATTACAGGTACCCATAAATGTCTGTTGCTAAACAAAAAAAAGAGGGATATGAAAAGAGGGAAAGCAAATGAATAACTAATCAGAATCCTCAGCATCATCATCCTCGCCGAGGTCCTCCAAAGAAAAGTCGGGCATCCCAGCAAACTCGCCCGTCACATCCTCGTCGTCAGAATACCGAGCACCCGCCTGAGGCTCCCATGAAAAGTACTCAGAAGGATCAAATCCGGCGAAAGGATCAAAGAAAGAAGGCTCTGAGGAACCCTCACCCTGTGCGCCATGCGGAGGCATGAACTGATAAAAGGGCTGCTCCCTCGAAGGCCCTGCAGCTCCCGAAGATGTCCCGGCATCCATGCTATGCCGCCCCCTCAAAGGTCCCTCCTGCTGCGGCTCCGGCTCGGCTCTAGGCGGAGGAACGTCTATAGAGTGCCTCGAAGGCATAGGCTCGTACGCCGGCACGCGTCGCGAAGACCGGCAAGATATCTTCGAAGCCATCTTCTTCGCAAACGACCTCATCGCCACGTAACGGCGAGTCAGCATATCATAAGCTCTCCCCGGACTCCGTACCAACAAGCGCCCAAGGAAACGCTCAAGAATACAGCTTATACTCAACAACAAAAAGAGAAAAATACGTAAAAGATGCCAAGATGGAAAAGAGTCAAGCACACTCACCGATCTATCGGGGTCCACTCTGTATGCAGCAGAGCTCGCTCCGAACGGGCATGCACACCCTCCTCCTCGATCCGTCCCCGTGGACGTATGTGAAATCCGGTCCCGCATCGGAACCTCTGGGGAGCCTGCGGGCCAGCCTCTCTCTCCCGCGCCGCACTGCGGCGTCCTCAGCTTCCTCCTCACGAAGGCCCCGTACTCCTCTCCATATAAAATGAACTCCTCGGCGCCGACACCACCAAGGTACCTCTCGAAATCGAGCACGTCCATGTCTCGGGAATCAAGCATCCCAAAGGGAGGGTCCCTCGGAGCCACGGGAAGCACACCGGGGCCATGCTGCCAGAAGACCCGCTCTCCTGCATACATGACATCACAAGTCAAGCCCCGCAAAGCATCTTCCGCCGCGCCGTCACCCTGGGAGCCCCTCAAACTCATCCCCTCATACCGAGCCCACGGGAACAAGACGAACCCTCCGGGCTATCCCTCTCCGTACGCTCCCGCACATCCCCGTAGGCGATGGTGAGCTTCCCCCGGCTGGTCCTCCTCTTCCTCGCCGTACGAGCCCACCAAAGATAGCAGTGGTACGCAAAGCAATGCCCCATGATCTCTATCCCATGGGAAGCACTGGAAAACCTCATAAAACCACACCTGTGACAAAAAACAGAGAAGGCTCAGTGCAAAAGAAAACGGAGAAAAGACAAGTTGCTAAATCAAAAAACAGCAATAAACTCATACCTCCAGAGCAAAGTCAAAATGTGCCAACGAACCGGCCACACCCCGCTTAAACCGGTCCAAGGAGAAATAGAGCTCACCTAAGCCTCGCTCGCCCCTAAGCAATGTCGCGAGACCCTATCCAGTCAATCAAGCTCTCCAACAGAGCAAATGGAGCCGTTAGCCGCGTGGTTCGAGAACAAAGTCTCTGACAGCGCATACCACAAAAAGGAGCGCGCCAACCGCTCCGTTGCCACCCGGCCGGTCCCGGATGTAGGCCCCAATGCCGGACGTAATCTTCGCCTCCACGTCACTATACAACATGCCCAAGCCCCCGCGAGGACGAGGCTCAAAGCCCAAAGCTCTGGTCAACACATCATCGCCTATCATATCCCTCCACCGCACCGGCCCTCCTTCAAGGAAAGCCCGGTGATCGCAAAGAAAGTCGGTAGGCGTCACCGTCACCTCTCCCCACTCGATGGAAGGTGTGGGTGGTATCCCACCGCACTCGTAAAGGCCAAGGAAGACGCTCTTGTTCTTCCTCGTGTCGAAACCCCAGCTGTGTTCTCAACGAACACACCTGTGCCAAGCATAAACCGGCCTCCGGGGACTCGGCCTACCGTCCACGGAAATATCGTGCATCCGCCGCCATAGCTCAACAATGCCTCGAGCGATCCCCGAGTCTTCATCCTCTTGGCCTTCCCGGCCATAAGCCCCGCATCCCGCAGTGAACACAAAGAAAGGTACGTCAATCACAGTACTTAATATAAAGGCACATATAACCCGTCACAAAACACGGCACATATTGCACATAATTTTCACATACATTATACATATAATTTTTCCATGTAACCCGTCACAAAACACGGCACACAATGCACATATTTTTCACATATATACCGTCACAAAACACGGCACATATAAGGCACATAATTTTCACATATATCATGCATATAATTTTTCCCATGCAGTCCGTCACAAAAACACGGCACACACTGTACACATTTTCTCAAAAGAAAAAAAGGGGGGGGATTAAACCCTACACGACACATTTTCAAAAAAAAAAAAAAAATCCGTCCCAACACGGCAAAGGCACATATAACCCGTCACAAAAACATGGCACATATTGCACATATTTTCCCCACAAAGTCCGTCACCCAAAAACATGGCACACACGGCACGACACATATGCATAACACATTTTTCAAAAAAAAAAATCTGTCCCTACACGGCACACACTTTCACATATAACCCGTCACAAAACACGGCACATGTCACATTTTTTCACAAAAATTATCACTACACGATAATTTTTCTCATAATGTACATACATAAATAGCATACGGTACAAAACACCAAAGCATGCATTTCATTAGAGAGGCACTTTATTTTCACAAATAAGAGCTAATCTACACATTTCTGCACAAAATACACATACCCACAATTTTTACATGTCCATTTTCAACAATTCATCAAGAATTTCACAAAAAGGCATAAAAAATAACAAAAATTCAAAAATGCGAAAAACTAAAACCTAGTTCTAGCATTCAAAAATTCGAGCAGGGAATCAAAACGGAACGGATTTCTTACCTCCCCGACGTTCATAGAGCGACGATTGTGCACCTCCGGATTCGGATACAAGACATCCGGGTTCTTCGAAGATGGAACGAACGAGATCGAATTTCTTTGAAGCTCCATCCGTTGCTCGACCACCTCTTGATCAAGGCTGACGACGACTCCTTCGAGATCCTTCAGCCATGGCAAGCAATTCAAGCAAAAAATTGTTGATTTTGGTTAACAATGGAGGATTTTCTCTCTTTCTCTCTCTCTGGTTCACGCATGGAAGAAGAAGGAATGGGGAAGGGCTCGGCATTTAAACCCAGTCAAAACCTGGGAACTGTAAATTTCAACATTGGTCCGTACGGACCTCTTTGCAGCCAGGTTGGTCCGTACGGACCTCTTTGCAAGGGGTGGCCAAATTACTTTCCCCGCCCTTATAATCTTTGCCCCCGGCTGTCCTAAGGCCTTTTCCAAAGAAATCCAAGTGCAGAATGGTCCCTAACCCTTCAATTCAACCACCGGCCGTCGCCGTAAGACCGGTCCTCTTCAACGGCAACGGCGGCAATTTAACCACCGCCCGTAAGACCGGTCCTCGCCCACTCCAACGGCAATTCAACCACCGCCCGCTCAACGGCAATTCAAGAAGGAGCCAACACCTCCCAGCACGAATATCAAGGCGCAAGACGCCTCCAAACGCTCAACGACAACTCAACCACTGGCCCTCAAAAGAGGTCCGAAGTCATCTTCCCAACAGAAAAGGGCCCCTACAAGGTCACGCATCCCCAGCAATTCAAGCACCGGCATTCAGATGTAAGCCCGAACTTCGCCCACTTCAACGGCAACGCAAGCACCGGCCATCAAAGTAAGCCCGAGCTCCTCCCCAACAAGTCAAAGGGAAGTCATACAAGGCTGCATATCCCCAGCACCGGCCATCATCCTTGCCCACTCAACGGCAAAACAAGCACAAGAAGGAGCCAACACCTCCGAGTACAAGTCCCAAGGCACGAAGCGCCTCCAAAACGCCAAATGGTGAAGCAATCACCGGCCGTCATCCTTGCCCACTTCAACGGCAGCTCAAGCACCGGCAGTCATCGTAAGTCCAACCTTCTACTCAACATGCAAAAACACAAAGGCATCTACGCCTCTCGAAGCACAAGGCAGCCACGCCTCCACAACTGCGGCTAGAAGACGATTCAAAGTCCTCGCGCATTACACCAAACTGCGGCTAGAAGACGATTCAAAGTCCTCGCGCATTACATCAAACTGCGGCTAGAAGACGATTCAAAGTCCTCGCGCATTACATCAAACTGCGGCTAGAAGACGATTCAAAGTCCTCGCGCATTACATCAAACTGCGGCTAGAAGACGATTCAAAGTCCTCGCGCATTACATCAAACCGCCACCAGAAGACGATTCAAAGTCCTCCAGCGTGGCATCAACCGCAACCAGAAGACGATTCAAAGTCCTCCAGCGTGGCACCAACCGCCGCCAGAAGACGATTCAAAGTCCTCCAGCGTGGCATCAACCGCCGCCAGAAGACGATTCAAAGTCCTCCAGCGTGGCACCAACCGCCGCGGATGACGATTCAAAGTCCTCCAGCGTGGCACCAACCGCCGCCAGATGACGATTCAAAGTCCTCCAGCGTGGCACCAACCGCAACCAGAAGACGATTCAAAGTCCTCCAGCGTGGCACCAACCGCAACCAGAAGACGATTCAAAGTCCTCCAGCGTGGCACCAACCGCAATCAGAAGACGATTCAAGTCCTCACTCTATCTCCGGCCCGGAAGGCCTTAAACCACCCGATTAGGAAAATCGTAAAATTTCCATCCCAGGACACCACCACGTCCTTACCACTGACCTCGGCGGTCACACCACATCTCAGGACACCACCACGTCCTTACCACTGACCTCGGCGGTCACACAACACTTCAGGGCACCACCACGCCCACATGCACTCACAAATTCACGACCTCTGAACTACGACCAGGCTTGATTCCCGCCAGGGATACGTAGGAATCCTATCACAGGGTCCAGCCATCGACCTATACGGTCACCTAGGACACCACCACGTCCTCCCCATCGACCTATACGGTCACCCAGGACACCACCACGTCCTTACCACTGACCTCGGCGGTCACATGACACTTCAGGGCACCACCACGCCCGCATTCACAAAACACTCACCCCACACCCGAACTACGACTGTGCTTGATTCCCGCCAGTGGATACGTAGGAATCCTATCACAGTGGTCCAGCCTATTGACCTAAACGGTCACACAAAAGGACACCACCACATCCTCACATTGACCCTCACGGCCACTTCCTCTCCCAAAGACGCGATCCATTAGGACCCTTATCTTATCGGCGACCCCACTTCTTTCATAAGTGACGTCGTCGAGGGGCTTCGTAAGTACCCTAACTGGATCACCCCCTTTCAAACACACGGAAACACCGCACTCATCAACGCAGCCTCCTGAGACCTCTCGGCACTCAAAACCCTCTCAAAACCCTCTCAAAACCCTCTCAAACCCCCAACCAAACCAATGGAGGAGCCTTCCGGGATAAAAAGGGACAAAAAGGACCTTTTGGGAATTTTCAGAAATTGGGAAAGCAATATTGATCCGTACGGACCTCTTTGCTGTCATAATTACCGAATCCCCTTAAAGTCCACAATATTCCCTCAAATCCCTAAGAAATGATTACCCAAATGCATGGTTGGTCCGTACGGACCTCTTTGCATGCCGAGTTGGTCCGTACGGACCTTCTTGCATGGGGGACATCATCATTCCGAATATTCACCATCATTGCGCATTCCCTCAAATCGAGGAAATCCAAAATTCCGGATAACCAAGGAGGTCCGTACGGACCTCTTTGCTTCGAAATTTTTACTATAAATAGAGGGCTCCCCCTCCTGATTTTGACACACCTCCCTCTTCTCTCTTCCTCCCTTAGCCTTACGGTTCCCCTCTAAGTCCTCTCGAGGCACTCCCGCCCCTTTCGGATCCTTCCGAGGCCTTCCGAGCTCCCTTGTGGTGCTCCGAAGCCTCCCGAGCGCTCCCGAGACGCTCCCGCTGCCCCGAGGCACTCTCGAGGTACTCTGAGGCCCCTCGTGGTACTCCGAGGCCTCGTCTGGTCTTTCCACGGTGTCCGGCTCTTTCCGAGTCAAACCGACGATCCCAAACCACGCCGAAACTCCGCCCGAGTGACTCCACGCCACCACAACGCACACCGAACCTCGCCCGAGAGATCCCGACGATCCCCACGCACGCCGAACCTCGCCCGAACGCAGCCGCAACCTCAACTCACGCCGAAACGCAGTCCGCGGACAACCGGCATCTCCCGAAGCAATCCCGATCCGTACCGGAACGCTACTCCGACCTCAAACACCATTCCCCAGCGGAAGACAGACGCGAACCAACATTGGTAAGGCTTCCTTCCATTACTATTTCAATACATTTTCATACATAGCATACAATGTAGACATCCGATACAGCATGCATTTTTAAAAGCACACACACACACACACAACATTTAAAGGATATTAGGGGTATCCGAAAGACTCGTTTTACGAGGCTACTCGGGTGAGCTCTAATATTCTAATATTCTCTTCCCGGGGAGTCATCTGACCTCCGAACTCAAAAATCTCATCACACAAAAACAGTTTAAAATTATCTTTAAACTGATGCCCTTTTTCAATGTTTTGGGCTTAATAAAAACGGCGTGGCGACTCTACAAAAACAAAAACGGCGAGACACGTCGCTCCAACGCGAAAGACGCCAGATGCCGGGCTGCGAAGCCTACGCGGATCCGGGCTATTTCAGGACCAGCACACTAAATGTCAAGCACGGCGCGTAGCCTGCATAGGCACAGCTGTGCTAAACCCTTTGGAACTGATCAGATTCTGCAAAAGCAAGCATGGGCATTGAAAGTGTGAGGACATCACACTTAGCCAAGTCAAAAAGGTTGACTTAGTATAAGTTTTGTTACTTTCTTATGTATTTAAATTTAGTAAATATTATGTATATTATTTATTTATGTTACTAACCTACTAACCGAAAGTCTATCTTGTTTTAGTAGTGTTTGGTGTTTTGATAGGATTCTCATGACTTGGGAAAGGAGTCTAATGAGATAAAGATGCTGAGAAGATAAAAAGGGATAATGAAGATTGAAGTAAAGAGATAATCACCAAGGCTTCTGTTATCCATTAGTGAAGGCTCCTTTGCTATAAATATGAAGACCATTCATCAGTTGAAATACACCGTTTTTATATCTAAGAGTGCTGAAGAAAAACAACCTGCTTAGTGTTTTGTTTAAGTGAGAGTTCTTTTGGTTATTTTGTCTTCTCTTAGGTTTAATACTTGTAACTCGTTCATAACTGATTTATTAAGAGAAGTTTTATTGTCTACAGCATTTTGCTGTAGATAAGTGTTAACTACTTTGCTTATTTCATTTCCAAGTTTATTATTTCCGCTGCAATTCTCTGTTGTGCTAGTACTGGTGCAATAACATCAGGACTCACATCAGCTATTTTCGTGTTCCTGTGCACTTTCTAGCCGCTCCATTTCTTTCAATTGGTATCAGAGCCACACTCGATTACACTGAGTGAGATCCGAGAAAGAGTGGTCATTATGGAAGGTCAGTTACACTTGAATCAATACCGTCCCCCGATTTTAGATGGATCTAACTATGCCATCTGGAAAGCTAAGATGCGTCTCTTCATCAAAGCAATAGATGAACGAGCATGGCTTAGTATTATCATTCCATGGTCCCCTCCTAAAGTTGAAATTAAGAATAAAGTAGAGGGTGAAACCTGGGATATTTTGCAAGCTCACTGTGAAGGTGATGATAGTGTCAAGGCCACTAGGTTAAGAATTCTCATGACCAAGTTTGAAAACTTGAGGATGAATGAGACAGAGGACATAAAAAGTTATTCTGCTAAAATGAGAGAAATCTCAAATGAATGCCACTCCTTAGGTGAGCCTATATCAAATGCTAGATTAGTATGCAAAATGTTAAGAACTGTAACTGATAAATTTAATATTAAAATTGCTGCTATTGAAGAAGCAAATGACACTGCAACCATGGCTCTAGATACTCTTGTGGGTAAACTAACCATGTTTGAAATGAACACTTCCATTCAGCAACAACATAAAGCTGAAAGTGTTGCTCTTGCTTCTGCTCTTTCTAAAGTATCCTCAATACCAAAAGAGATTGAAGAAATCTCAAATGAAATTGATACTTCAAATTTGGAAACTGAAGATGTTGCTCTTTTAACAAAAAAATTTACTTCTTTTCTTAAAAACAAAAGGGACAACAAATTTCCTTCTAAAAAACCAACTACTTTTGATAAACCAAAAGAGGATACTGAGAGTGGTTTCAAGAAACCCACTAGTTTTTCTAAAAACAGATCTGAATCTGTTCAATGTAGAGCCTGCAAAGGCTTTGGGCATTATGCAAATGAATGTGCCAATACTCTGAAGAAAAAGGGGATGAGCTTATGTGCGACCCTTAGTGATAGTGAGGACGAAGATGAATCGCTAAACTTAGCAATAATGGAAATCTCGCCTCCAAGTCATGAATATCAGTCTGATGTAGCTTCAGATGATGTTGCATCTACCATCACGTCTTCTGAATCTGTTATAAACTGTTATAACTCCTCGCTGAACAAGAAAACAGAGACTGAAGAAGAGGATGATGGAAGCTATCAAGAACTTCTTGATGCTTATGCTGAGCTATATGCCGATTGAGAAAAACGTGTAGAAAAAATTACCGTCTTTGAAAAGGTAACTGAAAAACTCTCTACTGAACTGTCAATGGTAAAAAGTGAACTTAAAGATGTCACCACTGAAAATGACAATAAAAAAGATTCAATAGCTAAACTTGAGGTCATGCTCACTAAACGTGACATTGAGCTTGAAAAGACCAAGACCGAACTCACAGAGGCCAAGAAAACTTTTGAAAAAATGAATACTGGAAAGGCAACTCTTGATGAGGTTCTTAATATGGGTCATTTTTCAAAAACTTGTCTTGGCTTTGAATCGAATTTTTTAAAAGAAGGAGAGAGTTCCTTAAAACCTAAGACTTTTCACAACCCGAAATTTACAACCAAGAAGAAAAGATTTGTGTGCCATTACTGCTTCTTACCAGGACACATAAGACCATTTTGTTATAAAAGGATTCATGATCTGGGAAAAGATGCTCCTCAGATGAGTGGACGGATGCACTCACATCACCACTCGCATCGCCAGAAATCAGGTCAGTACGTATGGATAGAAAAGAAGAATGAGGAATGCAAGGTAGTGTTCACCTCTCTCAAGAGCATTATTGCCAGCTCATGGTACTTTGATAGCGGGTGCTCAAGGCACATGACAGGTAATGCAGAGTTCCTAACAGATTACACCACTGTCAAAGGTGGAAATGTGAATTATGGGGGAGGAGCCCAAGGTAAGATTGTAGGTAAAGGTACCTTATGTGTTAATAATATATGCCTAAATTACAAAATGTTTATCATGTAGAAGGTTTGAAAGCTAATCTAATTAGTATAAGCCAACTATGTGATGACAATTTACATGTCAATTTTGACAAACATGAATGTAAGGTGTTTGATAACACTAATCAATGTCTATTCACTGGAGTAAGGTCTCAAGATAATTGCTACAAATTTGGTGACAATTTGTCTTGCCTTAGCTCTAAAATAAATGAACTTGAAATTTGGCATCAAAAGTTAGGACATGCTAGTTATAGGAAAATGGAAGAATTAGTTAGATTTGATGCTGTTAAACACTTGCCCAAACTTGATTTTAAACAATCAAGTGTACGTGGTCCTTGCCAAAAGGGCAAACCAAAGCCTCTCATCCAAAGGTTGACAAAAGTTCCACTTTTGAAATTTTGGAATTAATCCATACTTATCTTATGGGACCTATTGAGGTTGAGAGCTTAGGTAAAAAGAAGTACTCTTTTGTTTGTGTAGATGATTTCTCTAGATATACTTGGGTGCTATATTTGAAAGAAAAATCTGAAGCACTTGAAGTATTTAAAGTTTGGTACAAAAAAGGTGAAAAATTTTTATGGTAAGAAAGTTATTAAAATTAGGCCCGATCATGGAACTGAATATGAGAACACTTTGTTCTCAAAATTTTGTGACTCCAAAGGAATAACCCATGATTTTTCAGCCCCTAAAACCCCTCAACAGAATGGGGTTGCTAAAAGAAAAAAATCGTACTTTGCAAGAGATGGATCGTGTCATGCTTAGTTCTAAAAACATCTCTAAACGATTTTGGGCTGAAGCACTTAATACTGCTTGTCACATAGAAAATAGAGTTCACTTAAGAGTTGGATCAACCATGACTCCCTATGAAATCCTCCTTGGTAAAAAACCTACTCTTAAATACTTTCATGTTTTTGGATGCATATGCTATGTTCTAAATTAGACATGTCCAAATAGAACTGGGAACCGACGGAATCGACGGGTAGAACCGGAACCGGGAACCGACGAGAACTGGGAACCGTCGGAACCGGGAACCGAACGTAACCGGGAACCGGATTGAAACGGTTCGAATACGAATCCACCATATTGGGAACCGAGGAACCGGCGGAACCGGAAATCGGCGGTTCCGGAATCGGGAACCGGAACTCAATGTAAGTTAAATGTAATATTTAGCATTTATTTAGCATTTATTTAGTATTTGTATTTGTATTTGTACTTGTAGTGTAGTGTTGTTTTATTTAAATTCTAAAAATATTGTTAGAATTTTTATTCTATATTTAATAATATACTAACCAAATTTTGTCCACTTCTCATTCTTTCCAAAAACATACTCTCCAAGTGAAAAAAAAAAAACAGATTAGTTAGCGTCTTTACTGTCTTAAGAGGTTTGGATTTTAAAAAAAAAAGTTAGATGGTGATGGAACCGGTGGAACCGTTGAAAGCGGAACCGAAATCGGGAACCAGATTAATATGGTTCAAATACGGTTCCGGCTATTTGGAAACCGGGAACCGACGGTTCCGGAATCGGGAACCGAAACCGGAACCGGGAATCGGAACCGAAATCGTTTGGACATGTCTATTCTAAATGATAGAGATTATCTATCTAAATTTGATTCCAAAAGTGGCAAAGCTGTTTTTCTTGGATATTCCACAAACAGTCGTGCCTATAGGGTCTACAATCTTAGAACTAAAACTGTGATGGAATCAATTAATGTTACCTTTGATGATACTGCTGACTTAAATCTAAAAACTCTTGAAGATGATGTCTCAGGTTGCATAGAAACAATGAAGGATTCTCAGAATCAAACTGAACAGATGCAGCAAACTGGGCTACAGAAAGACGATGCAGGTACTGATGTGAGCACATCATCACCTACATCAGGACAAACAGAATCTGGTTCAGAAATCGAATGTTCTGACTGTGAAGGAGAGAATCTGGATAGGACCAGAGACATACCCAGCAGAGTACAAAAGAATCACCCAATTACTCAAGTGGTGGGTGATGTAAATGAGAAAATTAGCACAAGAGAAAAGCCACGGGTTAACTATCGTGAGTTGGATGGGCTAAGTTGTGTTGACTCACAAGTAAACAAGGTTATTTCATGTTGTTTTGTCTCTAATATTGAACCTAAGAATGTTGTAGAAGCTATGAAAGATGATAATTGGATAGTTGCCATGCAAGAGGAACTAAATCAATTTGATAAAAATGATGTATGGACCTTGGTTCCTAGACCTAAAGGAGGAAATGTAATAGGAACTAAGTGGATTTTTAAGAACAAAACTGATGAAAATGGGCAAATTACCAGAAATAAAGCTAGGCTTGTAGCCCAAGGCTACACCCAAATAGAAGGGATAGATTTTGAAGAAACATTTGCTCCTGTTGCTAGGATAGAATCCATTAGGCTCTTACTTGCCATTGCCTGTTATTTGGACATTACTCTACATCAAATGGATGTAAAGAGTGCCTTTTTGAATGGTGTCCTAAATGAAGAAGCCTATGTTGAGCAACCTAAGGGCTTTACTGATCCCCATTGCCCTGATCATGTCTATAAGCTGAAGAAAGCCTTATATGGCTTAAAACAAGCCCCTAGGGCTTGGTATGGGAGGCTAACTGAGCACCTCATACAAATGGGGTTTAAGAGAGGTGAGGTAGATAAAACCTTATTTATTTTAAAAGAAAATGTAGGGATATTGGTGACCCAAATTTATGTTGATGACATTGTATTTGGATCTTCATCCAAAGATATGTTAGACTATTTTGTCACAAGTATGACCACCACCTTTGAAATGAGTATGGTTGGTGAGCTAAACTATTTTCTAGGCCTTCAAATAAAACAAAGTAAGGAAGAAATTTTTATTTCTCAAAGTAAATATGCCAAAAACATGGTTAAAAAATTCTCCCTTGACAATGCCTCTCACCTTAAAACTCCTATGGGATCATCCCAAAAGTTGTGCAAAGATGAGAATGGTGAGGATGTTGATCCCACCTTATATAGAAGTATGATTGGGAGCTTGTTGTACCTTTCAGCAAGTCGTCCTGACATCATGTTTAGTGTATGCCTGTGTGCTAGATATCAAGCTTGCCCAAAAATATCCCACCTCAAAGCTGTAAAAAGAATTATTAGATATGTTGGTGGAACTGTCAATTTAGGGCTAAGCTATACTCGAGAAACCAATACAAATCTGGTAGGATTCAGTGACTCTGATTGGGCAGGCAACACTGATGATAGGAAAAGCACAACTGGAGGTTGTTTTTATCTTGGGAATAATTTAGTATCTTGGTATAGTCGAAAACAAAACTGTGTGTCCCTATCTACTGCTGAGTCAGAATATGTTGCTGTAGGCAGTTGTTGTTCTCAACTTCTTTGGATGAATCAGATGATTAAAGATTATGGTCTTAAAAGTGATATCCTAACTATTTTTTGTGATAATCTAAGTGCCATAGAAATATCAAAAAATCATGTTCAACACTCACGTACTAAACACATTGACATTAGACATCATTTTATTCGTGATCTTGTTGAGCAAAAAATCATTAGCATGGAATCAATAAGTACTGAAAAACAGTTGGCTGATATTTTCACCAAAGCCCTTGATTTTCAGAGATTTTCTACTCTAAGGAAGTCTCTGAGTTTGTGTGTCATCTGATGGTGTGATCCCCCGTGTGATCACATCATATATTACACTTGTAAATTTAATTCTAACAAAAAAAATTGCATTGCATGATTTATCTCAGTGTGGTCACTTGTACTACATGTTTGACTTGTCTCCTCTCTGAATTGTGAATTCTTCTTAAAAGGTGTCAACAACTGTTGACTCAAAATTATCCTACTGGATGTCTCTTGGTGGGTGCCTAATCTAAAATGGGAAACAACTACCCCACTCATGGTATGAAGTCATTTCAATGTGATCAAAATGACATCAAGAGAAAGTTTGTGTCAAATTGACAAGATCATTCGAAAGAGGGCTATCCATGAAAGTAAAGAAGAGTGAAAGCTGCCCATAAAAATATTTCTCCACAAAAAAAAAATTATTATAAGTGGATGCATTCTAGAGGCCAAGCTAAACAAGATTACAATTCATTGACTTTTCTAGAGGAGATGCGTCCCTTGACGTAATTACATTCTATACCACACATATACTGAGATTTATCCTTCACTTTCTTGTACATTATGCATCATTTTGTTTAGTCATAATTTCAGGTCAACCTGGTCCTTGGTGAAAATTTTAAACAAATGTTTTTCACTTTCGAATTATTTTTGTTAAATAGTTTTTATGCTCAACAAAATTTTATAATTTCTTTTTGATGTCCATGTGTTTAGGGGGAGTATTTAGTATGTGGATTTTCTATGGCAGGTACATTATATACAAAGATTAATTTTCTAAGGTAATTGATTTTATCTTTATCATCTAAAGAGTCGAAGGAAATTAAGGGCACCACTCCAAGGAATTCGGCTGGCCAAGGTAACTCTTGTCCTAATTAAACTCCAATTACTCTAAAGAGACCTAGCCTAGTTGCAATTAATCTCATGCCATCACATCTCATAAATACGCCTAACCCCCTTTTCCATTAAACCCTCACCGGATACTATTCACAAAACCCTTTGCAATTCAAACCCTCTCCTCTGTTCTTCATCAAAATAAATGGCATCTCCTTCCCATCCTTCCCCTCCGACCGCCGTTAGCTTACCCCCTTCATCTTCGGCGGCCCAAGTCACCGTCGAACTGTTTGTCGACACCGAAGTTGCCCCGGTCTCCATGTCTCTCCCCAGAGCACCGGACAATGCCATTGATGCAGACAACCCCGGGGATTTGAAGGCTATTGGTGCAGTTGATGGCTTGGGAAAAGGCCCTAACTGGTCACTTCGTCAAAGGGGATTCTCGCCTAACATGTCTGAGTACACTCCCAAGGTTCGCCCTAACATGGCTGAACCTGATTTCATTGAGGGAGCTGATGAAGACTATGATCCCTCCGCCGACTTAAAGAGAAAGAGGGGCAAATCTGCTGCAGGCTCAGGAAGCTCGTCTGGGAAAGCAAAACCCCAGCCTCAACGAATGAAGTACATGGACCTCTCGGTTTACTCTAGTGAGTCTGATGACTCTGTTAATGCTGAGGCATTTGAGGTTGTGTCTAGGAAGGCTCAGTCTGAAGAAATTGAAGAATTAAAGGAAGCAACTGAAGAGATCATTGAGTCTGCCTCTCAAGCCATGGATGATATTTTTCCACATGTCATTGTTACCCCAAAGGACTTGCCTGCTAGAGGTATTGCTACACCTCCTCTGTCTCCTTCCAATGCTACTGTTGGTGCTACCTCATCCCCAACTCCATCCCCTCCTGTCAATCCTCCTGTAGCCCCTTCTCAACCTTCTCCTATAAACTGGTATTCTGGTGGATTCCCCTCTTCTTGTGCTCATAAAGAGGATGATGATGTTGATGATGAGGATGAGCACATTCCACTTCAAGCTCTCTTGGACCTAAGGAAAGGAAAGGGAAAATGAGGAAATCAAAGGCTGAGGCTGCTGCCTCCATATCTGCCCAAGCATCTGACATAGGGTCAGATGATGATGAAGCTGAGGACGAAACATTCAAGCTGGGTAGAGAAGAACTTGAAGCTGAAAAAGAAGATGTGGCTGAAGATGTGATCACATCAGCTCCCTCACCAAGGAGAGTCAGCCAAAGGAAAGTCAGCTCCTCTATGTCTCCAATGCCTGTGCCAAGGCATTCCCCAAGGTCCAAACCCTCTTCAAGGAAGGTAAGTCCTCATTCCCCAGAAAAATTCATGACAAAGTCTGTGAAGGAAAGATTTGCATTTTTTAGGAAGAAAGGTTTTTTGGTGGAAAGGGTGATTGATAAGTCGTTTGAGGAAGTAGGAATGAAAAGATACCTAGAGGAAAAGGGTCTCCTATATTCTATCTCCTATCCCCATAAATATTATCCCTCTCTTGTGAGTGAATTCTATGCCAGCCTTGTCTAATCCATCCAAGATCCAAGGTCTGTTGACTTTGAAAAAGTATGTGTTCGTGGCAAACTTATTTCCTTCTCTCCTTCTATGATAAATATTTTCCTTCATGCCCCCAGTCCTCATATTCCTCCTCCCATGGCCCCTAAGAATGTGATTGCTAATTCTCTCACAAATGGTCTAGATCCTACCTGGCACACCCAGTTTAAATGCACCATGCTCACATCTCTATGTGGTTTTCTATCCAAGATCTCTACCTTCAATTGGAATTCTACCTCCAATAAAAATATTGTGACTGTGCCTCATGCAGACCTCATTTACAGAATTTTTGCTGGCCAAGAGTTTAATCTTGGAGAGATTATTTTTGATAGTGTGGTCCAATTTGCTGAAAAGGAGCTACCTTCTGATCTCCCTTTTCCATATTTGATAACTGGTTTATGCTTGAAACAAGGGGTTGAAATTCTTAGCTCAGATCGAATTTGTGAGAAGGTTGAACCATTTGGTATTCAACCTGTGTTAGAATGTACTAGGAGCACTATAGACCTACCAGTGGTGGTCCCAGATGACCCTGTTGTTGATGCTCATGATGCTGACGAGGAGGATCCTGCTGATGTCAGTGAAGATGTGCCTGTATCACCGGTAACACCAGTTGATCAAGTAAAGGTTCTCACTGAGGAAATTAAATTTCTGGAAAGGACCATGCTCAACTCAAGGGTTCAATTCAAGGAGATGTCCATAAGAAGAAACAAGATGCTGGCAGCTCGTGAAAGCTTATCTGGTCAAAAAGGGGAAGCAAGCTCAAGCAATGTTTTCCAAGATATTAGTCAGGACTTCAGGTGGGAGTTACTTGCAGAAACTCAAGCAGAGTTGGGAGGAAAGCAGAGTTGGGATAGAAGCTTCAACTGATTGAAGTTACTTTGTTTATCGTATGGTTTATGTTTTTAAAACAATTTTAATTTCTTGCTTTTCATTAGGAACAATGGTGATGGTTTATTTTGGTGTTTTTGGATATTTTGGACATGGCTTGTTTATGATTGTTTTAATAGCTAGTATTTAGGGAGAGCATTCGAGCTCTCCACTTCGTAACTTGTGGTTGATAATATTTTAGCTTAAATTGTGTTTAAAATATATTTTTGCTTGAGATTTGGTTTTTAAACAGAAAGCAACAAAACAGGGGGAGATTGAAAGTGTGAGGACATCAAACTTAGCCAAGTCAAAAAGGTTGACTTAGTATAAGTTTTGTTACTTTCTTATGTATTTAAATTTAGTAAATATTATGTATATTATTTATTTATGTTACTAACCTACTAACCGAAAGTCTATCTTGTTTTAGTAGTGTTTGGTGTTTTGATAGGACTCTCATGACTTGAAAAAGGAGTCTAAAGAGATAAAGATGCTGAGAAGATAAAAATGGATAATGAAGATTGAAGTAAAGAGATAATCACCAAGGCTTCTGTTATCCATTAGTGAAGGCTCCTTTGCTATAAATATGAAGACCATTCATCAGTTGAAATACACGGTTTTTGTATCTAAGAGTGCTGAAGAAAAACAGCCTGCTTAGTGTTTTGTTTAAGTGAGAGTTCTTTTGGTTATTTTGTCTTCTCTTAGGTTTAATACTTGTAACTCGTTCATAACTGATTTATTAAGAGAAGTTTTATTGTCTACAGCATTTTGCTGTAGATAAGTGTTAACTACTTTGCTTATTTCATTTCCAAGTTTATTATTTCCGCTGCAATTCTCTGTTGTGCTAGTACTGGTGCAATAGCATCAGGACTCACATCAGCTATTTTCGTGTTCCTGTGCACTTTCTAGCCGCTCCATTTCTTTCAGGCGTGCTTGATATGTAACACGGTCGTGCTGTACTGGAATGTCGAAAGGTTTGGGGTTTCATTGGATTTTGATCTGGACATTTATTTGTTTGTGAGCTTTTGGATCTCGCATGTGCTTTTACGGAGAATGATTTAGGGTGAGGGGGCCTTATGAAATTAAACCCTTGTTATATATTGCGTTGAGGACTAGATAAACTCGAAAATTTGGGTTGACGAGGAAACGACCACCATACATTTCAAAATCCGTGAAACATCCTTTTGCAGCAAGAATAATGACAACTTTTTCATTGTGCGAGAATGCGAGATTTGTCGCAATTGCAAGATAAATAAAACAACAACAACAAACAAATAAATATAGGCTCTCTCACGAATACATAATGCAACAGCTCTAACTGGGAAGAACACTTATTATACAACATATTAATATAATAGAAAACAACAACACGTATGTAATTTCAATATTCAAATTATATATATATATATATATATATATATATATATATCTTGCCACTTAAAGAAGATCTATCAGGGTCTCCTTTGATCACATTAATAAAAAAATTAATCAAATTATTACTCCAGCCATTTCTTGTACAATAAGAATTCATATTTCATTTGGGTCATTTCAGTCGAAATCATTTTTAATAATTAAGTTGTTAATATTTAACCCAAAAAGTCCCATGTGATACATAGAGAATAATTGGTTTTGATTGTGTCCATCTTAATCATTATGATTAGTAGGTATTATCTTCATTATGATTAATGGAAATTAAATATAAAGCTTAATCATTCCACTCTGTTGATTTTAAATCATTTCTCTTCTGCCTTCCCTTACAACTTTATTCATTTTCGGAATCTCAATTGATATTTGTCTATTTAAGAAAAGAAACATGTCTGACGAAGTATTGTTTTTAATAGGGACATGGCATTTGCTATTAGACTGCAAGGCTCTCCTTTGAGTATTTTGTCCCAACTTGGGTGTTCTATATTGTCTCGGTCACAAAATAAATATTTATTTTAAATTTAAAGGTCATTTTAATTAAAAAGATTGATTTTTAATAAGAAAATATCATAATCATTCTTGCTTTTTACTTTTAAAATTTTAGTTTTGCAAAAATATAATGAACTATGAATTATTTTTTTAATAAAATCATTTCGAACAAAGTTATTTAAAGATAATAAATTTCAAAAAATAATTCATTTTGAGATAAAGGGAACTGAGGGAGTATTTATTTTAGAGTAGGTCTGCTGAGAAACGCGTTTCTCCATAAGTTATGGAGAAACGTGTTTTTTCAAATGTTCAGAAACTTACAATAAATTTCTGGATATCCTTTCAAAAGGTTCTGGATATCCTTTCAAAAGGTTCTGGATATCCAGAAGGCTTGAGACGGATATCCAGAAAACAAAGTCTACACCACCAGAAGCATTTTAAACAAAAAGCAATTGCACAATACGCAAACACTGTATCCAGAAACGTACAAAATGATATCCAGAAACTTACAAAATGATATCCAGAAACATTTAATAAATTTCTGGATATCCTTTCAAAAGGTTCTGGATATCCTTTCAAAAGGTTCTGGATATCCTTGGGACGGATATCCAGAAAACAAAGTCTACACCACCAGAAGCATTTTAAACAATAAAATTCTGGATATCCAGAAGCTTTAAAAATGATATCCAGAAGCTTTAAAAATGATATCCAGAAGCTTTAAATATGATATCCAGAAGCTTTAAATATGATATCCAGAAGCTTTAAAAATGATATCCAGAAGCTTTAACAATGATATCCAGAAGTTTTAAAAATGATATCCAGAAATTAAGTCCGCATCCACATCCCTAGCAAACAGCCACTCCGGCAAACTCAATACCTAGCAACCAATAACCATCAAATTTACAACTAATTGCATATTCCTACATCAAAATCACAAAAATTTCAAACAATCAACCCACAAAAATCATCTAAATCTCACCTTCTTTCCAACATCAGTAACAACTTGAACACGTTTGCCGACAAAATCAAAAACTTGGCCGGAGATTATGGGAAGGTTTGGCCGGAGAAGAAGGTAATTGGGGAAGAAGAAGGTCGCCGGTGATGGAGGTTGAGCTGGGGAAGACGACGCAGGAGGTTGATTTGGGGAAGACGACGCATTTGCGTTTTGAGAGAGAAAGTCTTTTCCGGATAGAGAGAGAGAGAGAGGAGTCTGTGTTGTTGTTGATGTGTTGTGCGTGTTTTGGGAGAAAAAAAAACCCGTTTCTCCGTAAATGATGGAGAAACGCGTTTCTCCCCAGATTTTGTGTTTATTTTAAGTGACGTTTTTAATTAACTCAAGTGAGGAGTTGCCCCCATATCATAATAAAGTCTATGATTATATCTCATAATCAATTGACTAATAGAAGAATTCCTGGATTTTTATATATTAAAGGCTAGGCCAGTAATTTTTCGATATGGAAAAATTGCCCCCAAAATCTATGACTCTATTCATTTTTACTTCCTTAGTCATTATTTTTAATATGTATCTTTTTTCTTCTTCGCTTACGCTGACATTTTAACGATTTTTAATAGTTGGACTATAAATTAAATCGTAAACTAATGAGACTTGGGATAATTTCATTCATATTAAGAGTCGACATGAAAAATTCGGCAGGGTAATTAGATTATGTTAACATTTTTGTGTTAGATAATTGCAAATAATTTTAAGAAATGTTGCAATAAAATTTAAACGATAATTAATGCAAAGGATTTAATATAAAAAATTAGTAATAATTTTGAAAGATTAAAAAAAATACATTAATGATGACACATGAAACGATCTGAATCAGCCTTAGTCCAGCAATAGGGTGATTCCTAGCAAATGTGACTTGAAACAATGACAAACGACTAGTCGGGTTGGTCTCCGACTAACACCCCCCGGCGTGATGATGAGATATGATGTTATGAGTTTATATAAAACTGTATTTGAATGACGTAATCTCAAAATAACCAAAAATACATTACCTTTTAATGTAGGAAGTTGTCTGGTATATATAGTGGCGCTGTGGGATCATTATGAACCCCTAAAATCATGAATATGTTGTTGGCGTAAATGTCTCTGAGAATGTAGGAGGCAGTTACAAATAACGACGTGGATGGACGCACGCGTTCGTATGTCGAGGTCGCCTAAGTATTCAAGGTTGACCTGACTTTGTGTCTTGTCTTGGCATGGATTGCACAAGTAGGTGATCGTATGTCGGACGAAGCTATCTCGGTACCAAAGATGGTCGGACAATAAGCTTGTTCGACTGATCTTTGTTGTTGGGCCGTTGGAGTTGTAGCAATTGGATTGACCCTGAAATTGTCAATGGCTTCACTGGAAAGAGATGTTACCGTAGATGTTACCCAACACCTTGGTTAACACACTGACGGACAGCACACACACACCAAAATAAATAGTTTATAAAAACTTTGTGCAGCGGAAATAAATAACACAAGATATAATTTTCTCAAGTTATATAAATATATAACTTGAGTGTGCCTAGATGGCGAAGACTTTATAATCAATATAGAAAAATTACAAAGCCGAAAGTTCCCTATTGCTAATACAATGATAATGCTCTATGGAACTGAATGAGACAAAGAACGAATCCTATCCTTAGCCAACACTCTCTTAAACACTCAGTGTTTAAGCTAGAATCACAAGGGAGGAAGGATATGCGAACCAAAGAACTTTGTCTCTCTTGTGCTATGGTGTGTGTGTTTGATATTTGGCATACTTCAAATGAAACACACCTAGCCTATTTATAGCCTTCCAATGCCTTGGAGGCTACTCCAAAATAACAGCCTTGGACCTTCAGATCGTGTGTGAGGAGTGGAGAGATTTCTTGGCTTGAATTCCTCATCATTCGATCACTTCCCTAAAAAATAGCAACCGAATTCTTGAAGCCCAAGTCCTTGCTTTATCACCTTGTACTCTCTTGCTTTCTTTGTATTGTACACTTCAAATAATCAGCAACAACTCCATGACTTGGTCTTCCCACGTTTTTATTCCTTCTTCAATTAATATGGACCAAGCAATAGTTACACGTAAATCTCCTATTTACGTGTAACTCCTTCTCCAACTTCTTCCTTGTTTCTAGCAATTAATCCAACCATATATTAACCTGAAATATGGACCAAAAAATACATATATCTTGCAAATAATATTAGACATTAGGATATAAAATAATATGGAAAGAATTATTAAATTACAACTCATTACAGTTCGGGTAACACCCAACTCACAAGTGATAGCACCTGGTAACACCCACAGATGCATTAACAATCTCCCCCATAATTTATAATTTCTTTCCAAACTCTAAAGTGCTGATCCCTGCAAGACATTGTTAGCCATCCAGAGCAACTTCATAGTTATCAACTCCCCCATAATCAAGGCATTAACAACTACAATGATTTATCACAAAAATACTAGTTATCAAAACATATTTTCCAAAATAAGTTTTCCAACTAACTAGCAACCTAAAGTACCAAAGATAAATCAAAGTTACTAAGCTATTCCATGTTCAAAACAACCCTAAAAGTTTAAGCACCATAAGCAAATAAAACAAACCACCAAAGTATTTAAAAGCATGTTCCAAAAAAAAAAACATAAAAGTAAATTGTTTGTTTTTCAACCACCAAAAAATATCATAACCATAAGAGTGGCAACATAAACCTTCAGGCAAATGTTTGCAATCACTCTTCTCGTTCATCATCAGCTTCTTCTTCTTCCTCCTGTTCATCCCCTTCTTCATCTCCAGCATCTAAGTCAGCATCATCAGTAACATCTGCAGCAGCACCACTGGCATCTCCAACACCACCACCACTAGGACCAGCTCCATCAGCACTATCCACTCCCCCAGTTTGGGAAGAAACCTGCTGGATGAATTCATCAGTAATGTCCTTGAGCTTAGTCCAACCTTGCACAATCTCGGCAATTGTAGCAGTTTGTTTGTGGAGAAACGCCAAAACTGTGGTCTTTGGTATTGTTGGTGAAGCATTCCCCAACAAATTGTAAACATTAGCAAGAACATGTGCTGCATCTGTACCTGAAAAACTTGGAGATTTCGGAGTAACATTTGGGATAACAGATTGAGTAACACCCTTAGCAGAAACCGCATCACTTGACCCAAATTCATTTATCTTTGACCAAGGAAGATCACCTGTGTATCTCACACTCTTGGTATTCTTCTTAGTCAGCTGGGAATCTATAGCATAGAGATCAAGACTGGGAGTGTACTCATCCGACTCTTCAATGGGCAATTTTTGAGATTTCAAAATTTGGAAGATTAAAGAAGGGTAAGGAAACATAGTAATGTCTTTTCTTCTACCCCACGAAGCCAAATGTTTGAAGATCAATCTACCCAAGTTCACTCTTCGATTCTTTCCTAACTTATACAAGATTTCAGCTTGTTGCAATGTGACATATTGCTCATTAGAAGTAGGAACCCAATTAAATATGCAAAGCTTGTGAAGCACGGCAAAGAGTGAAGTGAGACGGGAAGCAAGAAAATGAACTTTGGTTTTGGGATTAGGATTGGAGGGCCATTCATGCACGACATCATGAGAGATAAACCTAGCAATTTCATCCTTATGAACAATAGGACCATCATCATCCAAATTTGGGAGTCCTAAAGTCTTGTTGATCAAAGAAGGAGTAATAGAAAAAATTTTGTTCCTTAAAAACACCTTTCCAAATTGATCGGACTTATCATTATCTAGGTTGGCATGAAGATTGGCATAGAAATTTTTGACAATAGCTTCAACAAATTTCGAAGGATGCAAGTTAGCTTTCAAAAAATTTCTATCCTCCAAGAACTGAAAAACACCATGCTTTTTGAAATCAACCTCATCAATGTGCTTTTCCTTGAGAATTTTCGTGTCACTATGCCTTAACCAAAACTCCATATTTTCTTTTCGATAAAACTCCAATGAGAAGTAAGGTTTTGGAAAAGCAGTATTCACATCATCAAACTCTTTCTCAAGAAAATCAGTGGACTCAGAATAGGCAAACTCACTGATAGAAGACTTCGAAGCTTTAGAAACAGAGGATGTTACCTTGGGTGTTGCAGATTTCTGGGTAACATCTTTGACAGCAGCCCACTTGCTTTTGCCTTTAATGTTTCTTTTCACAACTTCATATAAGGGCTCTTCTTCCTCAATCTCCCAATCTCCAAAAGTCTCAACAGAATGGCTCTTCTCAGCATCGGCATGGAAGTCTTCATCCGAAACATGAGCCGAGGAGAGACCAAGTGAAGATTCCTCAGAAACTTCAACAGGGTCGGAGGATGTGTTGGATTTTGAAGTCCCTTTGGTCCTCATTGCAGTGAGCCTACTTGAGCTCCTCTTTTTGACGGGTTGTGCCGAGGGTTTGTGGGCAATGGCCTTTCTTTTTGGCTTTTTGGTTGATGGAACGGGTGGAAGAGGTGGTAAGGTCACAATGGGCAAGGGTTGCGCCATTGTTGTCACCAATGGAGGATCATCCACCGACATTGTCATTGCCGGAGACACATTGAGAGGGGTGGTCGAAGTGTCCATTTGGCTTGGACCACTTGAGCCAACACCCGGAGAGACCTCCAAAGGGGCGGATTGCTTTTTGGTAGGGGTTGCCATGGTTAGGGTTTAGGAAGGATTTGGAATTTTGGAAGGTTTTGATTTTGGAAGGTTTGAGAAGAGAGAGACGGTGACGGAGGAGGGTTTATACCGTGAAGAGAGAGAGAAGGGGTTAGGCGGTTAGAGAGAGAGGAGAGAAATTAGGAATTTAAATTAGGATAATCAATTAAATTGATATGACATATCCCACTCCCTATTTTCACTCAATTAATAACTATCCTCCCCCTATTTCCTAGCCACTAAAAATATTTACTTTAAATATTTACCTAACCTCCCTAATTTCTAGCCACATAAAAATTAAGAACATTATTTACTCCCCCCTATTTTCTAGGCAACAAGAAAAAATCAAATACAAAACTCTTCCCACACAAATTAAACATCCGGCCATTATTTTGAAAAAATTTTTTTTTTTAATTTTTTTTTTTTTTTTAATTTTTAATTTTCAGATTTTTTAATTTTTTTTTTTTTAAATTTTTTAAATATATAAAACGAAAAAAAATAAACATACCAAATATACTAAGTCCATATGGTTTTTGAAAATCAAATCCCTAAATTTTAGGACTTAGTTATTTGAGTAGTTTACTAAAGATAAACTAGGTTTGTTAAAGACTTTTTCAAACTTTTAAAACTCTTAAACAATAAAAAGACTTTCAAAGTTAAAAAAATTAAATAACAAACCGAAAATAAAGAAATAAAAAAAACATAATATAGCACATACAAATATGTTAATGGCAATGATGGTAACATCTAGGATAACACATAAGATAAAAATCCCTTGATAAATATATTCAGTTTCAAACACTTGAGGCATAATAAGCTTAGCCATTTTCAAGCATTTCAGGCATAACAAGCTGAGCATTTTTCATGCACTTTAGGCATTATAGGCCTATATATATATTTTTAAGTACATTGCTTGTTACTCACGTATCAATACACTTCTTTAAACAAGAAAGCATCGTAGTAACGAGCTCCGTGCTTCGAGTTTTATTTCAAGTGTAAAGACCAAGTGATCTATGCCTTTCAAGTAGGGTACACTGTAGTAGCGAACTCCATGTCCCTAATACTTAGCATAAATCACTTCATACATTCTCATTGGCAAGAGTACATCGTTGCAGCGAACACCGTGCCCCGAGCTCGAGAGAATAGTATGGATAAATGCCTTTGCCTTTTATTTATAAAAAAAAATTAGTGACTTTGTCACTTTAAGCATATGAAGGGAGTTTTATCAAGTGTGTTATTCAGGGTGCTATCCTACCACAACAAAAAGGTCAGCATGTGCAGCCGTGAGAACTCTCATAGCTCACAGAACTATGGGAACCCTTACAGCAGAGAGAATAAAACCAAACTAGCAAAAAATATGCACTAGTATACATGTGTTACCCCAGGTGTTATCAGCACCCATGGTAACACCTTACTACAGAGGACAATTTTTAGAGAATGCAAAGACCAAGAGATCTCTTTAGACTAGAGAATCTATCATGGTCTAAGGGTTTTGTGAAAATATCAGCAAGTTGACACTTTGTATCAATATGCTCTATATTTATTATCTTTTTATCTACCATATCTCTTAAAAAATGATGACGGATGTCAATATGTTTGGTACGGGAGTGTTGTACAGGATTTTTGGAAATATTAATAGCACTCAAATTATCACAGTATAAGGTCAAAATATTACTATCAAGACCATAATCATCAAGCATGTGTTTTAACCAAATTAGTTGTGAACAACAACTACCAGCAGCTACATATTCTGATTCAGCTGTGGATAATGAAACACAATTTTGTTTTCTACTATACCATGATACTAAATTATTTCCCAAGTAAAAACATCCCCCACTTGTACTTTTCCTATCATCCATATCCCCTGCCCAATCCGAGTCACTAAAGCCTACTAAATTAGTATTAGTATCTTTACTATACCAAATCCCTAAATCACTAGTTCCAGAAACATATTTAATGATCTTTTCACGTAATTTAGGTGAGACACTTTAGGATTGGATTGATATCTAGCACATACACACACACCGTACATCAAATCAGACGACTAGAAGTAAGGTAAAGGAGACTACCAATCATGGAACGATATAGGGTTGGATCAACATCTTCTCCCACTTGATCTTTTCCAATCTTGAGAGAAGTGCCCATAGGAATTTTTGAGCTCTTCGAACCTTCCAACCCAAACTTCTTCACCAGGTTCCTTGCATATTTGCTTTGGGAGATGAAAATCCCTTCACTTGATTGCTTAACCTGCATGCCTAGAAAGAAGTTAAGTTCCCCCATCATGCTCATTTCAAATGTTGATGTCATAGCCTCTACAAAATCATTTAAACAAGTTTTTGATGTAGAGCCATATACTATGTCATCAACATAGATTTGAACCACGACAAGTTCTTTTCCATGTTTAAGAATGAATAAAGTCCTATCTCGCTTCTCCTCTAGTAAAACCATATTCTAGTAAAAACTAGTTAACCTACCATACCATGCACGTGGAGCTTGCTTCAACCCATAAAGAGCTTTATCAAGTCTATACACATGGTCTCGGTTGAAATGGATCTTCAAAGCCTTTTGGTTGTTCAACAAAACTTCCTCATCTAAGTATCCATTTAAAAAGGCTGCTTTGACGTCCATTTGAAACAATGTGATTTTAAGAAAACAAGCAATGGCTAATAAAAGTCTTATTGACTCAATTCTAGCCACAGTGCAAAGGTCTTGTCATAGTCAATACCTTCCACTTGTGTATAGCCTTGAGCCACAAGACGAGCCTTGTTCCTAACAATGTTTCCATACTCATCGGTCTTATTTTTAAAAATCCATTTTGTCCCAATAACATTAGTGTTTGAGGGACGGGGTACTAAAGACCAAACATTGTTACGAGCAAATTGATCAAGTTCATCTTGCATTGCTTGAATCCAAAAATTATCTTTTAAAGCTTCAATCACATTTTTAGGTTCTACAGATGAAGTAAAACAAGAGTATGTTACCTTTGAGTATGTGGTGGACATGCACACATACCTTACCATGTCACGGTCACTAATGGAATTCATACGTCTTGTTTGTACACCCTCATTCACCTCCCCAATTACTTGGGTTGTAGGATGATTCCTACTGATTCTAGGTGGAGGATCTCTTCTCACATTCTCGTGAACCCCTCGTTTCAACTCCTTCTTGATCTTCATTTGCCGGATCGGAATCGATGCTATCTCGAGGTGTTATCTCATCAATGGTAACACCGCTTCGCTTCGTGTTACTATCGAGTTAGCACTCGTGGTAACACCGTGGTAACACCTTCTCGGACTGACTTCTTCCAACAGCTCCAAGGGTGTCTCTTGAACATTTTCTCCCGCAATACTTGAGTGATCATCAAAAACAATATTCATGGATTCTTGGATGGTTTTTAGCCTTAGATTAAATACCCTATATGCACGACTATTTGAAGCATAACCAAGAAAATGGCCTTATCACTCTTAGAGTCCAATTTTGCTAAGTAGTCCCGATCATTGAGAATGTAACACACACAACCAAAGACATGAAAATAATGAACTTTTGGTTTTCTACCATTCAAAATTTCATATGGAGTCATGGTTGTGCCGGGTCTTAGAAAAACTCTATTGGCTGTGTGACAAGCCGTATTTAGTGCCTCTCGCCCAAAATCTTTTCGAAATTCTTTTTGAAAATAACATCACACGAGTCATTTCAAGTAAAGTCCTATTCTTCCTTTCAGCTATCCCATTTTGTTGAGGTGTTTTTGGGGCTGAAAATTCATGGTGAATACCTTTTCTTTCACAAAAATTTGAAAAAGAAACATTCTCAAATTCCCTCCCATGATCGGACCTAATTCGAAAAATTGAAGCACAAAACATGTTTTTGATCTTAGAGAGCAAGATTTTGAACTTTTCAAAAGTCTCAGATTTTTCCCTTAAAAAATAAACCCATGTAAATCGTGAAAAATCATCAACAATGACATAAGTATATTTCTTGCCCCCAAAACTTTATATCTCAAGTGGACCCATTAGATCCATATGCAAGAGTTGAAAACAATGTGTAGTACCAGTGTGTTGCTCATTGTGTTGGGCAAAGACCATGGGTAACACGAGTTTGTTTCCCTTTGAGACAATCCTCACAAACAATTTTTTGTTTAAGATCAAGACTAGGAATGCCTTGGACAGCATCTAGATTAACAATCTTTTCTATGTTACGAAAGTGAACATGTCCCAACTTTTGATGCCACAATGTAGTGTTATCAAGTTTTGCCGAATGGCATACTTGCTTGTCTTCAACAAGATAACAATTATCACTAGATCTTGTACCGTCATTACACAATTGTTAGTCTTGTCATAAACTTCACAAGTATCTTTATTGAATTTCACCTCTAAGTTGTCATCACAAAGTTGACTAATACTAATTAAATTAGTTACAAGTCCATCAACATGTAAGACATTCTTTAAGGTTGGAAATCCAGACACATTTAGTGTCCCTCTCCCAATGATATTACTCTTGCTCCCACCACCATAAGTTACACTACCCCATGAATTGTTTCATAGTCTTTTAAAAACAATTTTGTTCCTGTCATATGACGTGAACACCCACTATCAAAGTACCAAGAACCTTCAATATTTGTTTTTAAAGCAAAGTGTACACAACATCACATTTCGATTAGCTTTTGGTTTCCACACCTTTTTTGAATTTTTACCATTCTCGATCGGGTGTGTTATCCCGTGTGCCGGGCAACACCTCGTGTAACACCAAGGGACTCGGATGCTTTTCGAAACAATATGGCATTTATTTTTAAAATGTCCAGGTGTGTGACAAGATTGACACACCTTCCCTTTGTCACATGGTTCTTTTGAAGAAGAATCTTTGTCAAAAACCGCTCCTTAACAAAACAATTCTTATTATCATTCATAGACAAAGTAGAAAGAATACTATTCAAAGATTCTTGAAAACCAATACCGCTTCCGAGAGGTGTACTCAAGTTCAAGATCTCATCCAATTTGGTAGATCCGAGTGTTGAGCTTCTTCAAGGTGGTTTCGGCTAGAGTCAAATTGCCCTTGACTCTTTCAAGCTCGATTTCTCTCTTTGTTGCTTGAACCTCCATATGAGTCACATAGGCCCGGAGTCCTTCATTCTTCTTGGTTAAGGACTTAACCAAATTGTTCTCTTTCTTCCATTCCACGAGCAATGCCTCGTAAAGGTCTTTTAATCCGGAAATGAGGTCATCTTTGCTCGCTCATCCTCTTGTGTACTTCCCGTATCGTGGTTAGAAGAGCTAACAAAACAAACAAAGCATTATTATCACATAATTCATCATACCTCGGGTGTGATCACGTATGTTATCTCGCATCGGATAACACCTTGGGTAACACCGTCCCTTTTCCGTGTTACTTACCGTGACAAACATGGTTGTTTGATCGATTCTACCTCCCGAGATGGTCCTTCATCCTCATCATCACCGAGAGAAACCCATAGGTTCTTTCCTCTCTTCCTTAGAGTATTTGCACACTCATTGGAATAGTGACCCCAACCCGAGCAAGCATGACATTGAATGGATTCAATGTGCTTTGGATCGACCTTAACCGATCTCGATGATGCTCTTCTTGGGTTCGACTTTGGGTTAGATGGGAAAGTCCTTTTGGCATCGAATCATAGACCTTGGTTTGCTTCTCCTTTGCTTTCACCTGCATTTTTTCATTGTTATACTTTCTAACCATAGAATTGTATTTTCTAGCAAGTAAAGCAACACTAGCATTCTCATCAATTTCTTCAAAAACCTCATCTTCGTTTTCTTCCAAAGAACTCGAGGCTTGAGTTTTCAAAACAACATTTTTCCCTTTAGATGCTTCACTTTGATCTAAGAGATTTAACTCAAAGTTTTTCAAAATACTCATTAAAGAATTGATATCCATAGTTGCAAGATTGTGAGCCTCTTCAATAGATGAAACTTTCATATTAAAACGCTCAGAAGGGTTCTAATTGCTTTTGAGACAAGTTGTTTGTTGGTAAAAGGTTCACCCAACAATTGACACTCATTAGCAATATCAAATAATTTTTCAAAATAAGAAGGAATAGTTTCATTTTCACCCATCCTTAATCTTTCAAATCTGCTAGTAAGACCCCTAAGCTTAGTTTCACGCACACTGCCATCACCTTCACAAAAACGTTGTAAAATATCCCATGCTTCTTTTGCAGTGGAACTGTTTTGAATAAGTTTGAAAATATGCATATCAACCCACTCAAAAATGGCATTAAGTGCCTTTTCATTGAAACTAGCTTGGTTGATCTCTTCCATGTTCCATTCGATTCGTGTTTGACTTGTACGTCACCATCTTCATCGAGGTAACATTGGTAAGGAGTAACCATTTGTTATAGATCGCCATGCTCGAAGATCAATTGATTTGATATGCGAGCGTAGACGGATCTTCCAATAACAATAATTCGAGCCATCTAACACAGGAAGACGCTTATTATTAGGATTAGCCGGATCATAAGCCATGACACCTAGACCAAGCACTTAGTATCGTCAAGTGACTAGCTCTGATACCAATTGAAATTGTCAATGGCTTCACTGGAAAGAGATGTTACCGTAGATGTTACCCAACACCTTGGTTAACACACCGACGGACAAAGACACACACACCAAAATAAATAGTTTATAAAAACTTTGTGCAGCGGAAATAAATAACACAAGATATAATTTTCTCAAGTTATATAAATATATAACTTGAGTGTGCCTAGATGGCGAAGACTTTATAATCAATATAGAAAAATTACAAAGCCGAAAGTTCCCTATTGCTAATACAATGATAATGCTCTATGGAACTGAATGAGACAAAGAACGAATCCTATCCTTAGCCAACACTCTCTTAAACACTCTGTGTTTAAGCTAGAATCACAAGGGAGGAAGGATATGCGAACCAAAGAACTTTGTCTCTCTTGTGCTATGGTGTGTGTGTTTGATATTTGGCATACTTCAAATGAAACACACCTAGCCTATTTATAGCCTTCCAATGCCTTGGAGGCTACTCCAAAATAACAGCCTTGGACCTTCAGATCGTGTGTGAGGAGTGGAGAGATTTCTTGGCTTGAATTCCTCATCATTCGATCACTTCCCTAAAAAATAGCAACCGAATTCTTGAAGCCCAAGTCCTTGCTTTATCACCTTGTACTCTCTTGCTTTCTTTGTATTGTACACTTCAAATAATCAGCAACAACTCCATGACTTGGTCTTCCCACGTTTTTATTCCTTCTTCAATTAATATGGACCAAGCAATAGTTACACGTAAATCTCCTATTTACGTGTAACTCCTTCTCCAACTTCTTCCTTGTTTCTAGCAATTAATCCAACCATATATTAACCTGAAATATGGACCAAAAAACACATATATCTTGCAAATAATATTAGACATTAGGATATAAAATAATATGGAAAGAATTATTAAATTACAACTCATTACAGTTCGGGTAACACCCAACTGCCAGTGATAGCACCTGTGGTAACACCCACAGTCTGCATTAACAGACCCATTTTAACAGTATTGTCTTTGTAACATCTGAAATGTTGGGCTTCAATCGTTGGGCCTAACCCGTCACTTTTATTCCGTTTAGTGGCCCCCAACTTTCTGTGTTAACGTTGTCGACAAAGAAGTTATGAAAAACTTAAGTGAGAACTTATGTGACTCGATGTTGAAAGGTCGACTGAGTAGGCTTAGGTCGCTCTTCGACCATTGAATTTTGGCAGTTGGATACGCTGTTTAATGCGCCGTAATTTCCGTCATAATGATACGGTTCTGGCGATTGGATAATTGTATTGGGAACCGCTGCGGAGCAATAACCGACAAATCTAAACGGTTATGTCCCCCACCCTTTCCACTTCAGGTAAGAAAAATGAGGAGAATAAAAAGGAAGAATCCCTTTCCTTTAGACCTTTACAATCTCCAAATACTCAAATACCCAGCAAGAGCAAATAGCAAGGATTTCAATTTTCGCTGTAATCAAGCATTCCGTTCGTTGTTTGAACTTCACCTTTCCCCAAATTATCAAGGTACCCCTCAATTGCTCTGTTTTTAGGTTTAATTTCAAGTTTCTGTCTTTATTTCGTCATGGCTAGGACCTTTGGCTTCGAGCTAGGTGTTAGGTATGGGTATAACTCCTTAAACATTAGGATTTACAAAAGATTAGAGGGTCTATGGAGGGAATTGATTAGAGAGGAGTGTATCACCATTCTAAACAGGTGGGGCTTATTACATGGCGTGGTTGGTTTCCCAGCTGGTGAGAGTATGGGGGATTTGGAGGCGTATGATCCACGAATTATCAGTTTCCGTCTCTTCAATAAACTGATCGACCACCTTATAATATTATATGTGAAGTCTAATAAATTAACCCCCTTTCCCTATAGAGAGGTTAGCATTCCCAGGGGAATCTAGGTCGCCCTTAGGTAGTTCGGAACATACATCAACTAGGTCTGATTCCCCTGTTTCTGTGTCTTCTGTAGATATGGCAGCTCAACAATCTTCAGTTTCTACTTCGTCGAGATCCACCTCAGGCAACATCGTGGAACATCGTGGATAAATTTTGTTCAACCGTGGTTCTAGGTCGCAACGAGAGAGGGTATGCGGCCCCCCAAGCCAGTTATAGGGAGGAAGAACGCTGAATCTCGAATCAAAAATCGTTCATGACTTCTTCGAGGTCCCCAGAGACGACTTCCACCTCACCCATTTTACGGAGAGGCAAAGGAAGGCTCAGTCTTGGATGTATTGGGGTCTGAGCTCCTCTAAGGTAGCCTTTTATTACCGCGTTTGAGGCCGGGCTACGAATTCCCCTTGATCCATTTGTCTTTGAGTTTTTGGAGTGCATGGCCGCTGTCCCCATGCAGTTGGGCGCCAATACTGTGAGGGTGTTGGTCTGCTTTGCCATGGTCTGTAGGTTCGTGGGGTATGAGCCCTGCATGCATGTCTTTAGGAGATTTTTTAAGGTTTTGTGCAGAACGATAAGACCTTTTTTTAAGCACCTACCCAAAGCTAAGGCCCCTAAACTGTTCACCAATTTGCCCGACAAAGTTTATGGGTGGAATACCCATATGATACTTGTGGAGAGTAGGAAGGGATTGGAGTTCCCCTTGCCTGAGGCTGATACACCTCCCATGAAGGAGGAGGATCATTGGGTCCTAGAGTGGAGTGTGTAGCTCACTCGTAGGTTGACGTTGGTGGCTCGGAGGAGCACCTTAAGCTGGGCCGCCCTTGGGTCGGAAAAGGACTTTTTCATTCAAGCAGGAATGATGCTAGGAGGAGATGGGGAGGTAGCCCCCTTAGTGTCAATCATCTGTAGCCTTAGGTACCCAGATTGGGTGATCTATGAGAGAGAAAGGTTTGAGTCTCAGTGTCACTATTGCAAGAAGAAAGTTGGCCATAAAAAAAGAAGCCTATTTCACTATGGCGGTTAAGTATTTTACTTGCTTTCTTATTAATTCACATATTTTAGCTCGTATATCTATTCGCTGACTGTTTTCCCTTTGACTGTGCAGTTCTAACCGCTGAATAAGAGGCCAACATGAACCGTTTGGTCGACCTTTGTGATAGAAGGAGAAACAAGAAGGCGCATGGAGCTGCCAACGCCAGAGCCAGCCGGGAGAAAGAGGCTATGGACAGAAACACCTTGCTTCCCAAGGAAGGAGTGGGGATGGTCCCTATTGATGGGTCTGGGCCAGTAGATCCCATTGAACATGCCCCCATGTGCAAGTCATTGGGAGAGAGGGGGAGGTCGACATGTCGACCGAGCTAGAGTCGGGCTCCGAGCCCAGGCATGAATCAGCTGGGGCAGACCCCCACAACATCGTAGACTTGGAGCTCGGTGATGACGAGCCAGAAGATGCTGAGGATGACCTTCCCCTTAATTGGCTGAGAAAAAGGTCCCGTGTCGACCTGACACTTGAAGAAGCTGGAAGTTCCCGTGCAGCGGGCTCCACCTCTAGCCATCCCCCTTCTCAAGCTCCCTTCACTAGAAGTACCGAAGAAGTGCAAGCTATGGTGGAGAGGCTGAGTGATGTCACCCCTCTAACGGACATCAATAGCTTGAGTCGCCACTATCCCGACCTGGGATTGGGGCAAATAATGGTGAGGTTGGCAGCGGATAGATACCTGTTGGCCCAGTTCGTAGAGGAAGGGCTTACTCCGGAGGAGTACCATTATAGGTCCGGCCTCCTAGCTTCCGAGGTAACCCTTCGCTCTTTTCACTTTATTTCCTTTCTATTTGGTCGTAGTAATTTTGGTCGCTTTGATTTTGATAACTGTTGTGATGACCACTTTCTTTGTGTTGTGCAGTCTCTTGCTCTTACTGAGCAGGCTAGGTGCAGCTGGAGAGCTGCAATTGAAAAGGAGCAAATAGCCTCCACCATACACGCCAGAAAGGCCATGGAGGCCGCTGAGCTGAGGGAGAAGCTTGTAGACTCTGACTCCCAATGTCGAGCTCTCCAGGCTGCCCATTTAAACCCTGGGAAGGAGCGAGATGAAGCCTTAGCTGATCTGAAGGTGGCAAGGGAGCGGTTGGCTCCTCTCCAAGAGCAGGTGGAATCCTTTGCTCCTATCAAGACTGCTTTGGAGGAGGAGGCAGCTGCGGCCAGGCATGAGAAGGTCAGGCTGGAGGGAGAGTTGGGGAAGCTGACTGATCATGTAGCAAGAGCACAACAATCACATGATAAAGATGAGTGAAGATCACTGGGCTGCCCGGATCAAATGGGAGGAAGAGGCCCAAGCCAGAGAGAAGACTGTTGTCGAGCTGTTCAAGAACAGCGATGAATTCTACCACATCATAGTGTCCCGAGCTAGGTATTTCTATTTCTATGATGTTGGTCGCCAACATATGGCTCGACGGACCTTAGTCGACCCTTCTGTCAATCTACCAGTTGAGAAATTAGCTGAGTGGGCTCATGTTGAAAGGTATGATGAGAAAGCTTGGGCTGGTCACTCTCTGGTTCCCTTTAATGACAACGATCTGTCTGTTATTGCTCAGCAAGACGTTAAAGATGGGTTAGAGCCTTGGGTCGCCCCTTCAGTCGAGCAAAGGAACTTCAACGCTATACTCCAAGAGCTAGAGGAGGCTGATGAGGAGGATGAAGAGGTCACCCAAGACCATGTTTTTGAGGAAGTTGAGCATAGAGAGCAACAGCAGGAGCCAGAGCAGCCCAATGATGATCCATAAGCTTGATCCTCTATTCTTATTTAATTTTGTAATGAACAAGTTCCAAATATTTTTGCTTTTGTAGTTTGTTTGTCACTGCCTTGGCCCAGTTTAGGAGGTAGTTTAACTTGAATTAATATCTAACTAAATGGATAGCATGCCAAGGATGTTTCAGCTCGTCACCACCTGGATGGACAATCATGTAGGTCTCTTCCTTGATAATTCTGGTGACGATGTAGGGTCCTTCCAAGTTCGGAGATAACTTATTATGTTCAGCTTTCCTTCCAGTTACCTCGATCTTCCTTAGCACATAGTCCCCAACGTTGAACGACCTCTTCTTGACCTTCATGTCATGATAACCCTTAGTTTTCTGCTTATAGTTTACCATTCTAAGCTGAGCAGTCATCCGTTTCTCATCTAGTAGGTCTAAATCGAGCAGCCTGTTGGAGTTATTCTGATTTTGATCAAACAAAGCCACCCTAGATGTAGGAATTCGTAGCTCGGCAGGTGCCATAGCCTCCGACCCAAAAGTAAGGGCAAATGGGGTTTCCCCTGTAGGCCCCCAGGTGGTTGTGCGGACTGTCCAAAGGGCAAGAGGTAGTTCGTCCAACCATCTGCCTGCTCGACCAATAAGGCCCTTACTTAGTGTTGTCAATACCAACTTGTTTGCTGCCTCTGCTTGTCCGTTGCCTTGAGGATAAGCACTGAGGACTTCCAATGTTTAACCCCTAACTTTTTCATCTTTGTTTCAAAAGTTGTTGAAAACTGTAGCCCGTTGTCTGAAACAATTGAATGTGGCACCCCAAAGTGGCACCAAATGTAATCGTGGATGAAGTTCATGGCGTTTTCCTCTGTTATTTTTGCCAAAGGCTTTGCTTCAATCCATTTATTGAAATAATAAATGGCTATAATCACATATTTACAATTTCCTCGAGCAGGTGAGAAGGGTCCAATCAAGTCTACCCCCACATGTCGAACGACCAAGCTGCGATCACTGGTGTTTGTTCAGTTGTAGGGAGCCTTGTTAGGTCGGCATACCTCTGACACTTCTCACACTTCTGCACAAACTCACGAGCATCCTATCTTAGATGAGGCCAGTAGTACCCCAAGGTGAGTATTTTGTCCGCCAAAGTTTTGGCCCCCGGGTGTCCACCACATACTCCATTGTGCACTTCGGACAAGAGTTGAGGAACTTCCATATGATGAACGCATCTCAACAATGGTTTCACAAATGATCTCCTGAACAGTGTACCCCCATATATCGTAAATCTAGGGAACTTCTTCTTGATTGTTCTCGCCTTTTCCTCGTCAGCTGGTAGCTCGCTTGTTTCAATGTAGGCCTTCATTTCATAAATCCAACACTTAGAGCTGTAGACCGAGCATATAACATGCACTCTTTCATATGTTGGATGCTCTAAGTATGAGATTGGTTCTCCATGTTGCTCGTCTGAAGTAGCTAGTTTGAAGAGTTGGTCGGCCAATTCATTTTCTTCACGGCCTACTCTTTGTATTTCCCAAAACTCTAAGTTTTGGACCAACTTCTTCACCAGTCCGCAGTACTTGATCAGAACTGGGTTGATCACTTCATAGTTTCCCTTGACTTGATGCCAATTAGTTGGGAGTCACAATAAGCTATGATCTTGGTCGCTCTAAAGCACTTGGCATATTCAACCATTGCAATCAAGGCATCATACTCGGCCTGGTTGTTGGAGGCTTGAAACTTGAACCTTAGAGCTTCTTCAAAAGCTCAACCAGTCTCTGGTTCGATCAGCACAATTCCAGCTCCACTAACATTCTTAGTAGCAGACCCATGCGAGTAAACCTTCCAGCAATCATTGGGTAAGCTCATTGTCTGTTGTCTCGATTGCTCTTTCCCTTTCAAGCTTTCCTTTGTGGTGCTCTCCATATTATCCTCATTGGTGAACGTAAGCTCGACCAAGAAGTTTGCCAAAGGTTGAGCTTGCAATGCTTTTCGAGGCCTGTATTCAATGTTGAACTCCGTCAATTCTATAGACCAGTTGAGCAATCGACTTGAGCTTTCTGGTTTGTGCAATATCTTACTCAATGGAGCATTAGTTAGTACGACAATAGGGTGAGCATAGAAGTAAGCTCTGAGATTTCTGGCTGGCTGCTACCACTAAGGCGTAGGCGACCTTTTCAACATTGAAGTATCGCCCTTCTACGTCGGACAAGGCCTTGCTTACATAATAGACTGGCTTCTGAAGGCCATTTTCCTCTCTCGACTGAATCCGCGGCCACCGCTCGATCTCCACTGATAGGTAGACGTACAAACTCTCTCCTTTAATCGGGCCAAGCCAAGAATGGTGGAGATGCGAGGTATTCTTTGAGCTGTTGGAACGACGAGGAACATTCGGTCGTCCACTCAAATTTTTTCGTCCCCCTTAAAGTTTTGAAGAAGGGGAGAGACCTCTCAGCTGTCTTGGCTATGAAGCAACCCAGAGCTGCGACCCTACCATTCAATCGTTGAACCTTCTTGATGCACGTAGGCTCTTGTATCTCTACTAATGCCTTTATCTTTACTGGATTGGCTTCAATGCCCCTTTGTGACTCCATAAACCCTAGAAACTTGGCAACAGCTACCCCGAATACACACTTGCTCGGATTCAGATTCATGTCGTTTGCTCGTAGATTGACGAACGTTTCTTTTAGGTCGACCACATGACGACCAGCCTTGGTTTTGATGACCATGTCGTTAATGTAGGCCTCCATGTTTCGGTCAATCTGACTAGCAAAGACTTTGTTCACCATCCTCTGATAAGTAGCTACAACATTCTTTAGTCAGAATGGCATCTTGGTGTAACAATAAATCCCTCCAGCTACTTGGAAGGTTGTCTTTTCAATATCAACCTCGTGCATTCTTATCTGATGGTACCCCAAATAAGCGTCAAGGAAACTGGGAGTAGCATGTCCAACAATTGAGTCGACTAACTTGTCTATCCGGGGAAGTGGGTAGATGTCCTTCGGGCATGCCAAATTTAGATCTGTGAAGTCGACACACATCCTCCACTTTCCATTGGCTTTCTTAATCATCACTACGTTTTCCAGCCAAGTAGTGTAGGACGTTTCCTTGATTATCCCTGCACTAAGAAGTTTGTTTACCTCTTGCTTGATGGCCATTTCTTTGTCTGTAGCAAAAATCCTTAGCCTTTGGCTTTTGAATTTCATGGTGGGGTTGACCTACAAGCTATGCACTGTGACCTCCTCTTTGACCCCCTTCATGTCCTCTACCCTCCAAGCAAAAACCTTTGTGCTTTCCTTAAACAGGTCGACTATATCCACCCTTTCTTCTGGTGATAGTTGTCTCCCTATTCTGATTTTTTGCTCGGGATAAGATGGGTTGACCTCTACCTCTTCCAGCTCGTCAACTGGTTCCAACTCTGGGCCGTCTCTAAATTGCAGAGTCTCAATGATAATTTCTCTGACCCTTCTTCTTTCCTCAGCTCCTAAGTGTGAAGCTTTTACTTCGATCATATCATCTAGCTCAGCAGCTATTTCACCGTTGGAGGTCCTGAGTTTTGGTTAACTTGAAGGCATAGGTTGCCAATGACGATCTGGTCGATCATAACTGCTTCTGTTGCGACCCAAGTGTCTTTAGAGGGACGTGTCGGCTCAGTCATGACTTGGTCATATGAGGGATAGGTCGTCTCTTCTATACACTCGATCGTAGATAATCTAGAAGTAGTAGGGACAGATTTAGAGAACTTCCAGCTCGCCTCTGGAGTATCAATTTCCAACTCCCTCTTCTTTTTGGACCGAAGCGCGTGATCCAGGTACTCTCTAGTCGTGCTTAGAATGCACCCAATGCCCAACATGGTGGGGAACTTGACCCTTTGGTGAGGGATTGAGGGCACCGTTCCTAGAGCGACCTGTCCAGGTATACCCAGTATAGCATGGTAATCACTTATAACGTCAATGACTATAAATTTTACCTTAGCTGTTGTTCTCAGAGGATGCTGTCCAATATCGACCTCCAGCTCTATTTGTCCCTTGGCATCAACCCTGTGATTGGTGAATCCCTCCAGTCGGCCTGAGTAAGGTGACAACCTGGCATCTGTCAATCCCATGTCCAGGAAGGTTTTGTAGTAGAGAATATCCTTGCAGGCCCCCGTGTCGACCAAAATCCTACTTGACGTGCAATCATCAATGAGCCCTGGAATCACCAATATATGCTCTCTTGTAGTCATGCTGACGGCCAGCTCGTAGGGGTAGAAATTGATCACCTCATCTTGAATACGGCTTCTGAGAGGCACGTAGGGAGCTTTGCTTAATTGGAAGATCTTATGTTTGAGAGCAGTGTTGCTTATCTCCACAACAATTACCCCCAAAGTCAGTCTAGGTTGCCTTGACTCTGGCACACCTCTTGTAGGTCAATCTCCTCCTGCAGGACGATCTCTCTTCACAAACCTATCCAACCTTCCTTCATTCACCCATTTTTGGATGATCCTTTTCAAGCTCATACACTCTTCCGTGGTATGATCGGTTTCCTTGTGATACTCACAGTACCTACCATTATCCCTTCTGAATTTATTTTGAGTATTCATTGGGGCAGGGGGCCTAGGTCGACCGTGTTCATGATCTGAGTCCGACTAACTTTGAGTGGGGTTAAGCTTTCAGGGAATCTTTCAGTCGCCCTAGTTCTGTTTTTTCTCTTGTTGTCGTTATTCTTTACCTATCCCCCCTTTGTCGACTCACTAGTTTCTGAATGCTTTGAGCCTTTATCCTTCTTTATTTACTTCCATTCCTCAGCCACGGCCACATCATAGGCCCTCTCAAACAGCTCCTTCCTCGTGGTTGCCCTCCTAACCTGGAGCTCGTAATCCAGATCGGGAGAGGACACTCCATTCCTAAAGTAGTTGATGACCTCCCTATCTATGAGGTATTCCTCAATTTGGTCGACCAACTCTTTAAACCTGGTAAAGTAGCTCATAGTACTCTCCGTCTTGCCCTGAGTCATGTTGTTCAGGTCAGTGATTGTTTTCTTACGAGCCCCAGCTGTAGAGAACCTTTCGAGGAACTTCCTTCTAATATAACTCCATGATTGATACATCCAGTGGTTAGACCACGGAACCAAGTCAGAGATGCACCTATGAAGGTGTTGGTTAATGCCTTGCATAGCACGTCATCCTCAGAAGAGACCAAACACATGGTGGCCTCAAAGTGCTGCATGTGATTCAAGGCATTGGTCGCGCCCGAGTACTTTTCTAACATAGGCAGCTTGAAACCTGCAGAAGGTCCTTTGTCGAGCATATCCTTGGCTAAGGGTCGAAGATTACAATCATTTCGTTCGACCTTCCCGTTGGTGTCTTTCCTATCTGCCTCCATATCGTCTAATCTTCGTTTTAAGTTAAGGAGCTCTCTAACGTCCAGGTCCACTACTAGAATCAGGGGCATTACCGACGGACTTTTACCAACGGACGAAGTCCGTCGGTAATACAGACGGAAAATTTTCATTTACCGACGGAAATTTATTTTAATTTACCGGGAATTAAATTTTTTAAAATTTCGTTTTGTCCGTCGGTAATTGAGTAAGTTCCGTCGGTATGTCCGTCGGTAACAAATCCATATATATATAGCGTGCCTTCCCCATTTTTAATTACATCTCATTTTTATTACACTCCTCCGTTCCATCCTCGCGAACCCTAACGTCGCCAACGCCAAGCCGTCGCCGCCGAGCCTCGCCGTCGCCGGTAAGTCTTCTTTCTCTCTCTCAATCGCTTTCTCTCTCTCACTCGATTTCTCTCTCTCACTTTCTCTCTCTCTCGCACTTCGCCAAGAAGAACACGCCGTCGCCGCCGTTGCCGTCCATCGCCGTTGCCGTCGCCGGTACGTTATCTCTCTCTCTCGCTTTCTCTCTCTCAATCGTTCTCTCTCTCACTCGATTTCTCTCTCTCTCTCATCGGTTAAACCGTTAATTTTCAAAACAATATTACCTTTTTTTCTCCTTCAACCTTGACTGTATGTGTGTTTGACGCGTATATAGTGTGTTGTGATTTCATTGAAACAACAGAATGGATCAAAATAATTTATATAGGATATTTTGTCCCTTTTTATTTTATTTTTTCAAGTTAACTGAATTTGGTTAACTGAATTTGTATCTCGGAAAAATAAAGTATAATTTGGAAATAAAAATTTCATTTTTAATTGTAAAAATATAAGATATAAATTTTCATTTGTTCACACACGAGTATAGAATTGATAAATTCATTTTTCATTTGTTCATATTTGAATATCAAAACTGATAAATTTATTTCTAAATTTTTCAACAGCTGAAAATCAATTTACCATTTGTTTAAAGCTAAATATTTAGTTAAATTGATTTTACGGTTGTGTGATTTCACAGTTGTTTGATGTCATATGCCCTTTCAACAGCTGAGAAATCGATTCACCAGTTGTTTAAATCTAAATATCTAGTTAAATAAATTTTACGGTTGTGTTATTTCGAATTTATGTGATGTCACATGCCTTTTCAACTGTTGAGAAATCAATTTATGAGTTGTTTAAAGCTAAATATTTAGTTAATGAATGAATTGTCATATCCCTTCAAACAATAGAGAACCCTATTTATCACTAATTCTCACTAGTAAACAATTAAAAATATATTTTTCAGTTGTTTAAATTTAATAAATATGTTACCTAATCTTTATGAACAATTCATAACTGCATTTCTCAATTTTTTAAAGTTAAATATGAATGTTTACAATAATTATTTATGTGTTTTAATTGATTTTTAAGTAACAATATAAATCGAAATTGATAATCAATGTAGCGGATATTAGGAGTATAATTAATACAGAAAAAAGATGTTGACACATGATGTAACGTGGAAAGCCCTTGAGACAACTATCTCGCCGGCACAAAACCACGGGAGGTTAGGTCCCTGCCTAACCAAAAAACATTATTAAGATTTTAGTGTTACAACTTTGGAAGATGAAGAGATATGGTTACAATAGCGTGAGTTTAATAGTGTGTGCCTAAGTGTCAACATAATCTCTTCCATCTCCTATAATGACTTGAAAATGCATCCATAATGTGAGTAAAGATCCTCTTTATCATAATACTGTACAATTGTTTGTGCAACGAATAGAATATTTACATGTGTCAAAGAGGATTTGAATGGAAACCTCCTGTTAGCTAATAGAACAGGGGTAGAATAGGAAGATTGACATTTTCATTACTCTCACACCTGAGTTTTCTCTCTCTCTCTCTCTCTCTCTCTCTCTCTCTCTCTCTCTCTCTCTCTCTCATTCCGAAGAACAAATGAAAAGGCCAAGATTCAAGCACTTCATTAGAGTCACGAAAAATGATTCTTTTTACCGTTAATTCTTGAAATTTCTAAAATGGTTTCCCCATGGCGACTTGTTAGCCTCCATGGTGCCTAAAGATTTGAAAAAGATTGAATACTTGCTTTCTTGCATGCTGTTTGTGTTATTTGCCTTGGATTTAGTGCATTGCTTCTTCTCCAAATCGTTTTTCTGCCATCATTTTGAAGCTTGGGACTGTTCTTGAGCTAAGTTTGTCAAATCTTTTCTAAGATTTGCTCTTTCCAGCCTTTATTCAGGTTAGCTCGCTGCTTACGAAGTTTGTTTGTTCGGATCTCGTGGGTTTGCTATAAATTTGGACTCGCTTTTCCAAGTTGTTTTAATCACGGCTTTAAATTTTCCGGTGCTATTCTAGTTTATTTTGCCGCCGTGTTTTTCGATTTTCTGCGCATTCTTGAGTTTCGCCGCTGCCTGTTTAATTCCTCGCTTCTAGCCGCTTTTCTCTTTGGTTTGTGCTTGTTTTCCATCACTTTTACCCTCCCTTGCTGCAAAAATTCGTTATTCTTCAAGCTTCATCCATGGTGATGCTTTGTTGAGCTTATTATTACACAATGGGTATAAGGGCAAAACAGACAAAACCTATCAGGTCTTCTGCCGCCAAAAAAGGACAGGAACATGCTCATTTTGCCCCTTTTCCTGAGCATAATTCATGTTGCGAATTTAGAAAGCAATAATCGAAAAACACATCAAACACACTACATATATTATGCTCACTCCGTCTAATAATAAAAAAAAATCATAAAGAGATTCATTTCAACTAAATAAAGTCATTAATTTTTAGAAAAAAAGGAAACTTTTGGAATGGAAGTAGTAACAAATTATGCAATTCAATATTACTGTTAAAAAAACTCAACTTTTGAACATAGTAATATTAAAGTGTCACTGCAAATAACCATGATGCAAAATTAATGATAAAAAAAATCCAAATAGTCTAAGAAAGCCAACATAAAAAAGATTCCAAAAAAATAATTGTTTCAAGGAAAACGTCTCTAATCAGACTTTTCTGTCTTGATTTTCTTAGTAGTCTTGATAGATGTAGTGGAAAGCTGGTAATCCTCATCTTCATCGAGAACATCAATTGCACGCTTTTCTGGAGTAATTTTCTTATAAAGAAGTCACTCACAAATTCAAAATAGAAAACATTAAATATATATAATTTGAAGCACAAATAATTGTCTTACAAAAAAAAGCAAATAGTCGTCAAAGTTTGTATTAAAACTATCATTAGTCGCAACAGTGATTGTACGGCTACCCATTGAGCTCCCCTGTGTTCGCCTAATAACACAATAGAAAAAATAAATGATATTAATAGCTACTTACGTCACGACCAAGCACTATCAATTATATTGTAGGGTATAGCACGAACTTTTTACGGAATTCGGCATGTTCGGGAAATGTAGGATTAATGTACATCTTTGTAGCCCCGACCATTATGGTAACACGATGAATGCCTATATTTATTTTAATGAAAACTCATATTAGCTTTGAATTGAATATTGCAATAATATAAAAAATAATAATAAAAAATAACACTCACATTGATAACTAGATAATATGACAAACTGTAAGATCAAGACTATAGGCTCATCTGTAACTTCTTCCCTTGCATTAATATATGCAATAAGCTCATCAGCATAATTCTCCCATAAAGCAGCTACCAATTCGACCCCACTACAATACCACAACAAATATTTATAAAATAATATCATTTATTAATTAATGTCACATAAAACTTTGTGAAGATAAAACTTTGTGCACAGCCATTCAAAATGCTCGATTGTGCGAAGTTAAATTGACACATAGTAAGAAACTTTGGTCCCTTTTTCACGAACGTGCCAAGATAAAGGGCACGTTTGTGCTGCATGCGATTAGGTTTTGAGCTAGCCGAATTCTTGTTAGGGTTTCTTATGCACACATCATTTACTTCATGTACACATATAACTGTTTTGTACTCTTTTTTGCACACTTATCATTGTTTTCTGAAGCACTTCCATCTATATTTCTTTATTTAGGAACTTTTCAAAATGAAGGGATTATAGGAATTATTTTTTAGAGATAATATATTAATCTACCAAGTGTGTTTTTTTTTTTTTTTTTTTGGAAGTGATATTGTATTCCTAAAGCATTGAAGGCAATGCATATACATTAACTCTAATAATCTCAACATATGCTGATTTGGTTATTGGTATTTTCTTAGAAGTAACTTTGGCGCCTTTCATCATTTTTTGTCTTTTTTTTCTAAGTATTAAAAAAAATTGCAGGTTGAGAGCAATACAATTGTATTTGAGAAATAATTTTGAGTCATATATGGTACTCTTTTTCTTATAAAAAAAACTTTGATTTTTAGTAATAATTTAGAGTCAACTTTTTTAACCATCATACTATTTGAGAATCATCAGTTAGAATATAAAACTCATGTTACTCTAAAAAAATAGTTATTGATGCAAAGTTAAGAGAATTTTTATTTTCAACTTTATTTAAATTTGACACAAAGTTAAGAGAATTTTTATTTCACGTTACTTTATAAATAGTTATTGATACATCAATTAAAACACTATTAATAATTATTTATGAAATTTCATGAAGATAAATAAATTGTTGGCCAATTTAATCACATTGACCAATAAAATCAAGTAATGATATTTATTTTGGGGCAAAGAAAATATATCATTATTAATATTATTTTTATATAAAGATTTTAGTTACTTCATTGGTGGGTTTAAGTAAGCAATTTTAGTTAGAAACTTAGAATATACGACATACTCCATATGTTAATGTAAATGATGCAGGATTTCTTTTAAAACCATAAACTCTAATAAAATACAAATTACAAACTACAATATGATATACTTGTATAGATCACCTTACTAAAGTTCACAATGAAACAGTCAGTAATGGCTATTTGAACTCTTTGTGATCTTGTTAAATTATTACTTTTAAAATTTACCGTAGTTTTCTCGAGACATACAATATAAAGACTCTCTTTTATGAAATTTGATTAAATAACTATAACATAATTATCTAAATTTTCATTTCTTTAAGATAAATGAAACTACAATTATCAATTTCAACTTTATCCTCTAATTCAAGTTTAAATTTTATGACATTTTTATTATTCTGATGAAATTTTAAAAATTATTATTAATGTAATACAAATGATATACTATTAATTACCATATTAATATTTAGAATTTCAAGGTGATAATTATAAGTGTATATAGTTTTGATCAACTTTCAATTAAGTTAACGGCTAAAATTCAGGACGGAGTAATATTTATATTTAACCCATCCAAAAATCAATCTCTTTTCCTTTTTAGTTCTCTCTAATTCAGTGTATTTCTATAACATATAAATGCATTCTATAACCACGCACCTCGTTCTATAATAACTTCTTCATAAATATAATAAGATAAAACTTCTAATTATTTTTAAAATAAATTTTAATGGGAATTTACATTTAATTGGTCAAGATTTTCAAAATAAAATTTTGACTACTTGACTATCTTGAGTTGCACTAAAAATTGAGACTATTTATTTTAAGAGCAATAAAGAAGGAGGGAGTATTACTTTTAAAACGCATTGTAACTTCTTCTTTTTTTTTTTAGACTGAGACTATTTTTTAACATAATTTAAGTAGAGTTTAATTATTTAATTAAAAGAAAGTTCTTAAGTTTTAGTTTTTTAAGATAAATAAATATAAACCTGTCAGTTCTTCAAATTCATTCTCTTAATCAAGTTTGAATTTTAAATATGTATTTGAAGGAGGTATAGATGAGTCAAATTGCTAAGTCTATCAACTCATACAAACTCTTATTGCTAGTACTACCTTATCCTAAATGAACAATCAAATTTTTTTCAAATATGCCTCTGATCAAGATTCAAGAGTAAATCTCATTTTTTGGACAATCTTTTTGAAACGGAGGAAGTATATTACTTCTAAAAACGCATTGTATTTTTATTTTTTGACTGAGACTTTTTTTTTATAGAATTTAAGTAGCATTTAATTTAAACAATATGTACAACCCTACCTAAAATACAAGGTCATAGATAGTTATTTTATTTATATTTAAGTTCTGATTATTGCTATCATTTATTATGGGATGGAAGAATATATCATATGATTATCAAATGTTTGCGATCATTTGTTATATTCTTATGATTTAAATTGTATTTGATTAATTAAATACTAATGCTCTCTTCTTAAATGAATGCCAATTTTCACATTAAACACATTTTCAAAAGGTTATTTTTAAGAAAATATAGAAGTAAAAATGTATAACACAAACTTATTATCTACCCTGTAAATTTTTGCAAGAATGCATTGAAATATAATGGCTCGACGAAAAAAAAAAGTCTCAGCAAATTTGAAAACTCATTGAGGGATAATTTTGATTTTCTTATAAGCAAAGCAGAACCTATTACGAAAACTCGATCACCACATAACTCTATTGCCATATCATGTCATATATCACTCTACCTTATTATATTTGGACCACCTAACTTCAAATTCGGGCTACTAATTTGATTTAGAGGAGTTATAGTTTGAACAAATTTCATCTGCCTAAAATTTGAATCCAATTTCAACTTCAGTATCATGTTTGTTTATTGCTCAAGTCCACCAACACTTTTAAAATTTCTATAAAAAAAGAAAATTATTTAAGGATAAAGAGAGTCATGAGAAAAAAATCAGATTATCCCATGAAAAGAGTTGTATTTTTCAACTATAGTGAGATTTGAAAAAGCTAGAATCGTATAAACATTGAAAAATTAATTTACACAAAACAACATAAAAATGTAATACTCCTATCTTTATTGGATAAACTGATTAAGAAAGTGAATGTCATTTTCTTCTAATATTCCAAACTTAACGGTTCACGTCCTTTTTGCTTCTCTTTACATTCAAGAGCTCTTCGTGCTTAATCAATACCATGTCAAAGAATTTCATAAATATGTTTATTTTTGTAGACATGATATGGAGGATTACCTTAAGCGACCCAAGAACATGAACATGATGTGATTGAGCAAGAAAGTGGATCAAAATGCCAAAAGACCCATGGTTTCATATAAAAGAATGTACTTAGACTTAAGGATAAGAAAAAATTATCTTTCATTTGATTTTCATATTTTGATATACGATAGATACAAAAGAGAGATTTTCTGAGATCGTGATTACAATATGTGCATATATATTCTAGTATATCGTATGCTTTCACCAAAATTCATACAACCAAACTCACTTTCTCATCAATTTTTAAATTCTCTTTTCGAGAAAAAATGTCATCCATGAAATTCTTCTCATGCATTAAGTAAGTTTTCAACGCACCAGCATAAGAAGGATACTATTAAATCATTACATAGGCTCAAAAACCATAATGAATTGGAATTGGGACATACTCCCTCTCTTCCCCATAATAAATGTCGTATTTGAATTGTTAAATGTTTGTTTTTAAGGATTGTGATTTACTTTCTTGTTGCTTGTGCATTGTTATTGCTTGTACAATGGTTAAATTGCATAAGACTCTTTTCTTATTGATAAATGCGTTTATTTTGGGATGAACCAAAATGAAAATTGCGACATTTGGGGACATAGGGACGAAGGGAGTAATTTGTGAAGAAAAACTAAAAGGACAAAATAGAGATGCGAAAGTAGAGATGCGAAAGTAAAAAAAGTCTCATCTTTCACTTTATCCCAAGGACCATCTCCAACCCTTCTATTATTTCTCCTCTTTCAGTTATTCCATTTCCTTCTTTCTGATCTCTAATTCTAAAACTTATTAACTCTGGGTGCTTAAACACCTATCATGGGCGGGTTAGGGATTGGAGCACTGATCGCAACGTCAGGCATGGCCAACTTAATAGCCTCACTTTTTTGCATCTCGATATCGTTAGCTTCATCATCTTCAACAATCATAACCATCTGGTTGCTTACAGATTTACCCTTTACCGGTTCAAGGATCTCTTCTGCTTCTTTCTCTTTGTTCTCCTTGTACTTCCCCCATAGAACCGCGTAAAGTCCCATCACTATAAGAATAGCACCAAGAATTCTGCACAACAATAATAAACATGTTATTAGTCAATATGCAAATATTACACTACCTATTTACAAATATTCATTAAAATATCAACGTTGTAAATAATTAATTACTTACCCTCCGACATAGATATTTTCAGCGAGGATAAACGAACCCATGATGGCAACAATGATCATCATCAACGGGCTGAAGGCACTCCAAAAGAGGGGAAAGATGCTCATACATACAAAACTCATGTATGAATTTTAGCAAGCTATTCTGCGAGTACTTATAAGCACTAACATATATCCGCCCTTGGTCTTGAATCAGAAAGCACTCCAAAAAATGGCTGCAAAAAAGAGTATAGGATTCAGTAATGTCAATTTCAATTCCGATGATCAATAATACATGAAACCAGCTTACATATTTGACTCACTTCTAATGTGTATTTCCTCTAGCAATATCTTAACCCGATTTGTGGCATTGATAATAGCAAGCATAAACAACAACTAATAAATATATTTGATACGAAATTATCCATAGTTCTAAATTTAAATTCAATTTCAATTTCAATTTCAATTTGAAAACGTATGAGATAAAATTGTGCTATTTGAATAGGTTTAGTGATAAAGCTTATATTTATCTAAACTGTTAGATTCCATTTTTGATAAAGCCTATATTTTTTTAACTAAAATCTGGAATAAAAATGAGTTGAAAATTGAAATGCTGACGTGGCCTTTGACGTGGCCTTTGATGGAGCCTCTAAATAGTTTTGATTTATATATTATATATGATGAATGAGAAATTAATTTATTTTGTATTTATAATTATTCACATTGAGCAAATAATATAATTGAGAAATTTATTTATCACCTACGATTTAGAAGGAATTTTGTTTTTATCTTATATTATTAAATGTGCAACTAGTTGACAATAAAATGACTTGCCTAATGTTAAAGGGGATACATTTGGTTATGGGAGGTATTTCGTTCAATTTCTATCAATAGCATAAATTTTTAAATGGGATGCAAAAAGAATGGATGTGGTGGTCGGTCGGAGGTAGCCGGACGGCGATCGAAGGGTGATCATCAGTGTCCATGGGCGGTGGCCAGCGGGTGGTCAGCAGGTGGTGGGCGGCCGTCGGCAGTCGACAGGTGGTCTCGGACAACGGCCGGTGTGGTGGTCGGTGGCTGAAAGAAGAGGGGGGAAGGGTTGGGGTATTTTTGGTATTTAAAAATAGGTATGGATTTTTTTGATAATATTCATATAGGAACTTTTTGATAGAATCGAAAATTGACCCTTTTTTAAGATTCCATTAGAATAAGGGAAATTTTTTATATATAAATCTATTTACTTACCCATAAATTATGTAATTAAAATGAAGTTGATTTGAAAATGATGTTGTTTAAAATGAGTCTGGTTGATGGACATAGGTCTGTTGCAGCATTTTTTGGCTCCAATTTTGCACACAACGACCATGATTTACGACCATGATTTGACCTTCTCAACTTGTTCAGTTGATATGTGGTCAAGATCGCTTTCAAAAATTTGTGGGCCCCATCGAACTTGACATATCTCGACTGTTGAGTATGAAGATAGGTCGAGATGACCCGATTATAATGATCAGGCGCTATAGAAAGAGCCGCTAGAGCGATTCGAAATCCCTAATTTATAATGCATACGCTTATTAATTGGTTGATTGGTGCAAAATGCATACTATAGCACATGATCATACATGTGGAGATAAAATTTATTAAATTCCGTAGCTTAATTGACTTTTTGAGGAAACACTTTTACAAAATAAAAGGTTACTCATGTTAAATGAAATAAGGATTCATGTGGAGCCATCATCGTGGTATTCCTTTTGGAGTTGATAACCGTAAACAAGTGAGTTAAGTACCTATTTCGTTTTCAACTTACAATTACTTTTTCGTTTTCGTACTAAATATATTTTTTAATTTTTTTTCCTCTTAACCTCATTTTTTGTTGTTGATGTCGTTCTTTCGTCAGTTGACCATGCATTTGACCGTTAAAAATTGTCATATAACATGTCAAATCATTAAAATGCTGAGTTAGCATTAAAATTTATAAAATGTACTGAGGTGAAAGTATTAAGGAATTAATTGTATAATGTTAAACTACTGACCCCTTATAGTAACTTTTTAATATCTATATTTTTATAAAAATTGAATAAAATGAATAAAAATGTTTATAAATATTAAAATTTATAATTTTAATCTAATATTTGTTTAGTTTTAAAAAAAAACTGAATTTTAAATTGTTGCAATAAATATTTAAATTATTACCATTACAAATTTTTCCAATATTTTTTCTTTCCCTTTTTTCTCTCCATTTATTGTTGTAAAAATTTTATATAATAATTTTTCATTCATCACTTTTAAGAACTTCTCCAATAATTATGCCACCAGCACCGCCATCCACCACAACAACCATCATCATCAGATTAAAAAAAAAAAACATTATACCAAAATCAATAACAAATCAATTCATTACAACAAATATTTTTTTAAATCACAAGAATGGATCTGGGTCAAAAATAACTTTTTGTATCAAATTCAGATTCAAAAATAAAAATTAAGAAAGAATGAATGAATGAATCTGGGTCAGCTAGGGGACGGTCGGCAAACAATAGGGGTCGACGACGGTGGCTGGATCTCAAGGAACAGAGGCTTGACCGGGTGGGGGGGGGGGGCTGGGTAGTTGAGCGGATGGGGAGGGGTAGGGCGGCTGTGTGGGGGTGGGGGGAGAAAGAGAGAGAGAGAAACGTTTGGTTTCTTGGCTTTTGAAATTTCAGATCTATAATGTAGTATACCAAACATTGGGGCTTGATTCTTGCATGTTGCTAATCGGAGTAGATGGAGTATCGAGGGCAGTGACCTGATAAGAAGGCAGAGGAAGAAAGATGGAGAGGCGCGACAGAGGTGGTGACCGACGTGGGATGGTGGTGATTGGTGGTGGTCTGCGGCATGGGAGTGGGAGGGGGTTGGGGAGGCGGCGGCCGGAAAGTAGAGATGGAGGAGGGAATGGTTTTGAGTTTTTAACTATCAAATGTAGGGTTTTCAAATTTCATTTCTTACAATTTGACCCCTAAACTTTCATGCCAGCTTCAAGTGGATGCCAACAAAGTAATAATTATTCCACATAATCAATTTGATGGCGTGACCATGCCAAATAGGCATATGTAACGGTGTAATGGACGGAAGATTGACGGAAGGACGACATCAACATAAACATAAAAAAAAACGAGGTTAGGGGGGAAAACGAAAAAAAAATACATTCAGGACGAAAACGAAAAAGTGACTATAGATTGGGACGAAATAGATACTTAACTCCCAAATGGTTGAACCCTAAAAGGAATACCATTATTTCACTTTCCTGATAGTTATCAACTATGCCATTTTAACACTTTCAGGATTAAAAAAATATTTTTACCACTCTTCTAGTCAAAGAAAGTCAAATAGTCAACCCCATAGACCATTTTAAAGGGTTTGAAGATGCACAAAAGTCATGTCAAAGGTAAATTATAAGTCAATAATATCCATGTGCAATAGTCGCAGCTTCTTCCCTTGTCTCTAATCCTTGGGTGGTGACATGTCAGCAGACCTTGACCTAGATCCAGATCCAGATCCAGATCCAGATGGCGGGGAACTATAGCGTCCTCCTTCACCATCATGCGGGGGAGGAGACATCTGTAGCGTTGTGAGAAAATTTTCATCTTTTCATCTTTTTGAGTCGCCACCTATATTATTCGATTGGAAACATAGGAAAACCATTTTGAAAGAGATTTGGGTTCGGGGCTTAGGTTATGAAATGGGTAGGTTTAGAAGGCATCCATTTCACCCAATCCGGAGATCGGTCTTGCTAAATAAAAGAGAGGTTTTCAATCTTTAAAATAAATAATTAAAGAAAACAAGTAAACCCTAATCAATTTCTTGATTAGGAATGTCGGATTGTATGCTTCGAGATCTCCTTCATTGACTGAAGGGACTCTAGGCTAATCCTTTTGATGGGATTACACTACTCTAAAATCAATAGAGAGGTTGAGAAGAGAAACGAAAGTTTAAAGGATGATTACCTTTTTGAGGAGGGATGCGGACAGAGTTTCGACTCAAGTTTAGAGTTGAAACTTGATACGGACAGAGCTTCGCCTCGATCCTTGATTTGGATCTTGATGCGGACGGAGCTTCGCCTTGGTCCTTTGATTCGGGCTTCGATGTTCGTCAATCAACGTGGTTGAAGTACGAATTTAGGAGTTGTTTGTGAGTGATTTGAAGGAGTCTTTCGTGGAAAGAAACCAACAAATTTGTGTGTGTTGTGTGTTTTCTTGATCAAGGATCAGAATTGTCGACCCCCCGAAACACTGAAAGTCATCCAGTATTTATAGGAGGTTGGAGAGGTGAAGGTGGAGAGGTAAAATCTCCTAGGAAGGTTCCAGAACTCAGTTCTGATTGGATACCCGAATTGATAAGGTTTTATCCGAAGAGAGTTTGAAACGGAGAAGGAGAGTGATTTACGCACATCCTCGTTTCGAGGGATATCTCGCGCGAGATATGATATCTCGTGCGAGATATCTAGTCTGATGACTATTTTGTCCTCTTCAGTTTATTCCGTTAGTCAGTTAGGTCCAAAACTAACGAGGTTAGTTAGAAACTTAACGAAACATGACGAAACTGATACGCTTTCATCAAAACATAAAAGAGAGACTAAGAGTAGTGTAATCATGAGTTCAGAATGGGGTGTCTACAGAGCCCCTCGGCGACAGGTCTTATGAAAGAAGAAGTGTCGTCGATAGAAAAGACATCATTCTGAACACTGGGATGGTCGTGCCGCACGGCTGCCTACGTATCTCTATCGGAGAATCAGACCAAAACGTAGTTCGACTCCAAAACACAAAAAGGTTGCTTTAGGTATTTTGAAAATCATTTTTTTTTTGAAAATCGAGGAGATTTTATTTTTGAAAAGGCAAATCCATACTAAGGAATCACATCCTGACCCAATTCTGAATATACATGTTTGTCTGAAGTGAGGTGACGATCTTGGCGATTCAAGACCGGGCTTTTGTTGAGGTGACGATCCTGGCGATTCAAGACCGAGCTTTTGTTGAGTAGTACTCGACATACTACTTGTAGATGCTTGACACACCTACTTGGTGACGATCCTGGCGATTCAAGACCGAGCTTTTGTTGAGTAGTACTTGACATACTACTTGTAGATGCTTGACACACCTACATGGTGACGATCCTGGCGATTCAAGACCGAGCTTTTGTTGAGTAGTACTCGACATACTACTTGTAGATGCTTGACACACCTACATGGTGACGATCCTAGCGATTCAAGACCGAGCTTTTGTTGAGTAGTACTCGACATACTACTTGTAGATGCTTGACACACCTACTTGGTGACGATCCTGGCGATTCAAGACCGAGCTTTTGTTGAGTAGTACTCGACATACTACTTGTAGATGCTTGACACACCTACTTGGTGACGATCCTGGCGATTCAAGATCGAGCTTTTGTTGAGTAGTACTCGACATACTACTTGTAGATGCTTGACACACCTACTTGGTGACGATCCACCTGTAAGGGCGCTGAATCGGGCTTTTGATGGTGAGTACTTGACATACTTACCCTAGATGCTTGACACATCTATTTGATGACGATCCACCTGTAAGGGCGCTGAATCGGGCTTTTTGTTGGTGAGTACTTGACATACTTACCTGATGGATGCTTGACACATCTATTTGATGACGATCCACCCTGTAAGAGGGCGGCGAATCGGGCTTTTTTTTTTTTTTTTTTTTGTTGGAATATGCTTGACGCATGGCACTTGAAGTGACGGTTGCTTGACGCGATGGATGCTTGATGCTTTGGTTTGCTTGACGCGATCAATTGGATGCATTGATAGATGGAAAGGTAGGCGAAATCCAAACACTCAACATGTTTGATCTAATTCTTGAAAGTAGGCACTTGACGTGCTTTACGCATTTTAATTCCTATAAGAGGGTTAGTGAAATCATTTGCATAACAACATACATTCACTTAAGCATTTGTTTGTTCAAGACGATCAATGTGCACTCGACTCCAAGAATCAGCGGGGAGAATGAGTTTTATTATGTGAGAATTGAAAATTGTTCGTGATTTAGATTTTGGTCTAGGAGGCCAACTCGTGAGGTCCATCTAAAGATCGAATGAGACAGTCGTCTAATAGGATTCCGTTGAGATGACCCAAGTTCAACACTAAGGTTCGGGATACTTCAAGAATTTTCTGTTGTCGTAGGACTTTTTTCATTGTCAAACCCCAAGTTTCTCATGTGATGATCATTGACTGAACAAGGTCTAAACCACTCCAATGGCTTTCGCTACGTAGAACTTGTGCTGCCTACTCCAAAGCACGCATTTTCCAAGGCTTCTCTCAACACTAAGCCCCAAGACTTCTTGTATGATGTAGATGACTTCGCGAACAGGCTTGTGAGGCTGCGTGAATTGAAGAAGGATCCCCTCCTTTTTCCCTTTGAATTTTTTTTTCTTTCTTAGTGACGCACCCTGGTTTTTGCCTAGACCGCCCTTTCGGGTTTTCAATCTAGCGGGCATCTCTTTTGCGTCTCTTGTTTTTGTTGTGCTCTAACTTTTGCCTAGGTCGCTCTTTACGAGATTTCAACCTAGCGAGCCATTTTTTATTTTTTTTTTGAAAAGTATATTTACTCGAAGAGGACTCATTTGGAAGAATCTCATTAAGGAGAAAGATGAGATCTCAAGCTTAGTTGAGGAGAGACGGACTCTATTTTTGGAAGGTTATCCAAGCATTGGCTCTTTTTGGGGAGTGTATTCTCTAATGATGAGAGTGAGAAGCGAAGAGGTAAGCCCCTAATGCAGATTTGATTACTCTTGAGAGTTTGAGTAGAGATTGACTGGGGGAGGAAAGGTTAGGAAGCCCCAGTTTTGCTGCTTGGATTTCAAGAGTGTGTATGAGAATGGCTAAGAAGAAGCCCCTAGACTCAACAAAGAACGCTATATGGCTCAAATGTCTAGAAAAGTCATTTTACCTTTAATGGACCTTGCATCATCTAGAAATGTCTTAACGAGTTTGAAAAGAAAGCCAATCATTAGTACGACTTAAGGCTAAACATTTTTCTTTATGGATTGATGTTGAAAGTCTTCTTCATTCGCGTTGCCATTCGGGCTTCATTGTAAGAGGATGTTGAGGGATCCTCTTTTTTTCATTGATATCACTTGACTCTTCTTCTTTGAGGGAGAGTCCTTCTTGCCTTTGTTGAAATTTCATCCTTGTTGTGGGGCGATGAAGACTTGAGATTTTTTCTTCTTTTTTTTTTTTTTTGATGCTCTAATTTTTACCTAGGACGATTTGAGGAGTTTCATCCTAGCGAGCTTTTTATTTATTTTGTACTCTCAAAGCCTTGAATTGAGTAGCCCCACTCTTCTTGGGATGAATGTTGATAGCAGCGCCTTTGGCTTCCTTCGTTTGTTGATCTTCGACTTTCAACATGAGTAATGTTTAGCCTTAAGCCTTCTAAGGATAGTTTCATTTCAAACTTGTTTAGAAGTTTCTATTTTTCGTGATGATTTAAGGAATGAGGGTCCACTATTCAGCATGGATCAAATGATACTCATAAAGAAAAACAACTTTTGGGAAAGTGTTTAGGATAAAGAGATAACTTTTATTGATAAGGAAATTCGAAACAGACTCGATAGTTTACTTGACACAAACTAGAGAGGATAGAGATGGACTAGAATGACAGAACGACTCTTCGAGAACATACTAGGAAATTGACCTAATCTATATTTTTTCTTTTCTTTTCTTTTTTTCTTTTTTTTTTTTGTTTTCAAAGGAAAAAGGGAGAGGAGAATCGGAGCCCCAAGGCGGTGATGCTTCAGTTGATCTTGCCGGCTTCATACAAGTCTTGGATGGCATCCCTCAAATTGTAGCAATTGTTGGTGTCATGACCACTAAACTGATGGTAATCGCAAAATTTGTCGTGGTCCCAATCTTCTCTCATTTTCTTAGGATGATAGTCTTCTATTGGCTTCAGTTTTCCTTGGCCTACTAGATCATCGAACATTTCCTTAAGAGTAGCCCCACCAAAATCATGATAGGTCCGACCGGTGCTCCCCTTTGTTGGACAATTCTCCTTTTCTGAATTCTTTCTAAGAAGGATCAATTCATCAACTCTAAGGCCCAATTTATGGAGTTCGAGGAAATTAGGGAAGTAATTGCCGGCAAGTTTCTCTTGGTACTCTTCGCGGAGACATTGAAGTAGGATATGAATTTGTTCGTCTAGGCTTGGCCTATCAACGATTTCAGTCAGTTTGGTCCTCCATCTTTTAACAAAATCGGCGAATGACTCATTTTGTTGTTGCTTAGTTTGCTCAAGGTCTCTCCTAGTAGTGCGGTAGGTAGTGTTGTCCTCAAATTGTTCTTGGAAGGCATGACTGGCGAGTGGCCAATCAAGCCTTGTGGAGAGTGGAAGAGTCATGTACCAATCTCTAGCGGCACCATCAAGGGTTTGAGGGAAGCATTGAACTAGCAAGTTGTCATCGACACCCATAGGTAGCATGGCCCAAGAGTAGGTTTCCAAATGAGCTTTAGGGCAAGTAGAACCATTGAATTTTGCAATGTCGGGTGTCTTGTACTTTCTAGGAAGCTTTGACATGGATTGACGAAGGGTGTCATAGTCAATAGAGAGCGAGGCTCCCTTACTCACATCGAGGGATGCAAGTTTCTTTTCTAGCATTGCCATGGTAAGGGGTTCGTTCTTGCTTTCCCTCTTTCTTTCTTTCTTGGAAGCATAACTCTCATTGTCAGAGGAGGAAGATGATGAGCTAGACTCATACACCTTTTTCTTGTGCTTGCGGTGCCTCTTAGCTTTCTTAGGGTATGACACTTCATCATCGGAAGAGGTCCCATTCTCCTTCTTCTTTGAGCTTAATTCAGCCAATTGTAGTTTCACGGCTTGGAGTTCGTCAACCATGGCTTTCATTTCCCCGGCTTGGACTCTCCTTTCAAGTTCTAATCGGGCCTCCATTTCATCGGCTTGGGCTTGTAGCATTTCTTCATATCGAATTCTTTGATCCTCAATTTCCTTCTTGAGTGCTTCGGAATTCATCGTGTCGGAAGGAAATTGATACGCTACCGTTGGAGAGGTAAGGGAGCTTGACGGCCTTAGAGAGGAACTAGATATCCCAACGAAACGTCTTTTCAAATATTAGCCCCAAACGATCCTAGATGGAGAAAAGGATGATGGTTAAAATTACCTCACGAGTGATTTTTTTGAAGTTTTATTTTTATTAGAGACAGAGTTTTGACTCAAGGAGGAAGCGCATATCGATTATTAATCACAAACACGAAATCTGCAAATAATATCTCGCGCGAGACTAGGTGATCTCGCACGAGATAACCATTCGGAGAGATGGATTTTATTCCTTTTTATTTCCTAAATTCATGGTCGGACGGACAAAGATCCGTTTTCTATCTAGCATCCTAGGTAAATCTTGCAGGTATACGTAATTCAAACCAAACCTAGGGACTCGGTAATTAACCATTCTTTGTAAAATAAAGTCACGTAAAATTGACCGGAAGGATTTTTTTTTTAAAGGGACTTCCGAAAGGGTCATTCCGAAGGGACATTTCCGAAGGGACTTTGTTTTTCCGAAGGAATTTTTCCGAATCCTTTCTCGATAGTCAATTTTACATTAGCTTTATTTTGGTCAAAGGCAAGAAAGATTACCGAGTCAAAAACCGACCGGTCACGGAGTGTTCCTAGAAAGACAATCTACATGAAAATGTGGCGATGCAGGGCTGGAAGGCTAGGCTCCCCGCGATATGACAATCTAGGCGGATTGAATACGCGGAGTGGGATGATCCAACTTCAGAGAGACCGGGGACTAGGTGGTTACCGTTATCCGTCCTTAGTGTGGGTCCCGGGTTAATCGGGGTATGTAGTGTAATGACAGATATAAATGAGTGCGCGTGTGTGATAGTCGATCTAGGTGATAGATAAAATAGAGATTTTTTTTTTGAAAATCAAAAGGAAAACAGATAATGGCCGCACCAAGTGGTTGCCTACGTTTCTCCCAATTTAGGAAGACTCACGCCGTCGTAGTTCCACATAAAGAGAGAGAAAGAGAGATAAATAATTTAATTTACAACTCCCGAATCCCCAATGGACCGGACTTTAATTAAATAAAACCCAATCGCACGCAGTTTATAAATAATAATCAATTATTTAAACGACATAAAGATTCAAGTTTTACATCTTAAGGGAGGCCTTAAGATGCGAGAACTCTGCAGATAATGAATTCTGGGTTCCCCCTTGCATGTTCGGCTCTCGTCTTGAACTATGAGATAAACGGGAGAAACCAGAAAACAACCAGATTGCCGAGGCGATATCTCGCGCGAGATATGATATCTCGTGCGAGATATGCCTCGTCTGAGAGCAGAAAATTGAATTTACAATTTTTTTGAAAACCTCTCTTGACGCAAGTTTAAGCCTCTTAATTTTAAGTCCCCAGCAGAGTCGCCACTGTAGCGTTGTGAGAAGAATTTTTATCTTTTTGAGTCGCCACCTATATTATTCGATTGGAAACATAGAAAAACCATTTTTGAACGAGATTTGGGTTCGGGGCTTAGGTTATGAAATGGGTAGGTCAAGGAGCATCCATTTCACCCAATCCGGAGATCGGTCTTGCTAAAGAAAAGAGAGGTTTTCAAAAGAAGAGAAAAGACGATTTTAAATATTACAAATAAAGATCCATTTAACGGGGTTAAAAGGAATGTAGGATCGATTGCTTCGAGACCATCTCCATGATTTGGAGAGGCTCTAGGCCGATCCTAGATTCTATGGACTTATACCACTCTAACAATCAATTAGAAAGGGATTTAGGGGTTACCTTGCGTGAGGTGATTTGGGCAGAGTTTCGACTCAACTTTAGAATCGACTCTCGATACGGACAGAGCTTCACCTCGGTCCATGACTCGTATCTTGATGTTTGTTTATCAACAAGATTGACAAACAAACTTTGAGGTGATTTAAGAGTGATTTTGCAGGATTCTTTCAGGGAGAGAAACCAACAAAATGTGTGTGAATTGTGAAATTGTCGACCTCTTGAACCTTGGAAGTCACCAAGTATTTATAGGGGTTGGATATGAAGAAGTGGAGAGGCAAAACCCTATCAGAAGGTTCTGGACTCCAAATCCCATTGGTTGGCCGGATGGATAAAGTTTTATCCCGAAAAGAGGTTGAAATCGACAAGGAAACTGTCTTCTGCATGCTGCAGAGGGAGGATATCTCGCGCGAGACACGCCATCTCGCGGCGAGATATTGCTCTGTGATTAGCCTCTTGTCCTTTCCTCATTATCTCGTATGCAGTTTAGTCCCAAACTAACGGTGGTTAGTCAAAACTTAACGAAACATGACGAAATGGTGGATTTCTACATCTTGACTCAAAGCGAGACTTAGAGTGGTATAAGTATGATCCGATGTGTTTAGAATGGGGTGTCTACAGATCACCTCGTAAAACCAGACCTGCATGTTCAAAACATAGAAGGGTCATTTCTCTCATAAAGTCTCAAAGACAGAAAGGAAAAGAGAAAGGAAAGAAGGTGAGAATACCTCAAGCGCAAAGGAAAAGCAGTCCATAGAGGCAGTCTTGTTCCGACTGTACATGTCTAAGGAGAAGTAAAGCTCCGCCAATCCGGCCTCACCCCAAGAGATCGTCCCAATCTCATCCACATCCTCCAAGGAGTCCAGAAGGCACAGCATAGCCAAAGTCCCAGAATTAGCAAAGATGGTGACTGACAGCATTAACCACAGAAAAGTTCTCGCAAGATGGTGGGCAGTCACCTCATTGGTGGAAAATCCCTGCATGCAGTTCAGGACTGCCACCTCCACATTCCTCGTCTCCATCCCCAGCCCCTTAGGCTGGAGGTCAAACCCAACTAGAGCCCTGAACTCCTCAGCCGTGATATGGTCCCTCCAAGTCACAGGCCTCCCGGTGAACTGCAAGCCAGTGATAGCAGTAAAGTCTGCGGGTGTCACTGTAAGTTCCCCTCAGCTAAGGTGAAAGCTGTGGGTGGTGTCCCACCAGAACTCCGAGAGGGCCTGGATCAAGCCCTTACTCTTTGAGGTCACATGAATGCCTCTGCCAATAGCCTCAATGAACAAATCAAGGCCGATAGCCCTCACTAGCTGCTTGGGGTTCACCCCATCCTTCTCAAAGTCGGGCATCCTCTCCCATAGCTTCACCGCCACCTCAGAAGGTCCCCTAGAATTGTTCTCCTGTAGGAGAACACAACAAAAAATGTGTCAGTCCTTCATCTCATTTCAAAAGCATGCATATATTCAAAAGTGCGCGTATTTTCAAAGAAGAGCATTCATAAAAGATTTCTAGCATCCTTTGCATAAAAAACGTGTCTTTCATCATTTGAAACACATCATTTCAAGCACATTGCTCTACTAAGCACAAAATTCTGATTTTTAAAATTATTTGCACATAAGCATTAATTTTTTTCAAAAAATGGCATGCATGAATCCTTTTCATCGTCCAAAATCCCGTTTCCTCATCCATGATAAAAAATTGACCTAGTTCTAGTACATGCAAGAACTCCGTCGCATTTTAGACAATTATTTTCCTTACTTTATTTTCGAAAAAAAATGGGTCATTCTCATTATTTTTCAAATAAATTGCCCACGCATGTTCATTTGTGCCCTTAGCCTCATAGGTTAATCATCAAGATTCCAAAATCATCAACAAAAAATCCTAGGAAAATTTGAGAAATTCCTAAAACTCGGGTCAAGCCCTAAAATCAATCAAAATTCAATTAAAATTGACGGAATCGAGCAAATCAAGAATGCTTACCCCAACCGATTGAGGTTTCGTCAATTTGTGCTCTCCCCTACCGGGATAAAGCTCCGATGGATGCGTATTGAAGTCATACTTCCTCTCCGTTTGAACAAGCTCCCTCCTCCTCCTTCGAGCGGCCTCGGAGATGTTCCTTCGTGCTTGCCTAGGCATCGGATTCCCTTACGGATCCATCTAAATCAAAAGAAGCAAAGGAATTGAAGGATTTTCGAAAATTCTTTCTCTCCTCTCTCTCTATTCCTCGGCAGCAGAAGGGTGGCAACGGTACCCAATGCCCGTCCAACTCCAGTTTTAAATAAACTGGTGAAAATAAACTTCTAGCCGTACGGCCTCTTTTGCCCCCGTCTCATGTCGGGTGGCTTCTTTTTCTCTGAGCAGAAATTACATCTTTGCCCTTGGACTTTCCACCTAGGCATATAATTCCGGTTATTTCTTAACTAGAGTAACGCTGTGATCCCAAGTATATCCTTTATCTCCAAGAAGAATTAATTTCTCTCCCAAGTCGCCTACGTTACTTCCGTTATAACGGAATAACGCTAGGAGACAACCTCCGAATTGTCAAAATCTGTAGCTACCTCTATCTCACGGATTGAGAAGTACGCTCAAATTTTCCAAACTTAAGCTACCTCTATCACAGATTGAGAAGTACGCTCAAGTTCTCCAAACTTAAGCTACCTCTATCACAGATTGAGAAGTACGGTCAAGTTCTCCAAACTTTAGCTACCTCTATCTCACAGATTGAGAAGTACGCTCAAGTTTTCCAAACTTTAGCTACCTCTATCTCACGGATTGAGAAGTACGCTCAAGTTTTCCAAACTTTAGTTACCTCTATCACAGATTGAGAAGTACGCTCAAGTTCTCCAAACTTAAGCTACATCTATCACAGATTGAGAAGTATGCTCAAGTTCTCCAAACTTAAGCTACCTCTATCACAGATTGAGAAGTACGCTCAAGTTCTCCAAACTTAAGCTACCTCTATCACGGATTGAGAAGTATGCTCAAGTTTTCCAAACTTTAGCTACCTCTATCACAGATTGAGAAGTACGCTCAAGTTCTCCAAACTTCAGCTACCTCTATCCACTCGATAGTGACGTAAGCTTTAGTCTCCTCAGGTGACAACCTCCATTAATTGTCAATCAGGTGACAACCTCCATTAATTGTCAATCAGGTGACAACCTCCATTAATTGTCAACCAGGTGACAACCTCCATTAATTGTCAAAACCTCAAGGATCCTAGACATCGTTCCTAGCTATCTAGTGATGCTTGAACTACGACCAAGGCTTGATTCCTCTGGGATACGTAGGTAGCCTTTCATAAAAGGTCCAGCCATCCGACCATATTGGTCACCCTTTTCATGCCTCACTCCTCAGTGGTGCATGAGCCTTTCATAAAAGGTCCAGCCATCCGACCACATTGGTCACCCTTTTCATGCCTCACTCCTCAGTGGTGCATGAGCCTTTCATAAAAGGTCCAGCCATTCAACAACATTGGTCACCCTGTTCCTTCGTCACACCTCAGTGGTGAAGTAGCCGCTCATAGAGGTCTAGATATCCGACCACATCGGTCACTTCTAGCATATCCCCAGTAGGATCAGTCGCTTGACCTCCCAGGTCACTTTCTCTTCTATTTCCCCAGCAAGAGACCAGTTTCTCTTTGCCCTTCCTCAGCGGATCTTATTTCGAACTACGATTATGGCTTGATTCCCATTCGGGATACGTAGGTAGCCTTCCAAAGGTTCAGCCACTCGACCACCTTGGTCACCCAATCCGTCTCGGCATTCGCCAGATCAGATCCTTTTCTATCGACAACCCCACTCGCCTTGCAAGTGGCATTGCCGAGGGGATTCTGTAGGTACCCAAATCTGGCTCATGCCTTCCGATTAAATTTCCCGGCAATTCCCCGGACTTTCCTAAAGTTCAGGAGCAATTCGGGAACTGTTCCGAACCTTCCGAGGGGTGAAGGAATTACTTGGAATTAAAAAACCACATTTTCCTTTAATATAAAAACCCTTCTAGAAGGCCACCTTGCATGATTCTAGAAGTATGCTGAGTCATCAGGGATAATGCCGCACGGCTGCATTAGGCTAGAATTCTAGGCCGCACGGCTTCATTGGGCCGTCACTGCATCGCCTATAAATAGAGGCCTCCTCTACCCATTTTGATATACAGCCAAAGACTCAAACTCTGCCAAAATAACACTACGAAATTACAGAGAGCTGAGAGTGCCAAAAACCACCTCCCTCCTCCTTAAAACCTCCAAAAGTTGGTCCCTTCCCTAGGCAAACTTCCAAGAGAAAGAGGTCACCACCATTGGTAACCTCTCATCCCCTTTATCTTACATTATGCTTGTATATATGTGATATACTTGCTCCTTGCTTTACATATTACTATATATTTGCTTAGGATTTGGTACATTGTCATTAAAGGTCATATCTTTAAGCATGTAAATCATATCCCCCTCCTTTTGCATCCTTTGCATTAAAGTAGCATCTTTTGCTCCTAAAAATGATATCTTTATGCATCCTTTGCTCATAAAAATGTTATCTTTGCATAAAAGTTGCATCCTTTGTACTTGAAACTTCATTTTTACATATAAAGATGCATCCTTTGCATTAAAGATCATTTCTTTAACATCAAAAAGCATCCTTTGCAAACCAATAGCATCCTTTGCACCAAAATGTCATATTTTTCATTAAAAATGTCATTTTTAGTTTAGAATGCATCCTTCATGTCCCTCATGGTTGGATATCTCTTTCCTAGGATTGCTTAGTGACCTTCCTAAGGCACAAAAAGCATAGGAAGAGCATAAAGATCCAATCTTTATACCCTTCCCCTAGTCCCCTTTGGTATGTAATGCATCCTTTGGAGTGGACCGGTGTAAAGATCCTATCTTTACATCGTTTCTTCCATTAAAGGTGCCACAATCTCTTTAGAAAGGGATAAACCTTGAACCCTATATCTCCGATCATCACTTGAGATGAGCATAATAGTCCCTACATAAGCTCAATCGTCTCAAGATGTAGGATTGATGGGCTAAGGATACTCTTTTCTAAACAACCTCATTTTGGACTATAAGAGAGAGTCCTTCTCTCGATCACACATGACCCAAGGTCAAATAGTGATGATCACAAGTCCAAGATGAGGACGGGATCAAAGTCCCGAACACATAAAAATCCAAGGAATCCCGAGCGATAACCAACTAAATGGTTTATACGTCCGGAAGACAACTTGGAACATTCCCCCCCCCCCATTTTCAACACAAGCACACAAGAAAGCACACAAGCAAGCACAAAAAATGGAATCTTGGGAGACTTGCTTCGGCAAGGCACCTTGGGTGAACAACGATCCGTTCTTCCCAAGGGGTAACTTAACCTCCGAACCCTAATTCCTTTTTTTCAAAGTTTTGAGGAAATCAAAATGGCATGGCGACTCCGTTTTTCAAATTAAACTGGATGTTTTCAAACTCAAGTGAATCCAAATTAAAACACAAAAAAGATTTTGGGCACCACATTCACAATTATGCCCAATTCTCATCTTTGAAGTTGAATTGCATAAATTTGACCAAAACAGTTTGGCGCCGTCCGTGGGAACTTTGGTCTTTTGATTATTGAAAAGGTTCAAGATGTCTATCGGAATGACCTCTGTTATGACTTCCGTTGGAGCCACCACTAGATCAATGACCTCGAGCCAAAATGTTAGCACCTCTGCAGGCCTAGCCGGAGCTTCAGAAGAAATTCCAGTTGATCTCGCCTCTAATTTGACAAATATAATGGGCAAGCTTAGGCGACAGATGTTGGTGCAAGATGATACTTCCACCATGTTGATGAACAATGTCGCCAGGCTGCAACATGAAGTCTCTAATCTTCAGGCTGGTCCATCAGGAGGTCGTCAGAATGCCTCACAAAGTGCTTTTCAAGTTATGAATCCCTATACCGCATCCAACATGTTCTCTCCATACCAACCAAGGAGACTCGCGTTTGATAGAGAAACAGGGGCATTAACTGATAATGTGGGATTCATACCAATGAATAATACAGCCACTGACAGTGTGTTCACCAACCCTAAGACCATCCCAACAACCTCACCAACGTTTGGGACTCCTATTTAAGGACTACCAGGGAGTGCTAACCCACCTTTTGATTTTAATGATTATCATGCTGTTTCTAACCATGATGCAGGAAACACCGTGACTAAGCAGTTGAAGGAATCAAGAGAAATGGTGATGTATGTACCCGAAATAACTTTGTTTTACTACCAAGCTTCTCCAACATATTACAATGAGTCTCGCTTTGCTCCAGCTATAGCCAACATGGTGATACCAAAAAGGTTTACTGTCCCTCACATGAAGCAATATGATGGAACAACCGATCCGTTGGAGCACATTGCTTTGTACCAAGAGAAGATGGATGTGATCCAAATTCCCTTACAATTTAAGGAAGCTTCCCTTTGTAGAGGCTTTGGTTCCACCTTGATGGGTGTAGCCTTGAGATGGCTCATCAACCAGCCTCTAGGCTCTATTGGATCCTATGCTCAACTTATTAATTTATTTACTAACCAATTTTCTTGAAATAGAGTCTTTGAGAAACTAACCAGTGATCTCTACAGGATAGTTCAACAACCTGAAGAATCATTAAAAGACTACTTAAGCAGATTCAACAAGGAAGTTGTTGACATCCCCAATATGGACATGTCCACAACAACGGAAGCCTTCAAGATGGGGCTCGAGAAAGACTCTCCTTATTATGAGGAATTGGTGATGAATCCTTGCAAGAGATTGGAAGAAGTCAGAACAAGGGCAATAAATTTCATCAGGTTGGAGGAAGACAAATTGATGCGGAAGAAAGCGAACAAGACGAGCACCACTCCTGAGTATTCTTAAGGCAAGATAGAAACATCTCATTCTGATCCAATAGGGCAGACCCTACTCTAAACTTGATCACTCTAGCATTAATACTGTCAATGATAATGATAATGTTGATGAGTCACAATATCCAAGAATTGATGACTACTGTTTTTCTGTTGACATTGCAGGAGTGATAAACACTATGGACAACTTGGGTGAAAAAGCAAGATGGCCCAAGAAGTCTGACAAGCCCTCTGTTTGGAAGGACAAATCTAAATGGTGTGCATATCATGAAGATTTTGGACATATTACTGAGAACTGTATTGCCCTAAGAAAGGAAATCAACCATCTTCTGTCTAAGGGATTCCTCAAAGATCTGCTAGGCAAGCGGCATAGGCAAGCTGACAACCAGGAACAACAAGCAAAGAATCCACCTCCTCCTCCAGTCCTAACTAAGGTGGTCAACATGATCAGTGGAGGGTCGGACATCCGTAGTACATCTTACTCAGCTGCCAAGCGTCATGCTTCAGACTCAAAGGAAGATAGGTTGAACCTGCCGGCAAGACCCTCAGTGAAATTTAGCGGTCAAGAGATAACATTCGATGAAGATGACAAGGGTGACATCTTAGATCCCCATCATGATGCTCTAGTCTTAACTTTACAAGTGGCCAACTTCCTGGTGAAGCGTATTCTGATTGATAACGGGAGTTCTATCAATATAGTGACAACTGACAGCTTGGCAAGTATGGACATTCCACTCGAGCATGTTACTAGAAGTTCATCCGTTCTAGTTGGTTTCAGTGGAGAAAACAAGCACACCTACGGGGAGATCAAGTTGCTAGTCTATGTTGAAGGAATAAATTCTATGAAGAAGTTCTGTGTCATAGAATGTAAATCGTCTTATAATATCATCCTGGGGAGACCCTAGATTCATAACATGAAGGCGATCCCATCAACCTATCATCAGTGTATCAAGCTGCCAATGCGTTGGGGAGTTGTCAAGGTGAAGGGGGACCAGCAAATGGCAAAGGAGTTTTACAAGGTGTCAATGAAGGCAACGAGCACCCCTAGGCAAGCATAGCAATTAAAGAAGAAGGCACGGGATGTTCTGGATGTCGCTGAACATGATATTAAGGAAATTCAACTTGACCCCTCCAATCCCGATGTCAAGGTTCTAGTTGGAGCAGATATCCCTCACGAAATTGAGAAAGACATAGTAGAATTCTTGAGATGTAGAGCCAAATGTTTCGCTTGGAAACACGAAGACATGACTGGAATTAGCAAAGACATCATCACCCACAAATTGAATATTGATCCTAGCATAAATCATGTCCATCAGAAGAGAAGGAAATTTGTACATGAACGCAACCAGATCATAAGGGAAGAAGTTAAAGGATTACTGAAATCCAAGATGATTAGAGAAGTTGATTACCCAAGGTGGTTGGCCAACGTAGTAGTCATAGAAAAGAAGAATGGCAAATGGCGTGTATGTGTGGATTTCACATACTTGAACAGAGCATGCCCAAAAGATCCATTTCCTCTGCCTCACATTGATTCTCTGGTAGATGCAGCGGCTGCCCATGACATCCTGACTTTCATGGATGCCTCTTCAGGTTATCAACAAATTCAAATGGAGCCTACTGACCAAGATGACACTGCCTTTATTACCCCTGAAGGTATATATTGTTATATTGCTATGCCATTTGGACTAAAAAATGCAGGTGCAACTTATCAAAGACTGGTGAACAAAATGTTCAAGGATCAACTTGGAGAAACTATGAAAGTCTACATTGACGACATGGTGGTAAAGTCGAAGCACATTGAAGATCATGTTGAACATCTTAAAGAGGCATTTGACATCTTGAAAGCCTTCAACATGAAGCTTAACCCCTCGAAGTGCAATTTTGGAGTTAGAGCTGGAAAGTTCCTTGGCTATATGGTGACTAAGAGAGGTGTAGAAACAAGTCTTGAACAGATCAAGGCTATCACCAACTTGGAGTCGCCCAAAACTGTTAAAGACGTGCAGAGGCTTATCGGCAGGGTTGCAGCTCTTAACAGGTTTATCTCTAAGTCTTCTGACAAATTCAGGTTGTTCTACGATGTACTCAGGAAGAACAAGTTATTCCAGTGGACAGATAAGCATGAAGCAGCCTTCATCCAGCTTAAAGAGTACCTCACGTCTCCACCATTACTGTCCAAACCAGAACAAGGTGAACCTTTGTTCTTATATCTTGCAGTATTTGAAAATTATGTTAGTGCAGTCTTAGCCAAGGAACAAGACGGCACCCAACATCCCATTTACTATGTAAGTAAATCCTTACTTGATGCCGAAACCAGGTACTCCCATCTTGAGAAATTAATACTTGCTTTAATTACTGCTTCTACAAAATTACGCCATTATTTTAAAACTCATATTATTATTGTCAAGACTAACTATCCTATCAGAAACGTGATGAGAAAACCTGAGATGTCAGGTAGGATGGCCAAATGGTCAGTACAACTTAGTACTTATGACATATAGTATGAAGTAAGGACTGTTATCAAGTCACAAGCTTTGGCAGACTTTGTGGCAGATTCCAGTCCCAACTTGCAACTCGAGGTTGAACTTGAAGTCCAACAACTTAAAGGCATTGGCTCTCCTAGATATTGGACATTATGCACAGATGGTGCTTCAAATACTAGGGGCACAGGTTTGGGAATCATCCTGAAGTCACCTCAAGGAGACTTGATCCCTCAAGCTGTGGCTAGTGAATTCAAAGCTACAAATAATGAGGCTGAGTATGAGGCCCTCATTATGGTATTAACCACTCTTTTAAATTTAAATGTTAAGCATATTAATGTGTTTAGTGATTCCTTGTTACTAGTTAAACACTTTGATGGATCTTATACAGCTAAACAGGCCAAAATGACAAGTTATCTTCAACATGTTCTGATGTTAGCTGGACAATTTGCAGATTTCACTTTTGAACAAATTCCATGAGAAGAGAATGCTGAAGCCGATGCATTAGCCAACCTGGGTTCAAGTTGCAAAATCATGCTGAACAATACCATCCCAATCATTCATGTCATGCATCCAGCCATATATCAACCTGAAATATGCCAACTTAATGATCATCATGATGTAGCGGCCATGCTCGTTAGCAATTCCACATCTTGGACGCTGCCTATAATTCAATTATTGCAAGATGGCACAGTCCCAACAGATGTGAAAATCCAAGGTCATTCAGAATAAAGGTATCAAGATTTATTTTAATAGACAATGTTCTGTTTAGAAAATCCTTTACAGGTCTATACATGAGATGCCTAGAACCAAAGCAAGATGAGGAAGTCCTAAGAGAATTGCATGACAGTGAATGCGGCAACCATGTTGGGGGCAAGTCACTGTCATCAAAGGAATTAAGAACAAGTTACTATTGGACGACCATGCGGCAAGATGCAGTCAAGTATGTCAAAAAATGTGATGCATGTCAAAGACACAGCAACATCCTGCATCAACCTACTGAACCACTACATCCTATCCTATCACCTTGGCCCTTTATGCAGTGGGGAATGGACATAGTGGGCAAGATACCAAGAGCACCTGGGGGCAAAGTGTTCATGCTGGCTATGACAGACTACTTCTCGAAATGGATTGAAGCTGGAGCCTTTGTGCAGACTAGGGATAAAGAAGTGATATCGTTCATGAAAAGAAACATTATTAGTAGATTTGGAGTCCCAACTGAGATTATATGTGACAATGGCTCACAGTTCATCAGCAAAAAGACCCAAGACTTCTGTGCAAGATGAGGAATCAAGTTGATAATGTCTACACCAGTACATCCTCAAGCTAATGGTCAAGCTGAATCCAGTAATAAGTTGATAGTAAACAACCTGAAGAAACGTCTTGACCAAAAGAAAGGAAGATGGGTCAAAGAACTACCCTTCATACTTTGGGCTGATAGAACTACTCCAAAGAGTGCAACTGGACAAACGCCTTAGTCTTTAGTGTTCGATGTTGAAGCTGTTATTCCTGTAGAGTTTGCAATCCCAACAGCTAGATATGGTCTAACAACCCTAGAAGACAACCAACTTGTTCTCGCTGAAGACCTAGATACTATTGACGAACTTAGAGATATGGCTAAGATCAGAATTGCGGCTTACCAGCAGAGGATAGCTAAGTCTTATAACAAGTATGTCCGCGTTAGGAGGTTCCAAGTTGGAGATATGGTGCTGAGGAAAGTTTTTCAAAATACAAGAGAGCTAAATACGGGTAAGTTTGCAACCAAGTGGGAAGGCCCCTATCTGATTGATGCAAAAGCTGGAAAGGGGGCATATAGCTTATCAACCCTAGATGGTACAAGGATTCCAAGAAATTGGAATGCAATCCACCTCAAGTTGTACATCATGTAAGTTGTCGCTTGTCTATTCAATTCCGAGGATCGGGTATGATTTACTATAATTTATTTCAATTATGTTATTTCAATTTAATTTATATCTCTCAAACTCTTACTGACTTAAGCATCGGAGGGGTGTTAGCCAAGCTAACACCTACCCCTAACATGTTTCTATTTTGCAAGACAACATGTTCAAACTCAAGTTACAGAAAAACCCAAGATGACAAAGTGGTGTTTTAGGTTGCAAAAATATCAAAATTGCTAAATCTTTACACAACCAGTTTTCAAGTTGCCACATGCCGAGTCAGATTCACGCCTAATTAATATCTATAATCAAGATGAAAAGGTACACACCTTTCTAAAGGTTCAAAGATTCTACATCTTTCTTAAGTTGTTAAGGTTATTTACATCTTCGCCTGGGCGCACGCTTTTCATGTTTTAGTTAAGTTGTAGGTGGGCCAATGTGTCATGTACATATTGATTACCTTCTTGCACTTAATTAAAATTATGAACTCAAGATGAAATCATTGGTTGTAACATTAACATGTTACCAAACAACACACAAGAATAAAAGGTCAAGCATCTTTTCATTTCATTCCAAAATTGTAGCTTCAACTTGCTACACATTCCTGTTCTATCAAAATTCCCAAAAATATTTCTGAATTGTGACACCAACATGTTACACTTAGAAATTCATCTGATTCTATTTATTAGAAAATTTCCACCATGCTATCACAAGACTTGGGGAAACAACAGTGCAAACAAAAGTATGTCCAAAACAGGCATGCGAAAACATTACATCCTAAAGCTTCTTATTTCTATTTCTCCTCTCAAGTTTCTCCAACTTGTCTGACCCTTTCCACATCCTGAGCTTTAGAATTAACTTCATCCACTTCTTCCCTTGCAATCCTCTTTAAGGCTGCATACTCCTCCTCCAGGTTCCAAATTGTGTGCTTGCCAGCTTGATATTCCTTGATCATCTCAATCCTAGCCTCAAAAACTGATTTGGCAGCCTCAGCCACCAAATCATCACGGAGAATCTCCATCTCCTTAGCGTGTCTTCTGCCAGCTTCAGCTATTCTAACCACCCATTGTGAAAGCTCACTATCCTTCTCGTCTATCTCATCATTCTTCTCTTTTAACATCTCAAAAGCCACTTTGAGATCCTCCTCAAACTCCATCCTATCCATAACCGAAGTTTCGGCTTTACCTTTCCAAAGCTTGATCTCGTTGACCATCATCTTAACAACAGCTATTGCCTGTTATCAGGAGTCACGACATTTAATCAAAACAAAGAATAGACATATTCATACAATATCAAAGTGGCATCTTACCTTATTCTCAAGATCCTCTTCACTTGGTACTGCCTCCTTTACATCCACTACTTCTTGTCCTCTTTTTCTCTTCACTCCTGCTTTGTCTCCAACCTCCAACTTAAGCACCGGAAGCATACTTTCTCCACCCTTCACCTTGATCTTATACTTAGCAACTATGTCACTCGCTGTAAACCCAGGTTTTGAACGAATCACTGCAGAAGTGAAAATCAATATATTAGCGCAAACATGAATTCCAAGCGCAAAATCGAACTGGGAGAAAGCTCACCAAACGACATCCTGTGGCAGCACTCTTAAGGCAAATTTACAAATTGTTTTCCAATGCTCCAGCAACCAGAGGGGCAAACCTACAAAAGATTTTCGGTAAAACCCTAAATCTTTTTAAACTTCTTTCCGTTACCACCAAGCCAAACTACTCCGCCTTATATAGAAAAACCTATCTTCCCAAACGTCTATCCTTATCTACAGATTCTGCCAAACAAAATTCGTGCCTTAGACTTAGCCCTAAATCCAAGCCTAAAAAATCGCAAGACTAAACAGGCGTCACATCCTCTAAAACTTAACAACAAGTTGATAACTGCTGTTAAGAATTGAATTTTCAAAATTAAAAACTTCCTTTTTACTTTAAAAATTCATGGGCAATTGTTTGGGATAAGAAAATCAACATCCTGACTCCACATCTTGAACTAACAACTTGGCTAACAAAACATGGTGCAGGGCTGTTATTATCCTACTTTTCAGGAACCGTTATCAAAGACCGAGTCAAAAGACCACGAAGATTATCATCAACCGCTCGTACGAAATCTCTCAACGGCTGTTATAATCTTCATCAACTTCTTGCGAATTTTTAGGAGCAAGATAAGGGATATCATTAATTTGGTTATTTTCCGTTATCTTTCTGTTGGGCCCTACATTTTCAGTCAACTTGTTTCAACTTGCATATAACAACTTGGTACTAACAACTTGAGTTGTTCTATTACATCTTGATCGTTTGCAGGTTGAACTATTGTTACGTTAACCCTATTTTTCAGGGAACGTGTCAAAGTAATTGAAGACCAATTCAAAGATGTCTCTCCATGTAAATACCCAGCAACGGACCATTATCTCCTTTATCAACAAAATGGTGAAGTTATCTCAACGAAGATCAACCTCTTTTCCGAGATTCTAGGCTTATTTTTCTCCTTGTATTTTAGCCGTTATTTGAGGTATAAAAAGGGAGAAACACTGTATTTTGCACACACGTTTTTTCACTAGCTTAAGCTCCCTTGCATACGCTCTTAGCTCTGTAATCATCTCAATCTTTAGTAAACTTTTGGTCAAGGAAGGTACCAAAACCTCCCAGGGTTTTATGTCGGCGAACAAGTTGTTCAAGGGCTTTCCCTAGTCAACAAATATCTCGTGTTCATTTCTATTCAATCCGATAATCATTGTACCCTGATTCATATATCTTTTGTCATTTTTCTTATTGGAGACACTTGTTGAAATTTGACCAAAACAATTTGGCGCCGTCTGTGGGAAACATTGATTATTTGCGTAGAAATGGCTAATCCATCGTCCGGCAGTCAAGGTGAGAGGAGTCGGCCACTTCCTATTTCCGGCACCCAAGGCAATCCATCTTTGAATGCGGAAGCTGTCAATTTGGAGATATTGTCCAACATGGCCGATATGTTGAAGAAAGTGAATGATCGGTTGGATGGTCAGGAGCATACGAACGCCATGATATTCAATGCCATTGATAGCCTGCGTAAAGGGAAGCAAGTTGAAACTCAAGTATCTACTCCATTTTCACCTTTACTTCCTAGATCTCTGTTTGATGCAGGTACAGGACCGAGCCATTTTGGAGATATCCCTATGTCCAATACCTTGCCAGCAGAAAGCACAATCGTGACGTCCATTCCAATCACGCAACCAAGATTCAGCCTTCCAGCTAGCCAACCTGTGTTGTCATCTTGCTATACCTATGCCACGCCTTCAATGGGGCAAACAGGGAGTTTCTTTAATGCTTTTGATACTTCTGCATCTCAGTTTAATAATAATCCTTTTTTCGCAGAGAGTCAACTTGTTAAGGAAATGCAGACTATAAAAGATTTGCTTTGAAGCATACCTGGAGTCAACATGCCGTATCACCAAGTTTCTCCAACTTGCCATAACGAATCTCATTTTGTTCCAGCAATAGATAGTGTGGAGATCCCAAAGAAGTTTTCAGTCCCTCATATGAAGAAGTATGATGGAAGCACCGACCCAGCAGAACATGTGTTGCTGTATCAGGAATCAATGGATATTATAAGTATCCCCCCTATTTTTAGAGAAGCATGTTTTTGCAGGGGTTTTGGCTCAACTTTGTCAGGACCAGCCTTAAAATGGCTAACAGGGCTTCCCCTAAACTCTATTTCTTCTTATGCTCAACTTTTCAATATGTTTATTAATCAATTTTCGTGCAATAGGGCATTTGACAAGTTGACTAGTGACCTTTATAGAATTGTGCAACAGCCTAACGAAAGTCTTAAAGAATATTTGCACAGGTTTAACAAGGAGGCAGTGACTATACCTAACTTGGACGTGTCCACGGCTACAGAAGCATTCCGTATAGGCTTGAAGAAGAGCTCTCTATTTTATAATGAGTTGGTGATGACTCCTGCAAAACAACTTGAAGAAATCAGAACCAGAGCCTTGCCTTTCATCAGATTGGAGGATGACAGCCTGGCATTGGGGAAGTCGACTGGGAGGACCCCTACTCCTCTATTCGAGCCCTCTGACAGAAAATCGGATTCCCATCATTATAAGTCCAACAGGGGCAAACCCCCTGTTAAATCTGAATCTTCTAAAGTTCATTTTGTAGATGATGATCAAGATAGGGATGATAATGATTATCCTAAAATTTCTGAATACTGCTTTTCTGTGGATATTGCAGGAATCCTTTGCGCCATGAGAAATCTTGGAGATAAAGCAAGATGGCCCAAGAAGAGTGATAAGCCAACAACTTGGAAGGACAAGTCAAGTGGTGCGCATTTCATGAGGATTTTGGGCATACCACTGAGAATTGTTTTGCCTTGAGGAAGGAGATTGCTCATTTATTATCCAAGGGTCTTCTTAAGGATTTGTTGGGTAAGAAGAGGGTCAGAAGTGAGTCTAAAGAACCCGATTCGTGGAGCGCACCCGAGAAAGTTGCACCTCCTCCAGCCACCAAGGTAGTAAATGTTATTTCAGGTGGATCCCATATTTATGGAACAACTTACTCTGCAGCCAAGCATCATGCCAAGAGTTCTAAGGAGGATCAGTCAGAACTACCCTCAAGATGTCGCGATTTCACAGATGGTCAAGTTATCTCCTTTGAAGATGAGGATAAAGCCAACATGTTGGACCCCCATCATGATGGTTTAGTTGTTCAGGTGCAGATTGCTAATTGTATGGTCAAGAGAATTTTGATTGATGGCGGCAGCTCAGTCAACATAATCTTCACTCATGCTCTTGAAGACATGGGCATCCTTTGTCAGAAGTTGTGAAGAATTCATCCGTACTCGTACAATGTCATTTTGGGAAGACCTTGGATCCACAACATGAAGGCCGTGCCATCAACTTATCACCAGTGTGTCAAATTTCCAACACCTTGGGGCGTGGCCAAGTTGAAGGGAAATCAGCAGGCTTCTAAAGAGTACTACAAGGTTAATATGAAAGCAAGTTCAGTTCCTCATCAAGCATAGCAATTAAAAAAAAAGGCCCAGGATGTTCTTGAAGCTGTGGAGCAGGAAATTAAAAGTATTTCTGTTGATGAATCAAATCCTGAGGCCCAAGTACAAGTTGGTTCAGATCTTCCATCCGAATTTGAGGAGGAGCTGATCGAGTTCTTGAAGAGTCAGAAATGTTGTTTTGCATGGAAGCATGAGGATATGACAGGAATAAGCAAGGACATCATTACTCACAAGTTGAACATTGATCCAACCATCCGTCCTGTCCACCAGAAAAGAAGAAAGTTTGCCCAGGTGCAGAACCAGATCATAAAGGATGAAGTTGAGAGGCTTTTGAAGTCCAAGATGATCAGAGAAGTTCAATATCCAAGGTGGTTAGCCAATGTTGTGGTGGTAGAGAAGAGGAACGGCAAGTGGCGAGTATGCGTGGACTTCACAGACTTGAACAAGGCTTGCCCGAAGGATCCATTCCCTCTCCCTCATATTGATTCTCTAGTTGATGAGACAGCTGGCCACGACATCTTAACATTCATGGATGTGTCCTCAGGCTTTCAACAAATCCAAATGGAGCCCTCAGATCAAGAGGATACAGCATTCATGACTCTGGAAGGTATATATTGTTATATTTCTATGCCATTTGGTCTTTAAAATGCAGGGGCAACTTATCAGAGGCTCGTGAACAAGATGTTTAAAGATCAACTTGGCAAGACAATGGAAGTCTACATAGATGATATGGTAGTCAAGTCCAAGCATATTGAAGATCGTGTGGAGCATCTTTATGAGGCGTTCAACATCTTGAAAGCTTTCAACATGAAGCTTAATCCAGCCAAGTGCAGTTTTGGTGTTAAAGCAAGAAAATTCTTGGGTTATATGGTGACCAAGAGAGGAATTGAAGCCAGTCCCGAGCAGATCAAAGCCATTCTCAACTTGGAATCTCCCAAGAACATCAAAGATGTCCAAAGGTTAACAGGTAGAGTAGCTGCACTAAATAGATTTATATCTAAATCATCTGATAAGTGCAGGTTATTCTACGAAGTATTAAGGAAGAATAAACTCTTCCAATGGACTGACCAACATGAAGCAACTTTCAAACAACTTAAAGAATACTTAATGATGTCACCTCTACTTGATAAACCAGAACGAGGTGAGCACCTTTATTTATATTTAGTTGTATCTGAGAATGCAGTTAGTGTAGTACTGGTGAAAGAAATCCAAGGTGAACAGCATCCTGTATATTATATCAGTAAATCTTTACTAGATGCTGAAACGAGGTATTCTCATCTCGAAAAATTAATCTTAGCTTTAACTACTGCTGCTACAAAACTACGTTATTATTTTGAAACACATTCTATAACTGTTAGAACTAACTATCCTATGAGAAATGTGTTAAGAACTCCTATAATGTCAGGCAGATTGGCCAAGTGGTCAGTCAAGTTAAGCACCTACGACATATCATATGAGCCAAGAACAGCTATCAAATCTCAGGCTCTAGCTGATTTTGTAGCAGACTTTAGCCCAAATTTGCAGCCCGAGGTGGAACTGGAAGTACAGCAACTTGAAGGTAAAACTATTCCTAGATTTTGGACACTGTTCACAGATGGAGCTTCAAATTCCAAAGGAATTGGCTTGGGAATAGTTCTAAAATCCCCTCAAGGTGATATCATACCTCAAGCTGTATCTTGTGAATTCAATGTAACGAATAATGAAGCTGAGTATGAAGCTTTAATCATGGGTTTAACTACAGCTTTAAGTTTAAATATTACTCATATAAATGTATATGTTGATTCCCAATTGCTCGCTAACCATTTCAATGGCAGTTATATGGCGAAGCAGTCCAAGATGACTCTATATCTCCAACATGTTAAAGCTTTGGCTTCAAAATTCATATCATTCTCTTTGGAACAGGTCCCTAGAGAAGAGAATACAGAAGCTGATGCATTGGCCAACTTGGGTTCAACTTGCAAGTCTATGTTGCATACTAATATTCCCATTATTTATGTTAAGTTCCCGGCAATAGACCAAGTTGAGGAAACTCAAGAAGTTACTCAATCTAAGGGGGCACAAGATACAAGTCCATCTTGGACCCAACCCATAATTGAGTTCCTTCAACTTGGGACTATTCCGCCAGATATTAAGAATGCTAGATCTTTTAAGATTCATACTTCAACTTTCGTTTTAATAGATAATGTCTTGTTCAAGAAATCTTTTGCAGGGCACTATTTGAGATGTATCAATAATGAGCAAGTTGAACTGGTGCTAAAAGAAATTCATGAAGGAATATGTGGAAATCATTCGGGTGGAAAAGCATTGGTGTCGAAGGCCCTCAAGACTGGTTATTACTGGCCAACCATGCGTCAAGATGCCATGAGCTATGTACAGAAGTGTGATGCCTGTCAAAGACACAGCAACATCTTGCATCAACCTGCAGAACCTCTACACTATATTGTCTCATCTTGGCCTTTCATGCAATGGGGCATGGATATTGTGGGCAAGCTGCCTAAGGCCCCTGGTGGCAAAGTGTTCATGTTAGCAATGACTCATTATTTCTCAAAATGGATCGAGGCAGAGGCCTATGTGCAAGTGAGAGACAAGGAGGTAATTTCATTTTTAAAGAAAAATATTATTAGCAGGTTTGGCATACCATCAGAGATCATATATGATAATGGATCCCAATTCATAAGTAAGAAAACTAGAGATTTTTGTGCTCGCTGGGGCATCAAGTTGATCATGTCCACACCTGTCCACCCTCAAGCCAATGGTCAAGCTGAATCGAGCAACAAGTTTATTGTGAATAACTTTAAGAAACGCCTAGATCAAAAGAAAGGAAAGTGGGCTGAAGAGTTACCACTTGTACTTTGGGCAGACAGGACCACTACGAAAGGGGCCACAGGTAGAACTCCATATTCTTTGGTATTTGGAGCGGAAGCTGTAATCTCGGTCGAGGTGACAATCCCAACAGCAAGGTATGGTTTATTAACTCAAAATGAAAATAATCTCTTGCTAACCCAAGATTTAGATACAATTGATGAGATCAGGGATTTAGCCAAGATAAGGATGGCAGCTTATCAACAGCGGATTGCTAGGTCCTACAACAAGAATGTCAGAATAAGAAGATTCAAGGTTGGTGATTTAGTTTTGAGAAAAGTATTTCAAAATACAAGAGAACTGAATGCAGGTAAACTAGCTCCCAAGTGGGAAGGACCATATCTCATCGATGCTGAAGCTGGCAAAGGTGCATATTGGTTATCAACCCCAAGTGGAGACAGGATCCCTAGGAGTTGGAATGCCATTCATTTGAAGCTCTATTTTATGTAAGTCCAGTTATTAACAACTAGACTTCTCAGGTATGATCTATTTTGTGTCAAATTCATTCACATGTTTCATATTATCAAGTTTTATTGAGAATCCTTACTAACTTAAGCATCGGAGGGGTGTTAGCTACGCTAACACCCAACCCTAACCTGAATTTGTTTTGCAAGGTATACAACTCGAACAAACGGAGTAGGCTCAACATGTTAACACGCCAGTACGGCTCCGACATGTTGAGACCTAAAGTTGGAGTAGGTCTAAGCATGTTAACACGCCAGTACGGCTCCAATATGTTTAGACCTAGGATGAAGAAGTTCAACATGTTGACACGCCAGTATGGCTCAAACATGTTGAAACTCTAAGCTGGAGAGGGATGGAAAATGTTGATACGCCAGGACGGCTGATACTTGTTCTATCTCTTCAAACGGTTACCTCTGATCAAAGGTACAATTTACATGTGGTTAAAAGATTTTCATCTTTTCTAACGAATTAAGGTTTTGACACCTTCGCCTGGGCGCACGATTTCACACTTATTCAAGTTGTGACTACTGGTTGTAACATTATCATGTTACCTTCTATTTATAACATCAACATGTTATCTAATGAACAAGCAAGTATTTCTGAAAAGCTTAAAATACTTCTATAAAACCTTAAACTGTCCCCAAAAGATTTTGCAACTGAAGGACGAGTTGGATAAGCCAACAAATCTCTAAAAACCAACCGAAAGCTTGGAGTACTAGACCAACCTAGTACCCCCAAATAAAATTGTTTGGGCTCTTATGAGCCATTACATACCAAAATAAACTTGTTTTGGGGACAGACCCTCTATTTGTTGCCCACCAGCGATGGTACGGCAAATAAGCAAAAAAGAAATTGTTTTTGTTTTCCCCTCCTTCCAAATTACTTAAAAACTTTCAAAATCATTTAAACATTTTGGCCTGCTGCCGCTGGTGTTGTGTTTGTATCCTTCTCTTGATCCTTTTCTCCAGCTTGAGTAACCACTGCGGTACTCAAAATGTTGTTAGCATCCTCAACCAGTTGGTTAATAGTTTCAAGGGCCGGTGAGTCTACCTCTTCTCCATCTACAGGTTCACCAATGAAACATTCTAAAGTTCTTTTCTCCTCCTCCACATCCCAAGTTGGAGCTTGACCGTTCCTGAACTCCTCCATAAGTTGGATCCTTGCCTCCAACACTGTCTTGGTGGCATTGAACTTAAAATCTTCTTTTGATGCATCAAACTTCTTCACATGTGCTTCATTCTCTTTCACCTTCTCAGCATAAACAGTTGCCAACTCCTTCTTCAAAGTCCCGTTAGCTTTCTTCAGTTTTTCCACCTCATCAGCATACATCTTGGCTTCTTTCTTTCTTTCTTCAGCTTCGTGGCTACATTTAGCCGCTTTGATCTTCAAAATATCGACTTGATCCATAATAGGAACCATAATCTCTGAAACCTGTGAAAAAGAAGTGTTAATTCCCTATGAATTCTTTGAAATAAGGTTCAAAATCTCCTTATTTCACCTTGTCGATAAACTCTGTCATCGCAGCTTTAAACTTCTCTCTTGTCTTTTCCACATTCAAATCACCACCCACATCTGTGGCTTCAGCCTCCGTCAATTTCCTCTTCTTGGTTTCCTCCTTCTTCTTGGACGCATTTGCTTCAGAGCTAGATACTGCAGAATGGGGAGTTGGGGGCTTGTTATTTTTCTTCACAATCCTCTTTGCCTTAGCTTCAGCCAGTAGGTCCGCAACGCTCACAGAGGTCTTAGAACGAGTAGCTGCGACAAAGGTATATAGTATTGAAACAACTTGAAAGGACTAGAATAAATTGGAGATAGGAAAAAACTTTAAGAGGTTTGTCAAACCTGTGGACATCTTGATGGAATCTGGTAGAGTTTCTTCGGGGTTAAGTTCTTTTTCTGGATTTACAGAAAACAAGACTGGGAATGCTTTGAAAGACCTTATTAATGGATCCAACTCATAGATTTTCTTCACATTCTCCTCTGTCTCATCTTTATGAGCAAAAAGCACGCTCAGCTTAGCAACTACACCAAAGGAAATTCAAGTGGTTAGCTATCAAGATGTTAAGAAACATTAATAGAGTAAGAAAAATTATCTGCACTACCTTGAGACCTCCACTTGGAAATTACACCCTCCTCTTGACCCAGGGTATTTCTCCTTGCAAAGAAAAATTTGTTCCTCCAACCTCTATCAGCAGGGTCACTGTTCTCTTTCAAAAAAGGGGCTCCACCAGTCTTAACCCTAAAACTAAATATTCCAAGGCCAAATCCCCTTATTTCAGTTGTATAGGCGAATTCTTCTAAACCAACTTTCAACCCAGTCTCCTCATTTAACCTAACTAGGGTTTGCAAGCACCTCCAGCCTTGAGGCATGATTTGGGCATAGTTGAGTTTTGAGGAAGCAAAAAACCTAGTGATTAAGTCTGGGAAGGGAAATTTTAGGCCAATAACAAAAGGATATTCAGGAAAGCACACCCAATCGGGAGAATAGCATTCAGAGGTCAAGTCGGGGTGGGTGAAAAAGATGGTTTCATATGGCATTGCGTGGTTTTTCTTAATAATTTCTAGGTTGGCTTTAGGAATCAAACATTTTTCTTTGTCCGGTTCTTTCAACATGTTTTGAGTTAAGAAACCCTCGGGCAAACCTTCGTCGCTTTCGATTATACTCACCTTTTTTCTTCCCATTTTTACAACTTGAGCAAGAAATCAAAGAGAAATTGAAAGGGAAACGAGAAACTCACCGGAAATTTCTACTTGATTTTTCTCTCCGGCTTCTTTCCTTGATTATTCCTCTAGAAACCTCCTTGAAAGTTACCTTTTTGATTCTGTGAAAGGGAGAGTTGGGGGAGGAGTCTAATTTATTTAAGAAAGAGGTTGAAAGCGGTTGGAAGTCTAAGAAACAATCATGACCTTTGCTTTGGAAAATACTCAAACCGTCCCATCAAAACCTTTTCATTTAAAACCGCCGTGCATCATATCCGTTTTTGGCAAACTTTTTAAATTTTTTGTCCCTTTATATTCTTTATTCTGAAAATTCAAAAAGTTTGGGGGCAATTGTTGGGCCCTACATTTTCAGTCAACTTGTTTCAACTTGCATATAACAACTTGGTACTAACAACTTGAGTTGTTCTATTACATCTTGATCGTTTGCAGGTTGAACTATTGTTACGTTAACCCTATTTTTCAGGGAACGTGTCAAAGTAATTGAAGACCAATTCAAAGACGTCTCTCCATGCAAATACCCAGCAACAGACCATTATCTCCTTCATCAACAAAATGGCGAAGTTATCTCAACGAAGATCAACCTCTTTTCCGAGATTCTAGGCTTATTTTTCTCCTTGTATTTTAGCCGTTATTTGAGGTATAAAAAGGGAGAAACACTGTATTTTGCACACACGTTTTTTCACTAGCTTAAGCTCCCTTGCATATGCTCTTAGCTCTGTAATCATCTCAATCTTTAGTAAACTTTTGGTCAAGGAAGGTACCAAAACCTCCCGGGGTTTTATGCCGGCGAACAAGTTGTTCAAGGGCTTTCCCTAGTCAACAAATATCTCGTGTTCATTTCTATTCAATCCGATAATCATTGTACCCTGATTCATATCTCTTTTGTCATTTTTCTTGTTATTGGAGACACTTGTTGAAATTTGACCAAAACACTTTCCTTTGTTTTTAAATAGAAAGAGCAACATATGTAAAGACGCACTCACGGTTAACAACACTCATTGTACTCACACTCTCATTCCGATCACCATACTAATAATATTTCACCGTTTCGAGGTTTTGTGCCGGCGAACAAGTTATTTAAGGGTTTTCCTCGTTAAATATCTAGTCTATTACCTTTTGAATTTCGATTATTATATTCTATTGTACCAAATTCTCATCTTTGAAGTTAAATTGCAAAAATTTGACCAAAACAACTTTGTTCATAGAATTTTTTTTTTTTATACTAATGCTACAACATTTACTATTCTTTGCCGACAACCTTGGAGATAAATATATCAAGCAACCCAAAGGTGATTTATGACTTTTTGGCAATTAATTTGCCCACACAACATTCCATCTCCCCGATATATAGCTTCCCTGTTTTGAGATTTTACCAGAACAAAAAATCCAATAACTGCTCATACTTTCCCGTGCCTTTAGTTCAAATTCCTCAATTCACTCCATTAACAAAACATTTGAAAAAATATTATTTGCTTCCATAAATATGCATTCGACATCATAAAAATATAAGAAAAAAAATAACGAAAAATAAGAAAAAATAATGTAGTACAATCATCTCATATATATCGATATATCTTTCTTTTTTTCTTCTCCATTTTTTTAACTTGAAATTTTTCTCCCCTTCTCTTCAAATAATATTTGGAAAAAAAACCTTCCAATTTTTACACTTTCTACTATTTTTTACCATTTCTTTTCTTCTTTTATAATATTATGTGTAGTTTTTAACATGAAAAAAGTACAAATTGAATCATAGACAACAAACTAAACAACTTAAATAGTATGAGTTGAAAACATAAAGTTGATATGCTACAATTGTAGCCTTGTTTGAATTGATGATTTTTTTTAGAATTTTCTTTCGTTTCGTCTCTTTGCCCTCCCTTTCTTGTTTTATCATCTAATCGGTACAAAACTAACAATCCAAATATAAGGGCACTGAGGTTTGTATGAGCCATTGATATTAGTGAGTACTGCTTAATGACAATCTATAATACAATAGAGGTCCAGGTAACCGCCAATTGACTTACACATAAAGAGGGGCTGAGATTAATTCTTAGCTTTCCGATCCAACGGCCTGTACCACTTTGTCCCCCACGATCTCTTCTCCCTCTCTCCGTCAAACACCAGTTAACGGCTGCGCCATTTTTCTCCAGCATTCACTTTGACGCTCTCCCCTCCCCAACAATATACAGCGGCAACTATCTCCTCCTCAGACTCTCTCTTGCAAGAACTATTTTGTTTTATCTCAATGGCAGTGGGTTTAGACAGATCTGAATGTGAGTGTTACCGGAGAAGAAGGGGTGTGTACGAGGCAACTGGAGCTTCCACTGGTGCTCCCAAGCTTACCGAGGAGCCTAAGAAGTCCAAAAAAATAGACATAAGCTCATGTCGGAGTCGCTTCCTTTGCGCTTTCAAGTACCGCGACCGTGGACATGAGGTATGACCGCCTCCAACTCCAATTTCTAATTGATTTATTTCTATTTGATTTTGGGTTTTTAAGACTTGGTTAATTTCGTCGATTTTCAACTACGCCAGGCAGGTTGCTCTATCTCTCCAAATTTCTAATTTTTGATGTTAAATTTGAAACTGTGTATTGAAATCAAAATTAACCCCTTTAAAAGGTCGTTTGTTTCGAATTTCAAGGTAGATTGGCGAGGATTTGCAAACTCTAATTTTATGTTTCTGATTTTGAGGGTTTTCATTAATCATCGTGTAGATCCTGCGATGATCACATAAAGTTGACTTTTTTTGCTGGAATATTGGTGGCTTCAATTAAGCTCTTATATGCAGTTGATTGAAGTATACTTATATAGGTGTATGTATTTTCATCTTTAATGAAAGTCTCGAGGGGTTTTGATGTTGTCTAAATAGGTGTTGGGTGAGTTTCAAAAGTTGATCTTTAAGATACAAATTTAACCAATTGTGTGTGCCTGTGTTTTGTGAAACTGACATTGTTAATTATCTCATTTGTCAAATTGAATTTCATATTTTGTGTAATGGTACTTGAAACATAAGGGAAAACTTATACAGTTAGAAAAGGAAGAGGGAAGCCAAAGATTTCAAAAATTAAAAATAAAAAAATTTCAGGTGGTTGATCTAAATCTTGGCAATGCATAGAGCAAGATGGATATTTAACAAAAAGAGCTGCTTATGGAAAGGCCATTTTTTGATTTTAACAGTATTTTAAAACTACTTCCTCTTCACTCTACTATTGTTTCCTTCCCTGCAGTTGCCATTTCAGAAGGCTAATTGTAGTTAGTTTGTCATTGTCATTGGAGCTTTATTCAATTCTACATGGACCCTCTTGCAAAATCAATTTAAGCGCATAGTGTAATGGGAAAACCGCCTCCCACTTTCCAGAAGCTTCATTCTCTCAAGCGTTGCAGGAAATGTGGCTCGAATTTGGCGGTTGGGTTTAAAATTTTGATAGAAATGTGCCCTCAAGCTAATTGTAGCTATAATCTTTAATTGGATCAATTTTAAAAATCTCGGATCTGTTTGCGTTGTTGACGTGATTGGAAGGTGGAGAAGAAGACATAAAGGAGGCGGTGGGGGAAGTCGCCACTAGAGGAAGAAGAGATGTGGGTTGAGAGGGGGAAATAATTGGGAAGAATGGGATAAGTGGCGGCAATTGCGGCCATGGTGGGGATGGGGATGGCAGTGATATGAAGCCGGGTGTTGATGGAAAAGGAAGAGAAAACGACCGGTGTGAGGAGGAGGCGGAGGCATGGGGTAGGGGGTGGGAGCCAGTGGTTGGTGGAAGTTATGGGGGTGGGCTGAAGAATGCAGAGAAAGAGGGAAGGGGATTTTGGGTTGTGTTTTCTAAAATGGTTTAAGCTAGGAAGGGGGTTAGTCATATATAAGAGAATGAGAGCTATTTGTAAATTCAAATTTTAATTTTAGGCCTTTTTTATTTTTACTTTTATTTTTAGAGTTTATGGTTCAATATTTTTACTATTGTAATCTTTTTTATTTCCGGATCATCATATTTTTGCCATGTAGAGTACCAACTCAACAATTGTTATTATGTCATTGTGCCACATAATCATATTTATATAATTATAATTTTAACAAAAAGTGGACGGAAGGATGATATAGTACATTAAATAGGTAGGGCATTGACAAAATGGTGCACAAAAATAAAATAGAAATCAATACGTCAAAAAATCTATAAGTTATTAATCTTTAATGTACCCGCCAACATTCATGTAAATCAAGTTTAATGTTCTTTTCTATTTAATTCATTAGCTTTTGGTGATGACGGCGATGTTGAAGGTCCATTGACATTCCAAGTGTATTAAGAAGATTCACAAAGTTGTCAGCAAAAGCAAAGGTGAGTTTCTTATTTAGTTTTCCCAGTTTCTCTTACTCTGCGTTGTTAATTCAAAACAAAAAAAATAATAATCTAATTTGACGAGTTAATTCTTAATCAAACAGGGAACATGGAAATTTCAATTTACAAGCCGAATGATTTGTGGACTATGCAAGGATTAATTGACGCCAAGGCATTAGCAGTGATACTTAAGGAGAAGCTGAAGAGGCCGATGTAGATTGTGCGACCTAAGAAAGAGGGTAATGGTGTTGGAGGAGGCTGCAAATGGTGGAATGGTATTACAAAGATAGAACACAGTAGAGAAGGTCAAGTTGAACAAATGGAGGATCTGTATGGATACGGGAATGTTCGGGTTATATTGTTAGCCAGGTGCTTGCTCCATAGCTCTTTAGTGATTTATTTTTTAAAGCATTTGTTTTAATGTAAGGTAGTGAATGCTAACTTGCTTAGGACTAATATTTAGGAAATGAGAAAAAAAAATAAAGTGTTTGTTAAAATTAAATTTGTAAATATAAGATTGAGTTAGGGTTCCTTTCTTCCTTATTGCTTACCATTTGCATACTGTCACCGTGCAATCGACACGGGTAACTTTTCTAATTCACGAAAATTACTAATTTTTTTATCGATATTGGGCAAAGATCAATCAAAATACTACTAAAGTATTTCCCTGTGACTTAATTCTTACACTTATTTTAGTCATTGCATAGCACACAACCCATTGCAATACCTTTGTATATATTATTGGTTTCAGAGCAGCAACAATGCTATGAAAAATATCTAGAGAGGGTTGAATAGTTGTTTTCAAACTTTTTCAAACTATTTTGCATAGCAAAGGCAAATGCGCACTAACTCTTTAGTCGTTATTATGAAAGTTGCCTAAAGAGTAAGTGAAATGCACAACGAAATAAGTTTGGGGTGCACTAAAAACAAATTGGGGCCCACACACATGGAGGGGTGCTATTTTGGCTTTAAAGAGTTAGGATTAAAATGGGGAGCTAGGCAATTTCAATACAAACACAACACAACCAAATTCTTAATTCCTAATAAGATCAAACACATAAAAATAGTAAGAACAAATATGATTAATGGGTTGGGTTGGGGTTACGAAAAAAGAATAATGGTAAAATGGGGATTAAGAAAATGTTTTTTACTCACTCGCTCACTGTTTTGGCAAATAAATGTCTTGGAAAAATGGTGAAAGGTAGTTGAAGGGGAGTAATGGAGTGACTTGGAATAATGAGAAAGAGAGTATTTGATGCGGATGAGGATGTAAGTGGGGGTACTGACCCGTGCGGTCCGCACGGGCTCAGAATACTAGTAATATAACAAAAGTAGAAGATAATAGGGGAGTATTTATTCACCTTTATTCATATAAAAATTATAGTTAGTGCAGTACAAAAATAAATGAAAATTGAAATATTTTTCAAATAATTGTTATAAAATTTAACTTTTATATATTTTACATACAATATATTATTTAATTCACTTTTAGTAGGTCATTATAAAGAATTATTATGTAAAATTTAATTTATATATATTTTTCATACAATATAATATAAAATTATTGTTAGTAGTATGAATAGAAACAGTTATTTGAAAAGATTAAGAAAAGTAAAATATAATTTACTTTTAATATACAGTAGTATAGATTTCTCAATTAAAATAGAGTTGGTCTGGTGAAAAACGCGTTTCTCCATCTCTGTATGGAGAAACGGGTTTTTTAATATATTCAAAAACCGGCAACCATTTGAATTAAACCGGTTCTATTGTCCAAAAACCTACAAAAACCTAGATAAATTCAATATTTGCGTAGATACACATAGAGATACACTACAACGATCACAGCAAATGGAGACGAGCAGGACAGTTCAATCAAAATGAATATCAAGAAACAATACAGAAATCGATATTGATTAAATCATGTAATATGAACCAAATCAACAACTACTGTTTTTAATTTTAATCAACGTTTATTGTAATAAGGTCGATTGTTATTGTACATTTCCAGAGATTGATCTACGTAATTTTGGATCTATCCATCAATAGCATAAATGGAAGCTCAATTACATGACAGATATTCAGAAATATCACAAATCGATATTCTCCAGGCTACACAAATCGATATTCTCCAGGCTACAGGTTTGATCTCAATATAACTTACTTGTTAATTTTTTATATATCATGACCATCTCTATATCCATACCCAGATATTTATAAAAATGATATCCAGAAGTACCAAAAATGTATATCCAGAAATGTGTAAGGTACATATCTAGAAATTTATATAAATGATATCCAGAAGTACCAAAAATGTATATCCAGAAATGTGTTAGGTACATATCCAGAAACCTTCAAAATGAATATCCAGAAACCTTCAAAACGAATATCCAGAAACTACAAAATTGAATATCCAGAACTGCCAAATTATATATCCATAAACACACAATTGACCATGTCCAGAAACTATAAAAATGAGTATCCAGAAACCTTCAAATGTATATCCAGAAACTATCAAATGAATATCCAGAAACATTCAAAATGAATATCCAGAACTACCAAATTGAATATCCAGAAACACACAATTGACCATGTCCAGAAACAATAAAATGTATATCCAGAAAGTACCAAATTCAATATCCAGAAATTTTAAACTGACAATGTACTAGGCAAAGGGATATGGCCATGTCCTTGGCCAAGGCCAATGCTATATCCAGAAACTACAAAAATGAATATCCAGAAACATTCAAAATGAGTATCCAGAAACCTTCAAAATGAATATTCAGAACTACCAAATTGAATATCCAGAAACACACAATTGACCATGTCCAGAAACAATAAAATGTATATCCAGAAAGTACCAAATTGAATATCCAGAAACTTTAAACTGGCAATGTACTAGGCCAAGGGATATGGCCATGTCCTTGGCCAAGGCCAATGCTATATCCAGAAACTACAAAAATGAATATCAAGAAACTTTCAAAATGAGTATCCAGAAACCTTCAAAATGAATATCCAGAACTACCACATTGAATATCTAGAAACACACAATTGACCATGTCCAGAAACAATAAAATGTATATCCAGAAACTACCAAGTTGAATATCCAGAAACTTTAAACTGGTAATGTACTAGGCCAAGGGATATGGCCATGTCCTTGGCCAAGGCCAATGATATATCCAGAAACTACAAAAATGAATATCTAGAAACCTTCAAAATGAATATCCAGAAACTAACTAACTACTGCCTTTTCTTGCAGAATCATATTCTCCTATTGATTTAGAATCTCAAATTCAACAACCTACAGATCCTGAAACTGGGCTACAAATAGGTTTTCTCTCTTAACTTTATTGACATATTGATTTAGAATTACTGATTTCATATAACATTATTCTTTTTAATATATTTTGTGTGTGCGAATCAGAATCGAGGACCCTAATATTGATATAAGCAAAAATTTGCTGGGAACAAAAGCAAAGACATGGGAGGAATTGTACAAACTGTATAAACTTCATGCAAATGCACTAGGATTTAGTATTAAGTTGTCAACAAATCATGTTTCAAAAAAGACTTCAAGGATATTAGACAAGCTATTCCGTTGCTCATGTGAAGGAGTTACCAGATCAACCCAAGAGGATAAAATTAGTGTTCCATCACTAGTTGATGTTAATGAAGTTCAAATTCCTTCACCAGTTGAACAACTCGATGTTACCAAAAAACAACAAAAGAGAAGGAGAAATTACATAAAGAGGACTCAATGTAAGGCTCTTTTGAGGGCGAAATTGCTAAAAGAGGAAGATATGTATGTTGTTGACCGCCATGTTACAGAGCACAATCATCCAATGACAAGGACAGATTGGAACCATTTGAAGCGTAGTGAAAGGTGTATCTCAGAAGATCAGGGTGAAATAATTGAAATAATGGAAGAAGCTGGTATAAAACCAACTGATGGATATAGTCTTTTGGTAAAAGCAGTTGGTGGAGAGGAACATGTTGGTCACACAAAGAAAGATCATGTCAATTTTGTTCAGAAACTTAGAATGGAAAAAATTGAAAATGGTGATGCTCAGAATGTTGTTGATAGGCTTTTTGAAATTTCACTGGAAGATCGAGGGTTCTATTTTAAAATCAAATTTGATGATGAAGGAAGACTTGGGGCTATATTTTGGAGAGATAGTATGATGAAGGAAGATTACAAGCTCTATGGAGATCTGGTTATATTTGACACAACTTATACTACAAATAGATACAATCTTATTTGTGCCCCAATAGTTGGCATTAATAATCATTGGAGCACTGTCATGTTTGGTTGTGCTTTCATAGCAAATGAAAAAAAGAAACATTTGTCTGGTTGCTTAAGCAGTTTAGAAAATCAATGGGAGGAAAAGAATCAAAAACAATATTTACAGACCAAGACCAAGCAAGGTTAAATGCAATTGAAGAGGTATGATTATAAAATTCCATAACCAGTTCTTTTATAATATTTCTTATCTAGTATTTTATTTGTGCTATATAGTTCTAACAATAATTCAGATGTGCCTTAACTTTACCCAGATGTCATTGGTGTTTATATCCAGAAACTACCAGATTGAATATCCAGTAGCTAGTCATTCTAAAGTATCTGGTTATTCAATATAAAGTTTCTTGAATATTCAATTTGGTAGTTTCTGGATATTCTTTTGGTAGTTTCTGGATATTCAATTGTTAGTTTCTGGACAAAAAATTTATTGTATGTTAATATCCAGAAGTATATAATGTTAATATCCAGAAACTTTATTATAATACAGGTATTTGAAGGGCGGACGAGGCATAGGCTATGTTTATGGCACATCCAACAAAATGTTGTATCCCACTTTGGACAATTGAAGACAAATGAAGATTTTAAAAAAGAATTTGATCATTGTTTAATGGGATGTACCAGTGAGGATGAATTTGAAAGATGTTGGGAGTCAATGCTCATGAAATACAATCTCGTTGAAAATTCCTGGTTCAAGCGTCTATATGGACTACGGGAGAAATGGTGCACAGCTTTAAGCACAAATTTCTTCTCAGCTGGAATATTGTCATCCCAAAGAAGCGAGAGCACAAATCATGCCCTTTGTTTCAAAGCCAACAGAAACACATCCCTCACTCAGTTCTTTGACATATTCAATGAAACAGTTAAACGTTGGAGGAATACTCGAACAAGAGAAGGAATTTCAAGCATCAATCTCGGTCCCTCAACCAGACATGTATGGTGGTATCATAAAACAAGCGGTGAGGTATACACACCACGTATATTCAAGTTCTTTGAGATTGAGGTAAAACGAGCTTTTCCTGCTGTATACAAATTTGGAGATGAAAGTGATGAAGATTGCAGATTCATACATGTTGCTCATGAGAAGTACCCAGATAAATATGAGAGTGTACTCTTTGTTAGGAATGATGAAAGTGTAACGCTTGTATGCACCGCAATCGCTTACTACAGTCGATTGGTTGTGCTTTCATTGCATAAAGGCGCTGAATTTGTCAAATGTCACAAGGATACCAGATATCTACATTGAAAAAAGGTGGAAAAAGATGGCAAAAAAAGATGTATGGGACAAAGTCTATTAAGGAAAAGATAATACATCAACAGATAAAAATGAATTCATTCCCTGGAAACAAAAGATGGCAATGAAATACCACAATCTAATGATGGCTTGTCATGAAAACAGAGCTGCAAAAAAGATACTGGAAGATGGGTTCAATAGAGACTCACTTCTTATACAACAATTGTTGTTAGAAAATCAACAGGAATGTAGATCTATGACAAGTGTTAATGATAGCGTTGGTTCAGAAAGTATAACAAGTGCTCCAGCTGTGATGGATCCAATTCATGCAAATACAAAGGGCAGAAAATGAAAGCTAAAGACAAAGTTTGATAGAAGAAAGCCAATCACTGATGAGTTTGGTTCAAAAACACCAAATGAACATTTGATTTAATAGTTTTTAGATTGAAGTACAATTTATTAAGTTGACTAGTTAAATATTTTATATACAGATATTTGATGTTTTTATGTTCAGAAATGAAAGAAATTGATATCCAAAAATTGCTTATTGGCTTTGGCATTGACCTTGTCCTTGACCTTGATTTTGTACTTAGCCTTGGCCTTGACCATTGCGAAGTCCAAGGCCAAGGCCAATTATATATCCAGAATTATGTGAATGTATATCCAGAAATGAGGTAGGTGCATATCCATAAATTTTGTCATTGGCCTTGGCCTTGGCCAAGCCTTGGACTTGGCCTTGGCCTTGGCCTTGCCATGGACAAGTTGGCCTTGGCCTTGAACTTGTCATGGATTTGGCCTTGGCCTTGCCCTTGGCCAAGTCCAAGGCCAAGGCCAATTATATCCAGAAGTATGTGAATATATATCCAGAAATATGGTAGGTACATATCCAGAAATTGATGATAGTTTCTGGATATACATTTGTAAGTTTCTGGATATATAATTGATAATTTCTGGATATAGAATTGATAGTTTCTGGATATACTTTAATTGTCAAAAAAGCATTCAAACTTACTATTGAATTCAAAGAGTAATAAATGTGTACAGTTGGTAAGTGCATTGATATCCAGAAGTCCAAGGCCAAGGCCATGGTCAAGGCCATGGCCAAGCCTTGGACTTGGCCTTGGCCTTGGCCTTGCCATGGACAAGTTGGCCTTGGCCTTGAACTTGTCATGGATTTGGCCTTGGCCTTGGCCTTGGCCAAGTCCAAGGCCAAGGCCAATTATATCCAGAAGTATGTGAATGTATATCCAGAAATGTGGTAGGTGCATATCCAGAAATTGATGATAGTTTCTGGATATAGAATTGATAATTTCTGGATATAGAATTGATAGTTTCTGGATATAGAATTGATAGTTTCTGGATATACTTTAATGGTCAAAAAAGCATTCAAACTTACTATTGAATTCAAAGAGTAATAAATGTGTACAGTTGGTAAGTGCATTGATATCCAGAAGTCCAAGGCCAAGGCCATGGTCAAGGCCAAGGCTAAGTTCAAGGCCAATTAAAGTTTCTGGGTATTCAATATGGTTGTTTCTGGATATAAATTTTGATAGTTTCTGGATATTCAAATTAAGAGTTTCTGGATATAGAATTGATAGTTTCTGGATATTCATATTGAAAGTTTCTGGTTATACATTTTGATAGTTTCTGGATATTCAAATTAAGAGTTTCTGGATATAGAATTGATAGTTTCTGGATATACTTTAATGGTCAAAAAAGCATTCAAACTTACTATTGAATTCAAAGAGTAATAAATGTGTACAGTTGGTAAGTGCATTGAATTCATTGACCAACTTTTTTGACTGGTTTCAAGTACTCAGTCTATATAAATCTATCCAAAGGTAAGCATATACATCAAGTTCAAGAAAAATTCTACCTTTATGTAAGTACCCAAATCCGGATCGTCCAAATCCGTCAGAAAGTTAACCGAAATCCGTTAACTGGCCCGCTCCAGGTCAACCGGAACTCGTTAAACTCCCCGTTGCTGTGCCAACGAGACGTCCCGGATCGCCTGCATCCCGACGTCGAACCGTACTTAACACGTGTCATCACACGTAAAAGCACGGCTTTCCCTGAAAAATGCATTTTCCGGCACTTTCCGGGGGCGTTTCGGACATTTCCCGGACTGTTATTTTAAAAAACGGACAAAATCGGGACCGGGGGACAAAATCCCACATGGCTGGTGACTCAGAGGGGCACGTGGCAGCCATGCCACCTCCCTCTAATCACCCTTCAATCAAATTCAAAGGGAAAAGACCAAAATACCCCTGATTTGCAAGCCAAGTCCTAGGACTCACCGTGCACATTTTCCGAAATTGCCAAAGCAAGTCCTTCAAATTCTCAAAATACCACAAAACCCCGGATTCGTGCCAAGTCCGTCCGGACTCCTACTGCAATTTTCACCCTATAAATAGAAGTTGCTGTCAAAGGCAAGAAAAAGAAAATTTACTCCAAAAACTCACCACCCCCACGGCCTAAGCAGTTTTTACCCCTCCCGAGCTCCCGTTTTGTCTCGATTCGCGTGAAACCTTTGTATTTCGATCAAATACGCCCCTTACAACTTCGAAACAACCTTTCGAATCACTTTCCGTGTCCCGTACACACCTCCCGAGTCAAAGGAGTCGACCCTAGCCATAGGTATAACTCCCTCTCTCTAAATCTCCTGCCCGTCTCGTTTACGCGCCGCCGCTATAACCGTTTCGAACGTCGTTATCGAAATGTAGACGCCTCCGTCTAACGGGGTCCGATACGTTTTAGCCCCTCGATCCTCTTCTCTTTCCGTAAGAGAAGTAATCACGGGTTAAAACGGCGTTCCGACCCCGTTCCGTTTACTTTTATTGTCATTTATCAATTCCAGATCGATCGATCCGTTGATCGTCATTTAATTCCTGTCATTTACAAATCCGAGCCGTTTGGCCTCGTTGATCGTCATTTACAATTCCGAGCCGTTTGGCCTCGTTGATCGTCATTTACGAATCCGGATCGTTTGATTCCGTTGATACCGCACTTTAAATACTGTCATTTACAAAGTCCGACCCATTTGGATCGTGATAGTATTTACTTTTCAAAGTCCGAGTCGCAACCCGATTCGTTGATCGCATATCATTTAATACGCATTTTTCCCGTAAAAATCGTTAACAATGTAATGCCCGGTTCAAAACCGGAGTTCGTCCGTCGAACTCTCTTTCAAAACGCGCGAAATGACGTTTGCCACGCAAACGCTCATCTTCAAACTCAAAGCCGCCATTTGACACTTCAAATCATTTAATACGCATTTTTCCCGTAAAAATCGTTAACAATGTAACGCTCGGTTCAAAAAACCGGAGTTCGACCTTCGAACTCCTTTTCAACTCAAAATCGACGTTTGCCACGCAACGCTCATTTCAAAACTCAAAATCGACGTTTGCCACGCAAACGCTCATTTCCGTCTCAAAACCGACGTTTGCCACGCAAACGCTCATTTCAAACTCAAAACCGACGTTTGTCATTCAAACGCTCGTCTTTTCAAAAGTCACCTAATCAAACGTTTGTCATTCAAACCAAGATTAAGCTTGTCATTCAAGCCCCCATTTCAAAAGACACACACACACACATGCACACGATTTCAAGAAAGGTAGAAAGACTCGTCATGCGAGGCGTTTCGGGCGATCTCGTAATACTCTACCCGAAACGTAACTTGACCTCCGAACCTAACAATCTCTCGGTACAAAAAGCTTTTACTCATTTTTGCCGCCAATAAAAATGATCCCCATTTTCAAAGCCTTTTCCTAAGTTTTTGCTACCAATAAAAACGACACCATTTTCAAAAGCCATTTCTCAACGTTTTGGGCTCAAAATACAAAAACCGCGTGGCGACTCCTCATTTTTCCTTCCCATGAAGCGAGGTCTCAGACACAACACTCCGCGAAAGACAACAGCCTTTACCGCGCCCGCGCGCGCGAAAATATCGGGTAATTTCAGCTTGGCGACTCCGCCGGGGAAAAGATACTTTTTCAAAACTGCCGATGTTTTCTAAAAGCCTTCCGTGGGTCAAACTTTCGTTTACCCTTCCTCGTTTTCGTGTGCGTGTGTTACTTTAAACCTCGAACGGTTTTTTTCAAAGGCATTACATTGTCAACTTTTCCAAAATCATACCATGTTTGTGCATCCCCATTCATGTTTGATTTTCATGTCAGTTTTTTGAACCGTGCATCATAAATTCTTTAAGACACATTCTGAAAAATCTCTCGTTTTACTCGTAAAAGAATTTTAGTGACCGCACACTACGCGCACTTGCCGCCTCGAACACCGCACTCCACGTGCACTTGCCGCCGGTACACCGCACACTACAACCCCTAACCCGGGATGGCCTTATCGCTGCACTCCGATTGGCCTCGCGTATGCCTTTCGGGGCGCACGGGGTCGTCCCAAACATCCCATCCTAGCCCGTGTAAGCCATGCACTCTTTGTGTCACACTTTGTCCAAGACCCCTTGGTTTTTTGGCTTAGCTCGTGTCATAAAGCCTAAGTGTATGTTTTTCACGCGGCCCCGCTCCGAGTCAAGCTCGAGAGTTTGAGACCAAAGGTCGTTCCCGACCCGAAGTCTTGAGCTTTTCAGCCTTGACTTTGACGCGGAGCTCGCCGAAAAATATACCCGAAGGTTCAATGTGACGCCGTGTCACCAAACCTTGCCGTATGTATCGTACTGCCCACAACTTGGCCAACGCTAAAAGCTAAGGTCTCTCGCACAAGCGAGTCAGAGAGGTCATGCCCAAATTTTGGCACGATCCCCGCCTTAACTTAAGGACGTTGACTTCGACCGTGGCCCGTACGTCACACACGTTGAAAGTTTGCGTGATCGCCTAGCCTTAAGTTCACTTTTTCCTTTGTCGGTGGAACTCGCTTGCCTTATCGACCTCGCCGGGATAGTCCGTCCCGAGAAAGATGATCTACAATGGAAACGAGGGGCTTATAAGCGTAGTGACGAGATCCACCGATTAGAGCTCTAGGATTAGTTGCGAAAAAGAAGACACGCTCTTTTCCAACCAATTAGGACTCGAGAAAACGCGCTTTAAGTAAACATTAATCGGTAATCGCACATTGCACAAGCCCGAAAACCTTGAGCCAAATACCCTTTTCCGGCCTAAACCCTTCCTTTCGTTCCTCGCAATGAGCGTAAAGTGGTTCGATTTCCGGCCGCCTTGCCAGATCACAAGAACGGGCAGCCAGACAGCTTCTTCGGTTCCCTCGCCTCCTCACTGTAATTTCCGACATGTCTAGCTCACCGAGAAATCGTGACGGGAAGGACCCCGCCACCGGTAATGTATATGACATTGGAAGAAGCCATCCGGGCTTGTGAGGTTCACAAGAGGCGTAAAGAAGATCGCCAGTAATTTCGTGGTACAGCCTTCGAATGAGCGTGGTATAGCAGCCTATCCCCGCCGACGGTACTTTTGTCCCGGTCGAGGATGACGATTCCCCGAAACCAGCTTCACCAAACCTTCAATCAGTTCCTCCCCGCCAACTTACGGATGCCTTCCAACCAAGGAAACAAATGACCTAGGCTCCATGTTGCCACCTCTCGTGGCAACCCCGTCATTTTTGGTCACCCAAAGGCTACTCCTATCACTCAATACCACCAGCCGCACCGCTGACCATCTCAGATGCCAATATCCTCAATACCCTCCCGTGTTCGTCCCGTTGCCTATACACGAATCCCTAAACACCGGGACAAACCCCGATACAGCTTCGTAAAAGGCTCCCGTATATTCTCATATACCAAGCCTTCCACCTCCAATCACTACCGCTCACGTGGTAGCACCCGGCGCCGAGCCTCACAAGCCCACCACCGGACCCAACCTTAGCCTCGGATGGTCGAGCAAATGAAAGACCCGAAAGCCACCATGAGCAGCTCAAAGCAGAAACGCTCAAATCCACGTATCCGGAATGGTCACGCCTCCCCGCCAAGTTCGTAATGCCTGAGATGGACCGATTCGACGGAACCGAATGTCCTCAAACGCACGTCGACACCTACGTTTCTGCATGAGAGCAAAAGGAGCAACCCTCCAAAGAAATGGCCGACCACTTCCAAAGCATACGCTCAAAAGTTCGCTTACGATGGTTTCGAGGGTCAAGCTCGCGGATCGCCACACTGGGAACAGATTAGTAACATCTTCCCCGGAACGGCATGCATCCAACTTAGAGTGGGAAACAAGTCGCGAGGACTTAATCACCACCGAGCGTAAAGCGGATGAAAGTGTTGGGGAATTCTACAAGAGATGGAGCCGGAAACTCTCCGAGATCATGGAGCCACTCTCCAAAGACGAACAGATGCGGATCTTCAAGTCCCGCTTAAGACCGTCCATCGAACTCTCATCGGGCCACAATTTCTTCCTGCATCTCCGGCCATGGTCAATGCCGGCTCACGCTTCGAGAAGGATCTCAAGGAAAAGTTGGCTACCGCACAGCCCATACGTATACCGCTCAACAGCTTGCATTCAATCCCGCACCGGCCCCGGCAAAGGGAAAGATACGTCCGTCAACTACGTCCATCGTGGACAATGGGTAATGTAAAAACCTGGGCCCCACAAAGCAACAGCTTCTACTGTGGCTACTGTCGTACACTTCGACAAGTTGGACATGCCACCGAGCAAGATGCCGGAAGGGTTAATCAAGGAGGGTCTCCTTAAGCCCGTTGCCAATTACAAACCCAAAATTCCCGTAGCCAATGCGGACAAGAGCAAATATCGCGCCTTCCATCGCATCACGGCCATACCACCGACAATTGTTTGGGGTTACGATACGAAATCCGTAACTTGATAGAAGAAGGCAAGTTAGAGCGCCCCGTGGCCCAATACGCCGGGAACCCTTTCCGAACAATAACAAAGTGAATTCCATTGAGCGGGTGCCCAAGAAGAGTGCCACGTAAACCGCCCGCCTCTTTCACTGGGATCCTCCTCTAATGTCCACATCGCCTACGATGTTTGTGATCGCTCCGCCCGCCCGGGAGTACGAGTCCCGAGAAACGGTCCTGAGCAATCCTCCGAGAAAACAAAAGAAGAAATCCTCTCAACAAAGAATCGAGAGAAAGATACGAAGCTGGAGATACCAAAGGTAGGTACACTGGAGAACCCTCCGGGAGGTTCGACTACTACGTGCCGTACTCCAGCCACCCTCTTTGCCTCCGTGCCATGCAGCCTTTAGAGCAAACAGGTGGGAAAGCCGAAAAGTCCCGCCGAAACTGTAATTCAGCCCCGGGACACCGGAATACCTCGGATCTTGGTAATCTTATCGCGCCGAAGCCTAACCCTCCGCGCGATCGCCCAAGATTCAATTTGTCCAGCCTTCCGAGCTCGGACCGCAAAGGAAGATCAAGGTCCGCCTTGGCAATCGCACTCGATCAATGTGCTAACCAAGGGCGGCAACCGCCACAGCAACCTCAACACACTCCCGAGGTTCCAAAGAAAGGCTTTACCTCGCAAGAGGAAGACAGAAATGGATGGCCGGATGACTCTCCTTCTACGGATAGAGACGAGATCTACGACTCCCGTTTGTATGGCAAAGATGATCACGTTCGTGACGAAGACCTACCTAGAGATGCCTCGGGCACAACGAAGCTCAGACATCACTCTCAAACTCAACACCATATCACTCCCTGAGTATTGGTAGATAACGGGTCAGCCGTTAATGTCCTCCCTCTCAAAGATGATGCGAGCTCTCCGCATCCATGAAAGCCATCTCGATTCCGTCGCCTGACTATCAAGGCCTACGACAACTCGTCTCGTCCCCATCCTGGGGACAGTGACTGAACTCGGTTCGAAACCCAAATGGTGCCAGAAATTCCACGTGATGGACATTCCATCCGAGTTCACGCCTCTTTTGGGACGCCCTTGCTACACCACATGAAAGCCATAGCTTCCACTCTCCATCGTTGTGTTAAATTCATTAACCGGCAGGAGATCTCGAAGTCATCCGAGGGGATAGTTTCCTCATAGGAAACGAAGCCGAGACAAGAGCTGCGTGTCCGCACTCGTGCACCGGGGTACCTCCTTCGAATCAACCAAGGGACTACCGGGCAAATCTCATCGTAATCCTCGTAGTCCGGAGATGCCAACTATGTAAACGTACTCGAGCAAAGTGCACTCGGGCCCGATACATCAAGTTCAACTGTCGTTTCCAACATTTGGAGGCAGTATTGGAAGGAAACGCCGAATATCGCCATGATGCGGGCACATAAACCCCCGTCTCCAATCGGAGATTCGTCGCATTCTCCAAACAAATTCTCGGCCCCGCCAGCGAAGAGATCTTTGTGATAAAGGTCAACAAGCACCGTCATTCTCGTGATGAATGCATGGAAGTTGTATGGGATGTCCTCCACGAGGAACTACCCGCCGCACCCTCTTCTCCAACGAAGAGCATGATGTTTTCCTAGCCGCTCCAACAACGCAACCGACGCAATACGTCCCTACGGGATTGAGCGATCGATGACGATGAATCCGGACTCTCCGGAGTCGAGGACGCGTGCACTGCAAGCGCACCTCCGCATTCACATGCTCGCTTTGAGGACGGAACTCCTTCCGATCGTGTCACCTACGACCAAGGTTCCAATACCATGGAAATTGTCAAGCTCAACGTCCAAGACATGTGCGACTATCCGACAATTGGAAGTTACTGACACGACGAAGAATCCTCTCGATCAAGTGATCGACGACGACTTCGTCAACATCATCTATTCCGTATACCCCGATGATACCAAGGATCCGGTCCTTATCGTCGATTCTCGCAATACCAAGGTCACCTCGACGACCGCCCGCTCATGGTAAACGAGGCTCCCGGCCAAGCGAGCTCGTAGCTCATCACTACTTCCGAGTACTGCCCCTACTGCAACCGGCCCGTGCCGTCGCCAAGCTTATACCCTCAAGCGCCGCCAAGGCCAAGGGCAACAGCCAAGGAGACCAAGCTCCTCACCCCGCTACAAGTCGATCAACCTCGGAACGCTTCCGACAGCCCACCCCGAAAACATCTCGTGGAAAGTCTTCCCCGCAAGGCGTAGCCGCCTTCCGACATAGGAAATGACCACCTCAAAGCATCAACATGCTCCAGCTTCGATTCTACTCCCACCGTCACGGCCCGATTCGTACATCCCGCGCCGACCGTTAGCTCGATAGACTTGGCGATCGAGCGAGATCACGAGACCGTCAACATTGCAGATTCAATACCCCGTGGGGTCAATCAAGCGTATATGGGCAAACTTCTTGGTGATCGAGATCAAGGAAGGCCGCATGGAATGTCCCACCCGACTTCCTTCGTCAACGTAATCCAAGTGTTCCCGCCATTCGGCGATTTGAATGTAATCACGGCTCGGACACTAGCCGACGATGCGCACCTACGGAGACCGCCTAGCTCTCGCAAGGAAAGCCCTCATGGAACTAGCCGCTCAAGAAAGTCGTCTTTGGGACGAAGACCAAGCTCGAAAGACCTACAGGACCAAGCCCTTAAAGTGTCACAGCAAACTTCTGCATGTAAAGCTAGAGGCCACTCTAGACCGCCCGACCTCAAGAGCTTTGCTCATGGCAACTTCCCCGACTACCGTCTCGTTCTCATCCAACCCCTCTCGCTGTGCAAGGGTGGTCAACGGTCCCGATGACCTAGGAGATGGAACGACACACGTAACGAATCCCGCCGCTTACCTTCCCGAGGAAAGCAAGTTCTCTCGTGAAAGCGACGATGAAGACGATGAAACCATTCTCTTCCAAGCCGGGCATGAAGTCAACAAAACCGGACTCCCAAGGGTCCCGGGAGGATGGGAACGGATCATTTCCGCACTCAAATTGAAAGGCCAACTCAGTGGAGGAAGGTCTATTTAAAAACAAGAGGAGGATGGAGATTCGTCTCGAGCAACTACCGTGGAAATTCCACAGCCTACGCATTCGCTTACGTAAACGATCAACTGGGACAAAGAACTACCACATGGGCCGATGTTCGGGAAGCCGTGTACTCACCTTCCGACATACCCGCCACTCGTATAAAGCAGGAGAAAACTCTCCCCGATGGAGGTTTACCTAGACCGCCGCACGCAGCTTCAAAGAAGCACCGGCTATTCTCACATGGGAAGAAACGCAGCATTAACTCTCGACGCAGCTCCGCCGCAAGAAGGTTGATCTCGGGGCCAGAGCGGAGGAAAACTAGCAAATCACGAGTATCGCTGCACCCAACTCTGTAATGCCCCGAGTATGCTCAAGAAGAAGGAAAGGAACGCGATATACCGTGAAGAGATCAAGGAGACCGTTCGCTTGAGCCGAGAACTCTCCAACCTCCCCGAGGGTTAGCAATGCACAGCCTGGGCCAGTGCAACCACCGTTGTGCACCGACATTCGAACAATCAAGCGTCAAACCGTAGGCTACCTCCCCGCAGAGGCATCCAAGCGCATCCCGGGACGTAATCCGTCAAGCCGCCGAAGCTCCCGGAATTCATCCACAATCAATGAGTTGAGGGAAGACATATGGCCCTATGCTACGAGGAATCCTCCTCTAACTATGGCTCAACTCAGAGCACTGCTCGTAAGGGACCAAACCCGATGTCGGGCCGTTCTAACCCGATCGGGTCAAATCCATGCATTACCACCTAAGGCCACCAAAAGCCGACGGAGCTGCACTGCAATCCGGCCACCCGAAGACGCAAATTCCTTGAAAGAGGACCCGATCCTCACTACCAAGCGCACTCAGCGAACATTTCCCTTTGGTCTCTCGCTCACCTCCTCTTATCCTCACAAGCTCAAGCTAGAGGAAAGCCCGGCCCGTACCATGGTCCCCGTGGACGCAACCCCGCATGAAGTCATTCAGATGATCGGCAACATCCACTATGGCAACATTATCACCTTCACGCATTTGGACCTTCCAAAATTTGGGGCCGATCACAACGAGCCGCTCTACATCACACCCAAACTGACGAGCGTCGCCTTCCCCGCGTGTTGGTAGACGGAGGTTCCGGAATGAATGTCTTGCCCGCCAAGATGATGGACCCGCTGACATCAAGCCCACGCATCTTAAGCCTTCACCCACACCGTCAAGGCCTATGACTCTACTTCCCGTACATGCTAGGGGTTGCTACTCTAACATCCGGTTCGGCAAGCGGGTGATCCCCACCGAATTCCAAGTATTGGACATTCCAATCACTTTCACAGCCCATCCCGGGGCGTCCCCGGCCGCATCAAATCAATGGCGTGGCATCCACCCTTCACTGCCTTAAGTTCATGCAAGGCAACGAGCTAACTACGCCTACGGCGACTGTCACCACCGAGGGGACCAAAGACCAACGACATTCCAAAGGTTGGAAATCAAACATAATGATGACATGCCATTAATCGGATTCACTCGAGACCTCCAAGATCCAAATATGCAACGTGGACCTTCCACTGCCTCACGATCGATTCCTCCCGCCACGAGGATGATGAAACTCATGAACTTCATCCTGTGATCGGGCTCGGCAAAAGGCCGCAAGGCCAACACCAAGTTATTGAAGTCAAGGACCACACCACGGTCCAGTGGGCTTGGCTACGTGCCAACACCGCCGACATCAAGGAAGACAAAAGGCTCGCCCGCACCAAGGCAAGCAGCCCGCAAAAGGGGAACCTCCGACGGCACACCCACCTCCGACCTTACAGCCTTGACCTCGCTCATTACTTCACCAAGGGAACCGACAGCAGAACCGAGGGGACCAACAAGGGAACCGACAGCCAGAACCGAGGGGACCGACAGCTGAACCGACAACAGAACCGAGGGGACCGACAAAGTGGAACCGATGAAGATGAGAAAGAAGCAGGATAGTCGCACCGAGACTACAGAAGAATGGAACAGCCTAGCACGGGACCTCAAGCGTTTCGTAGGACTCAAAGCTAATCCGATAAGGGAGCGTTCTCGACATCACAGCCTCTACTGGACCAACCGCCACCACACCCAAAGATGAGTACACATTCAAGGGAATCCTGCACTTGGAGGAGCAACTCAAGGTACTCTCCACGGGAAACATTGTTCGGATCACCGCCGAGGCCACATTCGAGACAAGTAAGTCCAAAGCGTAGGGAACCGTAATTCATAGAAGACGCTCTCAGCTGACCAGCCTCTACAGTAGTCCTGTTTGAAGAAGTCATGGAGTTGCCCAACTTGATCGACTGGGCTCCGACAACAAAGCATGATCGCCATGATAGGGACAAGCAGAAGCCAAGCCTCTCGATCCCCGCACCCTCATCAAGCATCCAAAGAATGCCATCGAAGAATTGGGTAACTTTCACCTGACCAAGGGCAAGCCAGCAGTAATTGGAAGACAAGCCGGGCCCGCACCCACATCTCCCTAAACCCGGTCTCAAACCCTCTCGAGCCGGCCTCCTGTCGAGTCCGGGCCCCTTCCGAGTCATCCAACGGCCTTACGCCGGAGGACTATAATGTTGTAGCTAATCATGTATTCCCGTTCTTGTTTAATGAAAAGTCTCGACCTTTCTGAGTATCCTCTCATTGCCACTTTAACAACCGATAAGTTAACAAACAACTTAAAAGACGTTAATAATTCAATTGATAAAGAAGCATACACATTAAACGAACAATACATTAAAGAAGTTCTCGAGCGTGTAGTTGACCAAGAGGACAACCGGGCCCAAGCCGCCGAAGAGGTTATGACCAAAGTGAACTCCGGGGTCGCTGCAAGAGCCTAAAGAGACACAAGTGGGCGCTTTTCGCCGATGCAGTAAAAGAAGCCCCGATAAGCCTCCTCCGGAGTATGTTGACGTGTTCGCCCGGTCATATCAGACATGCCAGACTCGATCCTCAATCGTGGAGCACGTAATTCCCGATCCCGAATCCAAGCTCTGTCAAATGTAAGCCGCGCAAGATCAAGCCAGAGTGGTCCTTGCAAGTTAAAGAAGAAATTGAGAAAATGCTCCGAGTTGGTTTCATCGTGAGTGATTGAGTACCCGACTTGGCTCTCCAACATCGTGACGGTCACCAAGGCCAACGGAAAGGTCGATGCCGCGTAGATTTCCGGGATCTCAACAAGGCCAGCCCTAAAGATGATTTCCCATCGCCTAACATCGACATGCCGGTCGACACCACGGCAAATTTCAAGTAAAGTCCTTCGTGGACGGGTTCGCCGGATACAACCAGATCAAGATGTCCGAGGAGGATCAGCCAAGATCGCTTTCACCACTCCATGGGGGACATATGTACACGGCCATGCCGTTCGGCCGAAGAACGCTGGGCTACTTACTACGGCCGCAATGCCTCTCTTCCATGACATGATTCACAAAGAAATCGAAGTATATGTCGACGACATGATCATCCACTCCAAGGGATCGACATGCAAAGACATGACAGATCCGAGGAAGTTCTTCAACGACTCGTAAAACACTCCATGAGGTTGAACCCGGCAAAGTGCACCTTCGGCGTCAAGCGCGGCAAGGTACCGGGGTACATGGTTACGTAAAGAGGTATCGAAGCCGATCCCAGAAAATCAAGGCCATCATCGACATGAAGCCGCCTCAAACCCCGACGTAAGTAAAGAGCTTCATGGGAAGACTTCAAGCACATCGGGCCGCTTCATCAACCGCTTGACATCTTCTCTCGCGAGCCCATGTTCAAACCGATGAAAAAGAATGCCGACATCAAATGGGACTCCGAGTGCCAAACAAATTTTCGAGAAGATCAAGACCTACTTGGTTAATCCCCACCCCGTGCCCGCCACATGAAGACAAGCCACTACTCCTATATCTCGACAAGAATGTACACGTCAATCGGAGCAATGCCGGCACAAGAACAGAAAGATTCCAAGGTTGAGCATGCAATCTACTTCGTAAGCCGAAAGCTTCAAGGAAGTGAACTCACTACTCAAAGATCAGTAGAAAACTTGTACCGCCGGTATGGGTAGTCGGGAAACCGAAACACTACATGCAGCCGCATTCGTGCTCCCGGTCTCCAAAGTGGACCCCGTCCGATATCTCTTTGACAAGCCATCTCTCGTCGATGCGACTAGCCAAGTGGTCATTCTTCCCGGCCGAGTTCGACATCAAGTACATGGTCGAAAATCAACAAAGGGCGTAGTAATGGCGCATCGCCTTGCCGACTTCCCGAGCAAAGGAACCTAAGGGTCCCGATCCGCAATTTCCTGACGACGGAATCTTTTCACTTGACAACGCAAACCGCCGGCAACTCTTCTTCGATGGGGCAGCCAACAAGAAGGGGAATGGTATTGGAATGCTCCTTGTCGATCCCAAGGACGAGCATACTCCCATAGCCATCAAGTCAATTTTGAAGCGACCAACAATGCAAAGCAGAATACGAAGCTCGTGCAGCAGTTTGGAAGCCGCCTCGAGCGCAACATCTCGTAGCCGGATGTATATGGAGACTCAAAGATTGATCATCAATCAAGTATCCAACAAATGGAAGACGGTAGATTCTCGGCCTTCGAAGTACCACGCGTACATGGAGGAACTCATTGCTCGCTCAAGGACATCTCTTTTCACTATTTGCCAAGAGACAGAACCGCTTCGCGACGCCCGGCAACCTCGCCTCTTGTCGAAATTCCCGAAGGGAAAGCAAGAAACCCTCGTAATAGGCAGACGGGAAACACCCGCCTATTGCCGTGAGATCGAAAAAGAAAAAGAAACGATCGACGAACCCCGGTACAATCAAATTTACCAAGCACTTCCAAAGCGGAGAAGCTTCCTTCACAAATGAAGATGGAAAATACAAAGAAGGGATCAAAGCCAAAACATGATGGCATTAAAACGCCCGGCATCCCATTTCGTCATTCTGGGGGTATGTTGTACAAGAAGCGCCACCAAGGGCCACTCCTTCGGTGTAAACAAAGAAAAAGTTGCCGAGCTAATGAACGAAGTTCACAACGGAACCCGCGGTCCGCATACGAACGCCCGAGCATTGACATGCATCATTCTCCGTATGGGATACTATTGAATTTCGATGGAAACAGACTGCATCTAGTTCGTTCGAAGCTGCGACAAATGTCAACGGTTCTCTAACCTCAATCACATCCCTCCTCACGAACTCTACTGCATGACTATGCCATGGCCTTTCGCCACATGGGGAATTGACGTCATCGGCAAGATCACTCCACCAGGGAGCAATGGTCACGAGTTCATTTTAGTCGCAGTCGACTACTTCACCAAATGGGTAGAAGCCAGATCGTACAAGGTACTGAATTCTAAGAAGGTGGCCGAGTTCATCCGAGAGAACATCATGTGCCGATACGGAGTGCCCAACGAGATCATCTCCGACAATGGGACCCACTTTGAAGGAGATTGTGACCAACTACTGACCGAATTCGTAGTCACACGTCACAGTCTTCTCCTTACGTACCACAAACCAATGGTGCAAGAGAGGCACCAACAAGACTCTCGCCATGATAATCGAAAGATGACCACTCGCAGGCCTGGACCGGCCCGAAAAGCTACATCTAGCCCTCTCGGGGATACCGAACATCGCCGAACCGCCACAGGGAGACTCCGTTCGCACTTACCTACGGAATGGAAGCGATGTTACCCGTGGAATTGGAAATTCCATCCCTCCGAGTCCTCTTGGAAAACGGGATCAATGAAGTCGAATGGCTACAGAGCCGTCACGACGAACTTGCTCTACTCGACGAGCGCAGATTGAAAGCCATGGAACACACTCGAGCCTACTGTGAGCGTAATGGCACGAGCATTCGACAAGAAAGTCAAGATCCGAGACATCGTAGAAGGCGACTTGGTGCTAAAGGAAAAGCCTCCTACGTTGCACCAATCCCCTGAAAGTGGGAGCCTACCCGGATAGGACCGTTCGTGGTACAAAGAATCTTCTCCTGAGGAGCCATGAAGCTAGCGTACTTGGACGGAAACCCTTTCGTTAATCCCGTGAACGGAAGCAAGCTCCGCAGATACTTCGTTTGAGGAAGAGCACGAGTCAACTCACCTTCCCCATACATCGTCCCTCGCAAATTAAAGTGCTAAAAGAGTAATACCCAACCGGATACATTCCCGCTAATGATCCAGTAAAAACAGTGGTCGCACTTCTTTTGTCTTTGTTTTTCTCAAATTCACCTAAAGTGTCGAACTACGGTGACCCGAGCCCCTTAGTCCAATTGTAAAAGGGGAACGTAGGCACCATCTTTGGTTCGGTCTAAAAACAAAAATACAATAAGCATCAATTGCTTGTGTTTCGAAAAACTCTTTTCATTTAACCTACAAATTCATAACGGTTAAAACATTCTTTGATGAGTTCAAGCACGGCCAACTCTTGACTCGCTACACGCTAGCAAAACTACAATAAAACATTAATCAATTAATGTGTCTCGCAATGACAATGGGTGGATACTCGACAAAGAAGGTCAACCTAGTTTCCCGTACTAGGTCCTTCATCCTTCTTCCCCTTCCCTTTTCCCCGGCGAGTGTTCTTCACCTTCGCAGAAATATTCCGGTAGGCCTTCTACCTCGGCTCGTGGACTCTTCCCGACGCCTCCGTCAAGCCTCGCGGCCGTCAACGCAGCCTTTCTCTAGCTCGTCTCGAGCCACCTCGCTTCGAGCCATCATCACAAGTGCTTTGATTGGCCTCCCGACGCACTTGCCACATAATCAGCCATGGCATCGCCGCACGATTCCTGTGGTTAGCCCTCGCTTCGTCCTCCTCAAGGTCGAGCCAGTCTGTGTGATCGCACTCAACACTCACTCCGTCTCCACAAGATAGCCATCTCGTGTCTCCCCATACACTCTTCGTACTCAGCCGTATATCAAGCGATGCAATCAAAGGCTCCTCTCTCCGGTGAAAGAGAACCCCGGGCAGAAAGGACGTGTATTGCCACCACCGGTGATCGCAATAGCGCCGAAGGATCTTCCATCCGCAAAGATCCCACCTCAAAGGTAGCAACATAAATCGATCGGGCCAAGGGCACTCGCCCACTGCATCGCCGCGTAACCAATGATGGAATATAGAAAGACGTCTCGAGACAGCCCCGCACTCGACAATCAATGCACCCTCCCGAGCGGTCCTACAAGTCTCAGAATCTTCCAATGGGAACCCACCATCGCAAGTGATGCGTGCAAAGTCCGGCCATCCGTAGCTCCAGCACTCGATTGCCCCTATCACCAGAGGACGCCGCGAGAAAGACCAAGCGTCACAAGACATTGGCACCTCGTGCATCATCTCGCAGCCTCTCCTCAACCACATGGTCGCATAGCGGACTCCCTCCCCACATGTATCGGCTACGGCCGCCATCCGGCCTATGCGCCAGAACGTCTCGCCCAAGACCAATGGCACGATGTCTCCCCACTCCGCATCGCTCACCAGTCCAAGACACCGTGATGGCACACACCTGCAGACGTGAATGTGAACAAAGTAGCAATCGCGCACAGAGCAAACGCTGCCCCACGAAAAGACGCTCCTCGCCTCCGGCAAATCTTTCTGGGCAGCCCCGAAATGTCAACGTAATCGGTATCCTCAGACAAGCATCCCGTATGCTTCTCCAAATGAGATACCCAACAAAGACACTAGCTTCTCAACAAAGGGCCATGCCACCAAAGATACGGAAGAACTAGCTGTTCTGCCTCAGTCCTCCTGCACGGCCCGGAAATCTTCAAACGTAGGAGTGATTTCGTTGTACGAAAAGCCGTACACATTCCTCCGTACGTCCTGTAACCGAGACGCGGCTCTCAAAAGATCCCAATCCGGCATGAGCTCCTTCAAAGCCCAAACAGATTTAATCCCGTAATAGCCTTCGAAAACCTTTTGTTCTCGCCTCGTGTGGTTCCGTACCCACGATCGAAAGTTGTCCAAATATCGCTCTTGCATCCGAGACGATAACTTGGGAAAGGGAGCCATGTCGAAGGTGAAGAAAACCTTAAGAAAGGGAAAGGAATTCAGCCAGATGAACAAAGCAATGCGCAGCTTTTCACCAATTGCAAAGCCGAAACCGCAATTTAAAGAATCTGAAATTCGCTTCTAGTCCGGCCGGATTCTCTCGCAGCTTGACTTGTCAACTCTGCAGCCTACCGCCCTTAAAATTGGAAACATTTCCAAACCATGCCCTCGTTTCACTCCTATGAAATCTCGCGTGCTCGCCCGATTTCATTCAACCAATGTCAATATCCCTTCCGCCCCGGCTCGTGCAACAAGCAAAATAATTAAAAATTAGTGCATACATGCTTAATTTTTGACCCGTTCAATTTTTAATGCATTTCTCTTTTTTATTTATTTTTGATTAACCTATTTGCTTATTTGCCGAAAATAATGTAAGGTGATCATAGAATAAATATGCGGCATGTGTTCCGCCCCACGGCGCCTTTTTGCAAATACAGCTTCAAATCAAAATTTGTTCCCGACAAATACATGCATTTTGTCTAAACAAAGCAAGAAAGAAAGAAAGCAAGAAAAGGGGACTACTCGAGTCCCGCTCGTCATCCGTACACTCGACGTATCGCCCGCCGCCGCCGGATCCGTCGCAAACAGAACTCGCCAAATTCCTCCACTGGAATAGGCAAAGGGCCTCCTCGGAGTACGCGAACTCGAGGACTCCTCTCTCGCGCCCGAGTGCGCGTAAGAAGGAGCTCCAAATCCACTGCTTCCGCCCGCGAACCGGCCGAAACCCCGTGTAAAGTCCTCCCCACCGGCCGTGGGAGCAGGCGAATCTCTCGCCTAGACGGCTCCCGATCACGGACGTCCCACGCTCCTCCGGAACCGCACCGCATGAACTCCACGAGCCTCCTAGCGTAGGCGGACCACTCCGTCCACCAGCCTCATGGCGTCATTGTACGTACGCGATACCGCGAACCAGAAAGTCATCGAAAGCAAGCGTAGTACATGATGCATCATGTGCGTAATGCTACTATCAAATGCGTAAAATCAAAAGGGTGCTCACCGAAGCATTGGGGTCCGCCTCCGTATCGTGGTCTCGGCTCGCCCGGAAGCGGGATCACAAGTCGCCTACGCGAACCGTCCAGCCTCGTACGCTAGCCTAGCTCGCGGACCGGAAAATCTCGAGGACCTCCAGTGGACCTCGCCTCTCTATGCCGTACTGCGGGCTCCTCACCTCATCCTCAAGAAAACATCGTAGGCGGCCCCCGCTATGATGTACTCTGTAGTACACGCCCGCATGTACCCTCCAGCCATCAATCGGCATCTCCCGGGATGCCGCATGTACAAAGGAGGATCCACCGGCACCAAGGGAAGAGACTCCCGCCTATGCCGACGAGTCACCCTCTCCCCAAATACATGGCGTCACGTTGAAGTCCCACCAGAGCTTCCGCCGCCGTGTAGTCTCGCCGGCACCGCACCGCGACATGATCGAACCTACTCCACTGTGTCACTGGATCCTCTCGTAGAACCTGTGTTCGCCGCCAGAGATATCTCCTCGTATGACACTCGAGTGCCAACTTCGAAGAGACCGCCCTCTTCGCCTTCTTCTCGCCAAACCAAAGATGGCAGGGAACAGTGGACGGTACGGCTCCTTGATGTCCCAAGCTCGCGGACCGAACACCTCGTAGCACTGCACTCGCCAAGAGAATGGAAAGTTATGTCGCCTACAAAGCGTATACATACGAGTACATAAAAGAGGCGAGGAAGAGAAAAAGTACGTGAACTTACATCCAAGACAGCGTGAAGCGCCTAAATGAGTGCTCCTCTCCCGCGAGAACTCTCGTCCAGGAGTGGTAGAGCTCGGCCACCCAGCCTCCCCACGCAAACCCCTCACGGCATCCAAGTCTACCAAATACCCGAGCAAAGGGAAGTGACAAGACGTGTCGAAGTCGGGAATAAAGTCGCCGACACCGCAAACCAAAGGAACCTCGAGCGACGCTCCGCGGTCATCCTCAAGGACCTGATAAGCGGCGACACCCGCCTCAAATGCCTCTCCATCGGCTCGTACCGAATGCCTAAGCCCCCGGCATCGGTAATATCAAAACCCAAGCAGCCTGCATAACCGCTCCGGGTGTAACCATCAACCCACACCCGCCGTGTTGCCATAAGTCGGCAACCCGCTGATAGCGGCAAAATCCGTGGGAGTCACCGTCGCTCCCCCATCTCGAAATGGAAAGTGTGGGTCGTATCCCACCGCATTTCGCCGCGACATACATGGACTCCGCTCTGCCAGATCACTGCCGCAGCCTACAAGACCGATAAAACCCACCTAACCCGGAAGTCAAGCACCACCGCCGCGGACTCCTCTCTCCCTCTCGAGCCACGTCCAGGATAATGCCCCACAATGCTTGCACCGCCTCAAAGGCACCCCGACTCTTCTGGTTATGAGTATTAACCGTCCCTGTCCCCTGCAGACAAACAAGACAGAAGCAACGTCAACAGAAATGCACCAACGCATGTCAAAAGGATGCAATGCAGATGCGGTTCTCATTCATTTCCTACGTATATTCAAATCATTTCGAAAACTCCGTCGAATCCGGAACTTTCAAAACATTTCGAAAACTCCGTCGAATCCGGAACTTTCAAAACATTTCGAAAACTCCGTCGAATCCGGAACTTTCAAAATCTTTCGAAAACTCCGTCGAATCCGGAACTTTCAAATTCTTTCGAATTTTTCGAAAATTTCGCTCCGTCCCGAATTAAAGCTACTTTAATTTTGGAAAATGCATCTAGACATGGAATTTTGCAACCAAAATTTTTATGTCATCCACCCATAGTGTCAATTGAACTACATCCTAGTCAATTTCGACAAAGGTTCATAGCAAAGTCAAAAGCCCCAATTCGGGCACCAAAATCCCTAAGTTCATTCCTAACAAATTTCTAACATTTAAAGAATGCACATTCTTAAAATTAATGGAATTTGTAGGAAGCTTACTTGTCTTTCGATCCCTCCCTTGGAGTTGTGTCTAGGGATAAAACTCCGTCGGATTCAATGGAAGAGTAGTGGTTCGAATGGTCCGAACCAACCGTGTTCTTTCGTCATCGGTCCTTCCGTGGCGAGCCATTGGTCCTCCTTCACCCTCCATAGCAAATTTCCTTCACAAATACGAGCAAACCTTGCAATTTGGGTTGGATTTTTCTCCCTCCTCTCTCTCCTTCTCGCCGGAATTTATGAAAGAAAATGACTTTTCTTTCTCCTGCCTCGGCGCTGATAAGGGCATTTTCAATTTCAGTAAAAGTCCGGCCGGACTCTTACTGCACCAGGAAAAGATTCCTTCCATTTTGGTCCCTCAACTTTTGGCAATTCCAATTTTACCACTTTTGGCCCCCAAAAGTGTAAAATTTCCCCCAGTTAGACATTTCTAACACCCCATCCCCTGAGGATAAATCAAAGTTAGTTTTCACTAACGCTCGTCTCCTGACGTTAAATTCAGTTCAGTTGACGTTTGACATTCAAACGCTCAATCATGTCTCCGGACATTCCAAGTTACTATTCCGTCTCCTGACGTTAAAATTTAATAATGGTCTTCACCATTAAATCCTCAATCGCGACCTTTCACGGTCCGATTTCAATTCTCAATCGCGACCTTTCACGGTCCGATTCCAATTCTCAATCGCGACCTTTCACGGTCCGATTTCAATCCTCAATCGCGACCTTTCACGGTCCGATTCCAATCCTCAATCGCGACCTTTCACGGTCCGATTCCAATCCTCAATCGCGACCTTTCAAGGTCCCGATTCCAATCTCAATCGCGACCTTTCACGGTCCGATTTCAATCTCAATCGCGACCTTTCACGGTCCGATTTCAATCTCACCGCGACCTTTCACGGTCCGATTCCAAGTCTCAATCGCGACCTTTCACGGTCCGATTTCCAATTCTCAATCGCGACCTTTCACGGTCCGATTTCAATTCTCTACCGCGACCTTTCATGGTCCGATTCCAATCCTTAATCGTGACCTTTCACGGTCCGATTTCCAATTCTCAATCGCGACCTTTCACGGTCCGATTTCAATTCTCAATCGCGACCTTTCACGGTCCGATTCCAAGTCTCAACCGCGACCTTTCACGGTCCGATTTCAAAGTCTTAATCGCGACCTTTCACGGTCCGATTCAATCTCCCATCTCGACCTTTCACGGTCCGATCTCAAACAGTTAATCCCGACCTTCGCGGTCCGACCTCCACTCTCCTATCGAGACCTTCGCTGTTCGTCTCACCGGCAACAGCAATAAGCCCGAACCCCAAGGCACGAACGCCTTGCAACAATCCCTCTTCGGCCATCCTCGTAAGCCCGAACACCTTTTCACTTCAACAAGTGAACATTCATCTCCCGGCCGCCGTAAGCCCTCCGATCGTTCCACCTCACCGGCACAAAGAATAAGCCCGAACCCCAAGGCACGAACGCTCGCAACAATCCTCTTCGGCCATCAAGGTAAGCCCGAACGCCATCCTCAAAGCAGATAAAACCGGCAACAAAGAATAAGCCCAAGACTCCAAGGCACGAACGCCTCGCGCATCGCAACTCCGGCTTGAGGCGCCACACGCCTCGAAGGTTTCAAGTCCTGTGTTCGACGCTCCCAACAGCCTCCATTCGTGCTGTGTACCCGCGCGAATGGTCTCATCCAGCTTAGACGCCTCCTAACAGTTTCGCCAGTCAAGGTCCCCATGCGCGGCCCTCGCCCCTTTTCGAACTACGATCGGCTTGATTCCCGCCGGGATACGTAGGAATCCTTTTCGCTATGGGTCCACCACCGACCGCCTGTGTCTCCTTCAAAGTAAGGCATCCCGATTTGGATCCTTATCTTTTTTCAACGACCCCACTCTCCTTCGGAGGAGACGTCGCCGAGGGGCTAATCAGAAGTACCCAAATCCGGATCGTCCAAATCCGTCGAAAGTTAACCGAAATCCGTTAACCGGCCCGCTCCAGTTAACCGAACTCGTTAAACTCCCTGCTGCTGTGCCAACGAGACGCCCCGGATCGCCCTGCATCCCGACGCCGAACCGTACTTAACACGTGTCATCACACGTAGCACGGCTTTCCCCGAAAAACGCATTTTCCGGCACTTTCCGGGCGTTTCTGACATTTCCTGACCGTTATTTTAAAAACGGACAAAACCGGACCGGGGACAAAATCCCACATGGCCGGTGACTCGAGGGGCACGTGGCAGCCATGCCACCTCCCTCTAGTCACCCTTCAATCAAATTCAAAGGGAAAAGACCAAAATACCCCCGATTTGCAAGCCAAGTCCTACGGACTCACCGTGCACATTTTCCGAAATTGCCAAGCAAGTCCTTCAAATTCTCAAAATACCACAAAACCCCCGGATTCGTGCCAAGTCCGTCCTGGACTCCTACCGCAATTTTCACCCTATAAATAGAAGTTGCCGTCAAAGGCAAGAAAAAGAAAATTTACTCCAAAACTCACCACCCCCACGGCCTAAGCGCTTTTACCCTCCCGAGCTCCCGTTCGTCTCGATTCGCGTGAAACCTTCGTATTTCGATCAAATACGCCTTACAACTTCGAAACAACCTTTCGAATCACTTTCCGTGTCCCGTACACACCTCCCGAGTCAAAGGAGTCGACCCTAGCCATAGGTATAACTCCCTCTCTCTAAATCTCCCGTTCCGCCTCTGCTTACGCGCCGCCGCTATAACCGTTTCGAACGTCGTTATCGAAATGTAGACGCCTCCGTCTAACGGGGTCCGATACGTTTTAGCCCTCGATCCTCTTCTCTTTCCGTAAGAGAAGTAATCGCGGGTTAAAACGGCGTTCCGACCCCGTTCCGTTTACTTTTATTGTCATTTATCAATTCCGGATCGATCGATCCGTTGATCGTCATTTAATTTCCGTCATTTACAAATCCGAGCCGTTTGGCCTCGTTGATCGTCATTTACAATTCCGAGCCGTTTGGCCTCGTTGATCGTCATTTACGAATCCGGATCGTTTGATTCCGTTGATACCGCACTTTAAATACTGTCATTTACAAAGTCCGACCCGTTTGGATCGTGATAGTATTTACTTTTCAAAGTCCGAGTCGCAACCCGATTCGTTGATCGCATATCATTTAATACGCATTTTTCCCGTAAAAATCGTTAACAATGTAATGCCCGGTTCAAAACCGGAGTTCGTCCGTCGAACTCTCTTTCAAAACGCGCGAAATGACGTTTGCCATTCAAACGCTCATCTTTCAAACTCAAAGCCGCCATTTGACACTTAAAATCATTTAATACGCATTTTTCCCGTAAAAATCGTTAACAATGTAACGCTCGGTTCAAAAAACCGGAGTTCGACCTTCGAACTCCTTTTCAACTCAAAATCGACGTTTGCCACGCAAACGCTCATTTCAAAACTCAAAATCGACGTTTGCCACGCAAACGCTCATTTCCGTCTCAAAACCGACGTTTGCCACGCAAACGCTCATTTCAAACTCAAAACCGACGTTTGTCATTCAAACGCTCGTCTTTTCAAAAGTCACCTAATCAAACGTTTGTCATTCAAACCAAGATTAAGCTTGTCATTCAAGCCCCCATTTCAAAAGACACACACACACACACGCACACGATTTCGAGAAAGGTAGAAAGACTCGTCATGCGAGGCGTTTCGGGCGATCTCGTAATACTCTACCCGAAACGTAACTTGACCTCCGAACCTAACAATCTCTGGTACTAAAAGCTTTTTACTCGTTTTTGCTGCCAATAAAAATGATCCCCATTTTCAAAGCCTTTTCCTAAGTTTTTGCTACCAATAAAAACGACACCATTTTCAATAGCCGTTTCTCAACGTTTGGGCTCAAAATACAAAAACCGCGTGGCGACTCCTCATTTTGTTCCTTCCCATGAAGCGAGGTCTCAGACACCAACCCCTCCGCGAAAGACAACCGCCTTTTCCGCGCCCCCCGCGCGCGAAAAGATCGGGTAATTTCACTTTAATAATTTTTCTAGTGATGAACAAAGGCGAGGGAAATTCTGGGAAGCCAACTTTGGGTGATTCAAATGATGACAAAAGTTGGAAAATACACATGGTGTGCTACCAAAAATTCCTCAATGGTCATCTTGTTGTTTTGCAGCCTTCTTCTGCAAATGGAACTCCCTCATTTCGTTGTCCATTGGAGCCATGTAATGGACACAATTGTAGGGATAAGGATTATGTGGGGATAGTCAATCATGCTCATGAGTTTGGCAACACTCACAACATTAATGAAGCTGCTAGGATTCACCACTAGGCTTTGGAAATGTATTTGGAATATATTTTGAACGAATATGATCCAAAAAACAAATTGAATGACAATGTAGGCGATGATGGAGCAGGTGGTAGTGGTAGTGTTTAATGGTACTAAATTCTATTTTTAATATTGTTGTGTTTGATGTATTTTGTAATATAGGTGATGTATTGTTATCCGTGACTGTTTTTGTTTGAAATTTGGCACTATTGAATCCATGACTGTTTTTGTTTGAAATGTAGTTAACTATTGAATCTGTGACTGGATATTCATTTGTAATTTTCTGGATATTCATTTAGATAAGTTTCCTTGTTTTTAATGGTCAAAAAAGCATTCAAACTTACTATTGAATTCAAAGAGTAATAAATGTGTACAGATGGTAAGTGCATTGAATTCATTGAATTCAAAGAGTAATAAATGTAAGCGCATTAAATTCATTGAGCAACTTTTTTGACTAGTTTCAAGTACTCAGCCTATATAAATACCATACAACACCACTCCTACCATCACAACAAAAAAAAATCAAATTTCTCAAAATGAATAACAACAACAACAACCAAGCTCAGCAGGACGAAAGTTCTGATTCTGATTTAGGGTTTCAGCCTGAGGAGGTTGAATATGTAGATGATAATGTGGATGTTCCGCCTAGGGTTAACAGAGAATTGACCCTGGAGCAAAAAGTTGCAAGGCACAAGCGATCAATCCAAAATGGGCGTTTTCCCCTCTATAATGGGGAAAATAAATTGCAATGCCCATTCTGCCCCCAGAGGAGCTTTCTAACAAGAACATTGACTTGGGACCAACTCTTTGCGCATGCTATTCATTTTGGATCTATTTCTTCGTATGGAGAAATATCCATGGAACAGCACATTGCACTAGAGCAGCATATGACAGAAGTCAATGATGGGAATTAGGGGATGTTGATGTTTGTTCTTGTTGCTGTTGTTGTTCTTGCTCCTCCCCTTGTTGCAGTTGTTTTTGTTGTTATTGTTGGTTTTTTTTTTTTGTAATTATATTTAAAATAATTTACTTAGTTTGTTTTCTTTCAATTTTATATCCAGAAACTATCAAAAAGTATATCCAGAAACTATCAAAAAGTATATCCAGAAACCATCAAAAAGTATATCCAGAAACTATCAATATGAATATCCAGAAACTATCAATTTTATATCCAGAAACTCTTAATTTGAATATCCAGAAACTAACAAAAAGTATATCCAGAAACAACTATATTGAATACCCAGAAACTTTAATTGGCCTTAGTCATGGATATATCCAAAAATACCATAAAGTATATCCAGAAATACCATAAAGTATATCCAGAAATTACTATGGCCATGGCATAGGCCTTGGCCTTGGCCTTGGCCTAGGCCTTGGTCATGGATATATCCAGAAATACCATAAAGTATATCCAGAAATACCATAAAGTATATCCAGAAATTACTTTGGCCATGGCATAGGCCTTGGCCTTAACCTAGGCTTTGGTCATGGATATATCCAGAAATTTTCAATATGATATTCAGAAACTATCAAAATGTATATCCAGAAACTATAAAAATGTATATCCAGAAACTATCAATATGCATATCCAGAAACTTTCAATATGAATATCCAGAAACTATCAATTCACTAAAGTACATTAATTACATCACCAAAGCAGATTCCTAATTACATAATTACATACATCTATGAATCTTATACATTACTTTGTTCTTCTGTTCTTTTTGTTTTCTTCTCTTTTTCAAAAGTGTTTGCCTGAATCATTAACTTATGCTTATCCTTGTTCAATTGACTAAGCAAAAGTGTTGAAAGAATTTCAGCTCGTAGACGGATCCTTTGTTTATCCTACAAAGTAAAAAAAAAATTTGTTAAAACATATATATACAAACTCATATAATAGAAATATGAATAAAAAAAAACTTTAATAGTACCTGACATAACTCAGGGCATGAGTACTTTGATCCTTGAAAATCATTCATCTCAGACATCACATAAACTCCACAATCATGGTTAACATCATTTTCTTTAAGAACCCAATCACATTCCATGTATTCAAATTTATATGATTTTTTGCCTTCAAAATCATTATAACATGGATGATCAATCTTCTTCAAAAAAGCTTTCATAGGCACATAATGAAAAAATTTAAAGTATAAAATATTAGATAACCAAGGAAAACAAAAATGAAAAATATAAAACTGCTTTCGTAAGTTTCAAAACATATACCAATGCTTTCGTAAGTTTCACAACTTCAGCTTTTTTTGCTTCATTCATTGAAAGGTTGTCAAAATAGTGAATGGATTTTGAAGCCATGTTGTACACATATAGTGTAAAGTGCCCACTTTTACTGCTTCCCTTAAAGTATGGGATAAAAAATTGTAAAAAAATAAGTATATCCAGAAATATATTAGGTGACTATCCAGAAATTTCTTATTTGTCTTGGACATGGCTAAATCCATGGCATTGGCCATGGCATAGGCCTTGGCCTTGGCCTTGGCCTAGGCCTTGGCCTTGGCCTTGGCCTAGGCCTTGGTCATGGATATATCCAGAAATACCATAAAGTATATCCAGAAATATCATAAAGTATATCCAGAAATTACTATGACATGGCATAGGCCTTGGCCTTGGCCTTGGCCTAGGCCTTGGTCATGGATATATCCAGAAATACCATAAAGTATATCCAGAAATACCATAAAGTATATCCAGAAATTACTTTGTCCATGGCATAGGCCTTGGCCTTGGCCTAGGCCTTGGCCTTGGCCTAGGCCTTGGTCATGGATATATCCAGAAATACCATAAAGTATATCCAGAAATATATTAGGTGACTATCCAGAAATTTCTTATTTGTCTTGGACATGGCTAAATCCATGGCATTGGCCATGGCATAGGCCTTGGCCTTGGCCTTGGCCTAGGCCTTGGTCATGGATATATCCAGAAATACCATAAAATATATCCAGAAATACCATAAAGTATATCCAGAAATTACTATGGCATGGCATAGGCCTTGGCCTTGGCCTTGGCCTAGGCCTTGGTCATGGATATATCCAGAAATACCATAAAGTATATCCAGAAATACCATAAAGTATATCCAGAAATTACTTTGGCCATGGCATAGGCCTTGGCCTTGGCCTAGGCCTTGGTCATGGATATATCCAGAAATACCATAAAGTATATCCAGAAATTTTCAATATGATATCCAGAAATGTATTGACAAATGAAAATACATACCAGATCTACTTCTTTCCGATCCATTAGATTTCCATCGACATTAACATCATTTTTCCAATACAAAAAAGTTTGAAGCATTTCTGGAGCACCAATACGAGCATTGCAAGAACGTTTCGCCCAAGTAGCCTGTTAATATAAATGATAAACAATATCTTAAAGAAATTTCATGGATATATACCCTGCAATCGATATATACTTGTAAGTTGTTGAAAAAAGTAAACTTACAGAATGGTCAACACCAAACATAAATCTCTTCATTACACCCTTTTTATGTTCCAGCTTGTTCAACAACATTGCCCAAGCATTCACAATTACACCTGTGATATCTGTATCTTCTCTCATACTCAAAATATCGTCTGCTTCCAGTCCAATGAGATCATTAAACTGAAAAAAAGCACTGAAAAAAAATAATATTAGAATTTGAATACCATATTTAATTTCAACTGTAATAATATTGAAATAAAAACGGGATATTACTTTTTTGACTCTGGAAGAATCAATTTTGAGAAGCAATAATCAACCACTTCCATCTTTAGCTTTGGCATACCAATCATTACTTCCTTATTCTTCACCATAAATTCAGATGAAAGAATAATCTCACCATTAACAGGTTCCAAATGCACTTCATCTAACATCTTATCAAACTTCTCACCATTAACACCATGTTGAAAAATTTTACCAACCAAATTATCAATATCACCCAAAATTTGTGAAGAATATTCTTCTTCCACGTCAACTTCTTTAATAACAGACATAGGCTCAATCATTGGTTGTTTAAACAGATGGGAATCGCAACTTGATCCTCCGTATTAAGCCTAGCTATTTGATGCTCGCAGCATTGATCTTCAGTTGGTTGAGCAACATTGGTAACATCTTGATCCTCATAATGCTCATGCAGATATCTGTCATCAAAATTCTGAAATTTGTCAACATTATCATCAGACGCTGTACGCTCAGATTCTTGACTCTGTGATAAAATCCTAAATGTTGGCAATGGTCCAACCTTCCCTTTCTCCTTAAGCTCAACTTTTGAAGTTTTCAACTTATCAATAATATCATCAATATAATCAAAAACCTGACTTCCCCAAGGTTCACTATCACCAACCAAATCCTCCTCTTCAGCAGATCCTTTCTCAACATCATCATTATTAACTTTTTCTTTCCCCTTCTCAATTTTTGAAATCCTTGCAATGTGAGCATTGATAGCAACTTTAATATCATTGTGAAATATTTCCAGTGACTCTTTAACAGAATCCAAAACTTCTGGAACATTTTCACTTGCAGGTATTTTTGTAGGATGACTTACATCCTCAACAAAAGGAGCAAAGATCAATCAAAGAATCCAATTTGTCCTTCATCTAAATCATCCTCATAGCTCGTAATAGGATAAACATTATCCAAATAAAGAACTCCACCCCAACCAATCTTAGCTTCATTCCCAGCCCTGACAGAAATTTTCTCTTGAGTCCAATGTTGAATCAAAGGACGTGCAGTTGGTTCATGTTTACGCAAATATGGAAATCTATGAAAGTAAGCTATTAAAAGAATTGCCACACAACCACTACAACACCTCACTTTACTGCCAGAAGAAGCCTTAAACTTCCTAACACCATCAGATAACTTATTCAATACAAACTGGCACCAATCAAACTTTTTGATTTAAGTAACATCTTCAACCAATGCCAACAAAGAACAGTCAACAGCCTTTGTTACTACTGGTGCAAGAAAGAAACTGACAGCAAACAAGACATAGAGGCGTTAAAACTCATCACCTCCATCAGGTAGTTCTTTGATGCGTTCACCAAGCAGACGGGCTGGAATACCATCTTTAACTTTCCCAAAAGTATTTTTATATCGTGCGCTCAACTCTCTGTCAATACCTATTGAACAATTTATCTTCTTTTTTTTTAAGTTCCTAGGAAGACAAAGAATATCAAAAACATCATTTGTTGTTATATAATACTTGTTATTTTTGATTCTCTGAATAAAGCTTCCCGAATCAAATCTTTCCACAAGATATTCCACAATTCCCCCTGTTGGCAATCTATTCAACTTAAGTTCTAATAGTCCACCAAAACCTATAGATTTAACATCTTCTTTCTGAGCAGGGGTTAAACCAAGATCAATAAGCCTTTCTGGGACACAACAATGTTCAAATGCCCGTTTCTTACCACTTTCAACCACATCCACTGTTGATTTCTTATTTGAGTTCTTAACTTGACCTTCACTTAATTGATTCTTCTTATGCTTCTTACTACCTTCACCTTTATTTAAATCATAGCCTACAAAACATAAAAATAAAAAAAAAAAAAAAAAAAATCAAGAGGATATCCAGAAATAAATGAAATGAATATCCAGAATAATAAAGAAAGGATATCCAGAAATAAATGAAGTGAATATCCAGAAACATACAAATGAATATCCAGAAACTATCAAAATGCATATCCAGAAACTACACAAATGAATATCCAGAAATTACACAAATGAATATCCAGAAATTACACAAATGAATATCCAGAAACTTTCAAAATGATATCCAGAAAATATCCATAAACGAATATCTAGAAACATACAAATGAATATTCAGAAACAAGCAAATGAATATCCAGAAACAAACAATTGAATATCCAGAAACAAGCAAATGAATATCCAGAAAATATCCACAAATGAATATCTAGAAACAATTGAATATCCAGAAACAAACAATTGAATATCCAAAAACTTTCAAAATGATATCCAGAAAATATCCACAAATAATTAAAAAGGTTCTGGATATCGATTAAAAAGGTTCTGGATATAAATTAAAAAGCTTCTGGATATCAATTAAAAAGGTTCTGGATATCAATTAAAAAGGTTTTGGATATAAGTTAAAAAGCTTCTGAATATCCTTTCAAAAGGTTCTGGATATCATTTCAAAAGGTTCTGGATAACATTTCAAAAGGTTCTGGATACCCGTTTCTCCATGGGCCAAGACTATGGCCAACACAAAATTTCTGGATATCCTTTCAAAAGCTTCTGGATATCCTTTCAAAAGGTTCTGGATATCCAGAACATATCCAGAACCTTTTGAAAGGATATCCAGAACCTTTTGAAAGGATATCCAGAAGCTTTTTAATTTATATCCAGAACTTTTTTAATTGATATCCAGAACCTTTTTAATTGATATCCAGAAGCTTTTTAATTTATATCCAGAACCTTTTTAATTATGAATTAAAAGCCAAGAGACAATACTAAAACACATTGTTAAACATGACGAAAATTATGAATTAAAAGCCAAGAGACAATACTAAGTAGAATGGTAAATCGTTAAACATAAAACACCAAATCGATACACAGAAATTGAAAATTTCAAACTAAAACACATTGTTAAATTCATATACAGATGAGTATGCTTAATATATCCAGAAATTTATGAAAATGCGAACCAAAATAATAATAAAATGTGAACTCACAATCGGATTTTCGCTTGCTCCTGATTTCATCAACTGGATTTCCCATAATTCCTTCGATTGCTACTGATTTCGCTTGCTACTGATTTCTGGATATAGTTTCTGGATATTCAACTGGGGTTCCCTAGCTACTGATTTCGTTTTGGTATTAAACTTAGGGAAAACATGTTTTAATTAAACCGGTTAAGAAACCGGTTCGTTAAACGTTCAATTAAATCCGTTAATAAACCGGTTAAGAAACACATTTCTCCTTAGCGCTAAGGAGAAACGCGTTTCTCCTTAGATTTTACGATTAAAATAACCCACATAACCGTATTAAACCTACACCACATAAATCTCTCTCTCATTGTTATTCATCTTCCATTCCCTCCGCCCCAACCCCCCACTTCACCTTCCATCTGCCCCACCATGACCAACCACCAAAATCTCATCGCCGTGCTCTTGGCTTCTCCACCGTCGCCGTGTTCTTAAGGTAGTCTACTCTTCTCTCTGTAACTCTTTGTAAGAGTGTGTTGCTTTCCCTCTCTCTCTCTCTCTCTCTCTCTCTCATCTTGTATTTTCATCACTCTGTTTCTTTTGTTGTGTGTGTGCATGCCTTGTGTGTTTTTCTATTCAAAGTTCATCTCTTTGAGTCTTTATCTGCATGTGTTAGATTTGTTTCCATCTGGGGGTGTGTGTTGCCTTTGTATTATATCTGGTGTGTGTGTGTGTGTGTTCGCGTGTGTTATAAAGGAAGTGAGATGAAGATGATGAGATGTTTGGGTGGGTGGGATTAATATTTGTCTTGTTTCACAATGTGAATAGTAGAGGGTGGTGGGAAACGTTTAGAGATATGTATACAACACTTGTCAAAATTTCAGTAAAAAACAAACAAATGGCTAACATTCGTATAACACCATTGTATGTGCAAAGTTTATTAAAGAAGCCCATAATTTTAAAAAAACTGAACAATAATTTTCAAAAACTGGTCATATAAAATTCTACTCCCTCCTTCCCACTTTATTTTTTTAAGGATCTTAGGGTAGTATTTCACGCTTCTTTAAAAAATGAATAAAGAATTGCAATTGGGTAGAAGATTAGAGGAAAGTGAATGTAAAAGTTAAAACATTTAATCTTTTCCCCTTTTTTGATTGGTTTTTTTGTAAATCTATAATAAAATACAAGGCAAGATAACTGCCTCTTAGCCCCCCATAAGTGATGGCTGAGATTGAAAGTTGGAAACTTGATTCAAGGGCTGAGATTGAATCTTGAAAAAAAAATTTCTCACTCATCACACGGCAGTTACACATCTCCCCTCTATTCTTCTCGGGCAACCGCTCCACTTCGTACTCTCCCCACCGTGCACCGCCACATCTCTTCTCCCATTCCCTCATTCAAGTCCGCCAGAACACCTTCAACTCCTTCCCGCTCTTCAATTCCTGACAAGAAATTGAAGTAGTCCAAACCCCCAAACTTCCAAATCCCCCACCCTGCATTTCGGCCAACTGTCAGACCTAGAAAAATTCCAGTATAGTTATACCAAAACCCCAAAAGTGAAGCCGGTGAAATTGCGTGAGCTGCCGATTGTGCCGTTTGGGCCTGGAACTATGCCACGGCCATGGACCGGTAGAAAGTCGCTTGCTCCCGGTAGGAAGAAGCTGGAATTTGATTCGTTTAAATTGTCGCTGCCTCATAATAAAGGTGTTAAGCCAATCCAGGCTCCGGGTCCTTACCTGCCAGGTTTGGGTTCTCGGTATGTACAAAATCTCAGCGCCAATTGAATATGGGTAACAATTTCATATGCTTTCCTCTGGTTATATATGTATATTCTATTATATGTTGATGCAATGAAATGTTTAGCTATTTTTTTGTATTATTTCCTTAATTGGTTGCGGTTGATGGGTGTGAGTTGATTCTTTTCTGCACAACTAATTGCCGAATGGTGTAGAAGTTGAATTTATATCATAGATCCTTCACCTCAATATTCAATTCATGGTACTCTACTGTACTCCCTCCGTCCCAATCTAAATGTCCAAACTTTTCATTTTGGGCGACCCATTTAAAATGTCCCATTTCCAAAAAAGAAAAGTTTTTTTCACTATTCCACCCACTCATTCTCTCTCCTACTTTACTTTTACACTCACAACATTCTCTCTCCTAACTATTCCTCCCACTCATTCTCTCTCCTATTTAATTTTTCATACTCACAACATTTAAACTTTTTCTCTTTCCTATCTCACTTTTTCTCTTTCCTATCTCACTTTTTCTCTTTCCTACCTCACTTTCCTTAATTCCCGCGCCGGACCCATTTTTGGACATTTAGATTGGGACGGAAGGAGTAGTTTATAAATAGTTACATATCCAAGCGTGTCTCTGATTGTAAATTACTGATCCAAATATGAGCGAATGTATTTGAAAGTCAAGTAAATTAACCCCCTGTTCTCTCTAAAGGATGAGGGAGTGTTTTTCTTTTTACCTTCAAACATGTCACAATGCTGTTTGAGCATTATATTTGTAGCTATACACTGGATGAGTTCTTTGGACTACAAAACTTAGTTGAGGTTCACTTTTATGACAGCGGATCTTCATTATTAGAATCAAATGCTAGAGTTAGAACATATATTTCCTCCATTTTGCAGCAAATATCCATGCTTGAAAAGCCTTATAAGTAGGATTATTACCTCCTCCCAAAATGTTCATTTGAAATCTCTATGTTTAGGATGTACTCCTTCCGTCCCACAATAATATAGACTGATCGCGCAGGAAAGCGTGTGGGCTCAGTTCTTTGTGTCCAGCAATGAATGAGCTAGCTATGGATCTGCACAGCACAAGAAACAAGGGTGAAACTGTGCCGGGGGTCTTCCGGCAAGCCCCTCCGGCGTGAGAGTAAGATGATGGACTGAAAAGTGGTGCAGATAATATGTGTGAGGGTATGTATACATGCGGTCAGTGTTCTAAAAGACCCCGCCTAAGGGCGCCTAGTCCCCGCCTAGGCGCTAGGCCCCTCTCCAACGCCTAGTTCTAAGCCCAGCCTAGGTCCCGACTAATCCCGACTAGTCCCCGCCTAGGCGCTAGGCCCGGCTCCACCGCCTAGCATCCGCCTAGCGCTTTTTAGAACCTTGCATGCGGTAGAGCATTACCTGTGTCCATGTTATTACTCTCTTATTTATAGTGGAAATGATGATATTAGGGTTTTCACCAGAGCCGTTGGATTGGATGGTCTCCAACCGTTAGATCAGCTCTGTCTTCTAGGTGTACACGTGTCACGCCGGGACTGGTCCGTCTATGTAAGGACACTGTAACACCTGACACTGATAAGCAGTTTGCCTTATAAGGGAAAGTCAACCTGCACACCTTTTGGAGTTACTACTGTTTGCATGATTGCACGTGTAACAAGGCACTGTATAAGGTCTGACATTATCCCAAATTAGCTAATTAACCAAGCTTGTCGAAGAAGCTTAATAAAAGAGACGACCTGGAGCTGTCCGTCCAGTTAGGTCGTCTCTTTGAAGGGTGACTCGACGAGTGAGAGTTGATCGTTCAGTGACGACGCTCACTTTTGGACGAGTGCCGGTTTGCGCCGAGGGAAAGCTCGTCGTTAGATGGGCCTAGCTCATTGTCGACGATCACTTTTGGACGAGTGCCGGTTTCCTTAATGGTGAAATGGCTCGTCGCTTGGATGGGCTTGGTCGCTCAATGGCGACGACTGCCAACCAGTATTGGACGGGCCATAACCCAGGTCTGGATCGGGTCCTCATGGTCGGTCTTTTAATGGACTTATTGGGCTTACGGGCTCGTAGAAAAGTATTGGGCTCGGCCCATCACAGAATATTCCGTTCAGTGGCCCCCAACTCATGGTCGTCTTGACGGGCCAGGAGTTGTCATTTTCCCTCCAAGGCAATCCGTACGACCGTCAATTTGAATTTTGAATTATGATGATGTCAGCATTGGTGACGTGGGCGGCTGAGATCTCTTCTTTGGTTGACACGTGTCTCTTGATGGGACATTCTCCTCGGAAGTTGCAGAGGGTATTTAATGCCCCTCATCATTCCGCCCTTTGGATTCCCCAAGAACAAACTGTTCATCTTCCCCACATATAAAACCTCCCCCCTCCTTCATTCCAAACTTTTCGCGAACTCGAGCATTGAGAGCAAGGAGCAAGGGCGATTTCCGGCGACTGATAAGGAAGAACTCCGGCAACCGTGCGAACTTTTTCCGGCGATACCGACTGCTCTGGCTTCACCACCGTTGGATAACCCCGCATCTTGGATTAGGGACTTCTTTGATCTTCCACCATCGAATTCATCGGAAAAACCATTTCCCCACCCAGAAGCAGGTAATTTTCTTCGTTATTCTTCATTTTCTGGGTTTTTGTTTGGGGTTTAAGGTTTTGCTAAATGGGGCCCAGAACGGTGAGCTTTGAGAGGGGTGTCAAGTTTGGTTTTGGGCTGAATCAAAGGGTGTACAAATGTGCCAAGGGCATTTGGAGGGAGATTTCACTGGTTGAATGCTCATCCATTTTGGCAAAGTTTGATTTTGAAGATGAACCTCTAGGGTTTCCTGTTGGTGAGGTTCTTGGGGACTTTGAGGAAGGTGACCCTAGGGTAACCCCCTTTAGATCAATGAACGACCTGCCAAATCATATACGAGCCAACTATTCCTTGTCCCGTCGTGATTCATGTAGGAGTTTGGTTGTAGGGGAATCTAGGTTGCCCATAGATAGGTCGTCGTATGAAAATGTTAGGACTGATTCCCCTTCTGTCTCTCCTTGTTTTGTAGACATGGATCACGACGGACGCCCCGATCAGCCGGCTCAAGAAGTTAATGAAGCTAGTACGAGTGCTGGAAATACTAGGATCGTCGACGCCTTCCACACTGGTGTACGAGTTGGAAATACTGAACGAGACTTCGGGGGTGGTGCTCAAGGTGGTTGGGCTATCACCAAGGTCAGAGCTGTGACCAAGGGAGATATCGCGAAGCCGTTTATAGATTCCCTTCGAAGTTCGTTCAGGGTGCATGCTAATAATTACAGGCTGGAGTATCTTAGCCAGAGAGAGTATGAGCCCCGTAGACAATCTCTCCTCACCAGCAAGAAGAAAGTTGCTTTCTTCTATAAACAGTTTGAGCTTGGGTTGAGGTTGCCCCTGGACCCTTTTATCAACGAGTTTCTTGAAGATTCCGGTTGCGTGCCGATGGAGCTAAGCGGTAATACGGTCAGAGTTTTATCATGTTTCATCGTCGTTTGCAGATTTCTTGGCTACGAGCCATGTAACAAAGTGTTTCGTCAATACTATCGGACTAAACGATCCACTAAGAACGGGAAGTCCTTGGTAAGTGTGTCGTGCATTAGGAATGTCCAAGGCTTGTTTTTAGACACCCAAAATAAAGTGTACGGCTGGGACAGTCACATGATTTTGGTGGAGAGCCGGGTAGGGTGGCAATTTCCTTGGCCTGAGAGTCGTGATTTTGTCTCCGACGACCATATATTTCAAGCTCCGTGGGCCAACGAACTGAAAGGAAAGATTGACGACCTACTGAGTCATGGATGGGTGGCATTTGAGAACATTGAGGCCTCTCACTGGAGGTACATAAGGACTGGCATTATGGATAAGCCGTCGAAGGGCCCCGACCCCTTGGTGAAGATAAACCTTGACCCCCGTTATCCAGTTTGGGTCGTTCACGACGACTTGCAGTGGGAAGACAACTGCATTAACTGCGCTGGTGCCCGCTTTGATCGTCCTGAAGAGCGTTGTGAAAATCTTGAGATGTCTGGGGGTTGGGCTCTCAACACTCGTCTATTTACTTTGACAATTTGCCTTTATGTCCCGTCGTGTATTCAATTAACTTTTTCTCATTTTTCACTTGGCAGTTCTCTCTGAGAAGGATATCAGCGTTATTGAGAAGAAAGTTAGAAGCATGAGTGAGGCAATCAGACCCCTTGTGCGGACCAAGGCCAAGAAGGATAGGGCGGCGAGCAACGCTATTTGTGGTCGGCAGGAGAACCAAACGAAGAGGAATGATGAGCTTCCTAAGGACAATCCTGCTGGCGCCATTCCTTTGATCGAAAAGGAGGTCGTCGTTGGGGGCCTAAACACTGGGGGTCGTCAAGTGGTCGTCGACGGGCTGGAGAAAGAAATTGTGGTTGAGTCAAGTGTAGCAGCTGCCAATACTGAGGGCCATCAGGTCGTCGTCGTTGAGGGTGAGCACATTAACCCGGAGGACGTAGGAAGTTCAGACTCCAATCATGAGGGCGTCGGAGAAGGGAGCCGCATCTCCAAGAAGAGGAAAGACCATCCGGCTGGCTCCGGGAGAGAGAAAGAAAAGAGAAATAGAGCTGACAACGACCCTATAAGTTCCTCAGACCCTTCAACCCCCCAAACCGAAGCTCCTGGCTCGTCGTCTGGGGTGCTTACCAGGGCAAAGGCTTTGGAGATGGCGACCAAGTTTGGGAAGGTTCCTCAGATTTCTGGGGTTCCTTGTTTGGCAAGAAGTGGCCCTGCTCTCCTTCTGGGGACGACCCTGACCAAACGGGGTAAAGATGCTGATCTTGTACGCCAGATGAGGGGGGCTAAGATGAGCCCGACGACCTATCATGCTCGCTTTGGGTTGATGCAGACGGAGGTAATTCGGGTCGTCCTTTTCTTGCGCATCTCGTAGTTTTATACTTGTGCTAATGATAATCCTTTGACGCAGATGACGTCGATGATGGAAAGCAATGACGGCGGACTTCAAGGCATGCTACGACGCCGAGATGAAAGAGAACGAGCAAGCGATTACGTCCGTCGAAGCCAAGGAAGAGGCCGAGAAGAAATTGAAGGAAGGCGAGGAAAACATCATCCGGTGACTGCCTACGAGTCATTAATGACCCGAGAAAAATGAAATTGTGAAGGAGGCGGAAATTGTGAAGGTGACAAGGCCAAGCTCGTGGATGATGGCAAGATTTTGACGAGCGCCCTTCGTGCCGCGAGAGGGTAAGGTTACCAAACTGACATCTGACTACGAGTTTGCTCGGGGTCAAATTGAATCGATGAGGGCTGATCATCAAGTTGCTCTTGGGGAAGCCGAGCTGAACGCCGTAGCAGAATTTAAGGGAGGTGCCAAATTTCTCAAGGTCGTCACTGACAAGGCTAGCCTCTTTTTCCAAGACGGGTCCAAACATCTGGCCCGGAGGATTCTTGCTGACCCGGAGACTAAGGGCCTCTTGTCCTCGCGGAAGCTGGCTGATCTCTGCACCGAACCGACATATGATGAAGAAGCTCGTCTAGTTCATCCTCTAGTTCCCTTTAACAACAATGATTTGCTCATCATCAGAGAAGACGACGAGAAGGCTGGAAAGGACGAGTGGCCGGTCCCCGCTGTTGACCCCAAGAACTTTGATGCCTATTTTAAACATTTCGTTGAAGACGGTCCCGACCCTGATGCAGCTCCTTCAAGTGCCGACGGTCCTCAGTGATTGATTTATTTGATATGTTTTGTAATGTTCCAAACAATGTCCCAATTTGATTCGGTTGTCTTAAACAATGTTTCATTTTATTTGGTTGTGGTTCCAAACATCGTCCCAAAACAATTTTTAATTTTTGTAGTGTAGTCGGCCTGTTTCCTCGTTGTTTAGAGGGGGTCGTACGTACAATGTTTGCTTTATGTTTAAGTTATTTAATGCCTTCGTTTTCTGTTAGTTAATCTGTGTTAACGTAGATAGCATGTGATAACTTGTTTTGAACGAGTAAGTTTGAGGACAAGCATGATTGGTCGTCGTTAGTGACGACCAGAACTTGGGTCGTCCTAATGTGGTCGACGCTTGTTCAAACTTGTATTTTCTCAACTTCTCTATGGCTCGTAGGAATAGTACGAAGGTTTATAAGTTTCTTGCTCGTAGACAAGATTCTATGGACGAGTCGTCTTATTCCGTTATAGCGTTCGACGAAGTCTGGCTTCGTCTAACCTTTATACTTGGCTAAAGTGAGTGTAAGTGTCGAAGTCTTTGCTACGACTGATTTTTATACTTGATCAAAGTAGTTGTAGGGGTCGAAGTCAGGCTTCAACCGCCTTAGGCTTGATTTGCAATGAATGAAGTTCGGTGAAGTGATGAGTTCTCATTGATAACTTCTGACTAACAACTGCGTATTGATAACTCATTTACTTCCTACGACCTGGGGATTTATAGGTTATCCCTTACAGACTTCAAAAATTACAGACCTCAAAAACTTCTTACAAAATGACAATTAAAAATTCAAACTGAGAATCACAAAATGGGTGCCCTGAGGGCGCTGAATGTTTTCGACGACGACGATCAAAAGTAATACTTCGTCAGATGATTGGCGTGCCATGGATGCTTGAGATGTTCCCCGTTCGGCTTAGCTAGGCGGTAGGTTCCCTCTCTGACCACACTTGTGACAATGTATGGTCCTTCCCAATTGGGGGAGAGTTTGTTTTGACGGGCTTTGAGTCCCGTTGCTTCGATCTTTCTGAGCACATAGTCGCCGACTTTAAAGAATCTTTTCTTCACTTTCTTGTCATGATAAGCCTTGGTTTTCTTTTTGTAATTCTCCATCCTTAGTTGGGCGTCCAATCTTCGTTCGTCTACGAGGTCCAGGTCAACTTGCCGGTTATGGATGTTCTTTTCAACGTCATAGAGAGCAACTCGGTCTGTTGGAAGCTGAAGCTCGGCGGGAGCCATGGCCTCAGAGCCATAAGCCAAAGCAAATGGGGTTTCCCCCGTAGGCCCCCGGGTGGTTGTGCGGACTGCCCAGAGTGCTGAAGGGAGTTCGCCCAACCATCTTGTGCTGCGTCCCTCGAGATTTTTACATAAAGCGGATAAGACGAGCTTGTTCGCCGCTTCAGCTTGCCCGTTGCCTTGGGGATAGGCGACGGACGACTTGGAATGCTTGACGCCCATTCTATTCAATTCTTGTTCAAATTTCCTTGAGAACTGCAGGCCGTTGTCTGAAACGATCACCCTTGGGATTCCGAAGCGACACCATATCGAATCATGGATGAAGCTTAGGGCGTTGTTTTCAGTGATTTTGTTTAAGGCCTTGGCCTCCACCCACTTCGAAAAATAGTCAACTGCCACGATTACGTATTTGACTCCTCCCTTGGCCGGTGGAAAAGGCCCAATCAGGTCAACACCCCACATATCAAACGGCCAAGCGGCCATGACAGGGGTTTGCTCAGTCGTTGGTAGCTTGGGGAGGTCGGCGAAACGCTGGCAGGTATCACACTTTTTCACAAACTGTTTGGCATCTTCACGGAGGTGGGGCCAGTAGTATCCCATGGTGATCAACTTGTCGGCCAATGTACGGGCCCCAGGATGGCCTCCACACTCTCCTTGATGTACCTCAAAAAGCAACTGAACGACCTTATCTGGGTGGACGCACTTCAGCAATGGTCTGGTAATAGATCGTCGATAGAGCTCTCCTTCGACGACCGTGAATCTGGGGGACTTTCTTTTAATTTGCCTTGCCAAAGCCTCGTCCGTCGGCAACTCATTCCGTTCAATGAAAACTTTCAGCTCGTCTATCCAGCATCTTGGACCGTCGACGTTGCACATGACTTTTACTCGATCGTAGGCTGGTTGTTCCAAGTAGGCTAGGTGATGGCCGTGCTCCTCCTCTGGGAGTTGGTCCGTAGCCAGCTTTGAGAGTAGGTCGGCGTGCTCGTTATTTTCACGAGCTATCCTCTGTATGGCCCAAAATTCCAACCCTTGGATCAATTCTACGACCAATGAATGGTACTTCTGCAGGGTGGAATCGACGACTTGATATTCTCCCCTCACTTGATTCACGATCAATTGAGAATCACAATAAGCTGCTATTTTGGTAGCTCCAAAACACTTGGCGTATTCAATGGCTGCTATGAGCGCCTCGTACTCCGCCTGATTGTTAGATGCTTGAAACTTGAACCTCAATACTTCTTCAAAAACTGTTCCACTTTCGGGCTCGACAAGAACGATCCCTGCCCCGCTCAGATTTCTAGTAGCTGACCCGTCTGAATAAACCTTCCAGCAACCTACGGGCAAAACCAACTCCTCTGGTTTGTCGTTGACTTCCTTGCCCTTATCATTTTTCTGAGGCTGTCTCTGGTCGTCGGCATCACTGAATGATGTTTCAACCAGGAAGTCTGCTAAAGATTGTGCCCGTAGGGTCTTTCTCGTCCTATACTCGATATCAAACTCAGTCAGCTCAATACTCCAGTTGAGTAGACGACCAGAGCTTTCAGGACGGTGCAAGATCTTGCGCAGTGGGGCATCCGTATAAACGATGATGGGGTGAGCAGAGAAGTATGCTCGTAGCTTTCGTGCTGTAATTACGAGAGCGTAAGCGATCTTCTCCGCGTTAAAATAACGAGTTTCCACATCCGATAGAGCCTTGCTGACATAGTAGACTGGCCTCTGTGTTCCACCCTCCTCCCTGACCAATACGGCGGCGACGGCCTTGTCACTCGCCGAGAGATAAACGTAAAGGTCTTCCCCCGCTACGGGGCTTTGTAGGAGTGGTGGGGAGCCAAGATACTCTTTCAGCTGTTTAAACGACTGAGAACATTCATCCGTCCATTTGAAGTCCTTTGCCCCTCGGAGAGCTTTAAAAAATGGAAGTGACCTCTCAGCAGACTTGGCAATAAAACGACCTAAGGCTGCTACTCGACCATTTAAGCGCTGAACCTCCTTGATGCTCGTAGGTTCGGCCATGTCTATCAAAGCCTTAATTTTTTCAGGATTGGCTTCGATTCCCCGCTGAGAGAGCATGAATCCTAGAAACTTTCCTGCTGCAACACCAAAGACGCATTTAGCTGGGTTGAGGACCATATCATTTGCTCGGAGGTTGGAGAAAGTTTGCTGTAGGTCGTCGACATGCTTTCTCTTTCTACTTTTGACGACCATGTCATCAACATACGCCTCTAGGTTGTCGCCGATCTGGTCTTTGAATACCTTGTTTATCATTCTTTGGTAAGTGGCACCGGCGTTCTTAAGCCCAAAAGGCATCTTCGTATAACAGTAAGTTCCCCCTGCCGCCTGAAAAGCCGTTTTCGGGATGTCTTCCTCAGCCATCTTGATTTGGTGATAGCCGGAGTAGGCATCAAGAAAGCTCAAAGTAGAATGGCCGGCCACAGAGTCGACGAGCTTGTCGATTCTTGGCAAGGGGTAACTGTCCTTGGGGCACGCCAGGTTTAGATCGGTAAAGTCAACACATAATCTCCACTTCCCATTTGGCTTTTTTACAAGAACCACATTGGCTAACCAAGTTGTGAACCCAGCGTTCACAATAATCCCAGCACTCAGCAATTTCTCAATCTCCTGTTTTATAGCAATCTCTTTTTCAGCTGAAAAAACTCGACACCTTTGCTCTTTGAATTTCATGGTGGGGTTCACTCCAAGCTTATGAAATGCCATGTCCTCTCTAATTCCCTTCATGTCTTCCACTTTCCAGGCAAAAACATCGAGGTTCTGTTTGAGTAGGGAGATTATCTCTTCCCTCTCCTCAGTGCTTAACTGAGACCCCAGTTTGATTTTCTGCTCTGGATAGCTAGGGTTAATGACTAGTTCAATTAGATCGTCGGCTGGCTTCATTTCAGGGGCGTCGTCCCTAAAGTCCATGGATTCAATGACGATCTCTTTAATTTTCCTTCTTGCTTCAGGCGTCAGATCTGGTACCTCGTCGTTAATCAATTTATCCAGCTCGGCCCCCGATTCTTGGGCGACCAAAAGTTGTGGCTTTGCAGCTTGGTCGTCCATGAATATTTCCTCAAAGACCCGGGGGTCGTCTATGCACTTGATCGTCGAGATGCCAGTATACGAGGTCGTCGTTTGCTTGACGGATTTAGAGAGCTTCACTGTGTGATCTGGATCGTCGATTTCAATGGTCCGTTTTGCCTTCAATACATGCTCTAGGAATTCTGGGGCCGTCCCCAACACACATCCTACTCCGCCACGCGAAGGAAACTTGACTCGTTGATGGGGAACTGAGGCGACGATTCCCAAGGCGGCTTGGCCCGGTTGACCAAGGATTGCATGGTAGTCACTGACGACGTCGATCACAATGAAAGTTACTGTTTTGATTGTTCTCAATGGGTGTTCTCCGATGTCGACTGGAAGGTTGATCTGGCCTTTTGCATCTACCCGGTGATTGGTGAATCCTTCTAGACGACCTAAGTAAGGACTTAGGCGGCTATCAGGTAGACCCATTCTCTGGTAGACGTTGTAAAACAAGATGTCTTTGGCCGCTCCCGTGTCGATCAAAATTCTCCTTGATTCACAGTTATCGATGAAGCCAGGTATGACTAGAGTTTGTTGTCGAGCTAATGGGTTGGCTGGAAGCTCGTAGGGAAAGAAACTTATCACGTCGTTTAGAGTTTCTGACTTTTGTGGGACATGTGGGGCCTTCTTCAGATGGTAGATGGCACTCTTAATCTGATTCTTGCTCGTCTCCTCAGAGATTACTAACACCATCCTTGGATTCCTCTGTGGGGGGTCGTCGTTAGCAGCTCGGGTGTTGGCCGCCTGACGATCCTTCCTTACATATTCTCCAAGTCGTCCGTCGTCGATCCATCTTTGAATAATCTTTTTCAAGCTGAAACATTCCTCGGTATCATGTCCTTTATCCCTGTGATATTCGCAATACTTGTTCATGTTTTTCTTTCCCTTCCCGTTGGGATTCATCTTTGGCGCCGGGCCAAAATCAACGTTGCTCAAAATTTCTGCTCTAGACACAGTGAGTGGAGTGTACGACTCCGGGACTTTTTCTGCTTTCAGCTTGTTTTTTCCTTTATCTCCGACCTTATCTTTCCTAGATTTTGTCGCCTCAACCTCGTCGACGGCCTTTCCTTCCCTTTGAACCTTTCTTTCTTCAGCCTCGGCGACGGCGTACGCCTTGGCATAGAGGTCTTTGCGGGACTTGGCCGGGTGGACTTGAAGCTCGTAGTCTAGAGTGGGGGAAATGACGCCGTGCCTGAAGCAATTTATGATTTCCCTGTCTGTTAGGTCTTCATCAATCTGATCTACCAGTTTCTTGAATCTCTTGAAGTAGCTCATCGAACTTTCAGTGGCTCCTTGGGATATATTGCTAAGGTCGTTGACAGTCTTACGACGCTCTCCTGCCGTAGCAAATCTTCCTAAAAACTTCTTTCTCATCTGCTTCCATGATTCGATACTCCCCTTGGGCAAGCTTCTAAACCACCTCAGAGCTGCGTCGACCAGTGTGCTCGTAAGAGCTTTGCACATGATGTCGTCGTGGCCTGAAGCTTTTGCCACTACGTACATTTGTGCCTCAAGGTGTTGCATGTGGTCGATGGCACTGGTGGAGCCGTCGTATGGTTTAAGTTTGGGTAGGTTAAAGCCCGGTTCTGGGGGTCCTGTTTCCAACATCCAGGGTGCAAGGGGATTCATAGTGCCACCGTCGTCATCAGAGTCGTCGCTGTCCGTTTTCTTTCTTTTGCTCGTCAGTTCTTCCACTTGGCGCCTCAGCCTCAAGAACTCTCTCATATCTACCCCTCCTGCTGGGACGGCGTGGGGAATCCTATCTTGACGGGGCCCCCGGGTAACGGTGTTAGATCGTTGCCTCACGGTGGGGGCGGGTCGTCGTGAGATGGATCGCTCCCTGTAGCTAGGAGGGGGAGACGGCCTATAAGATCTTGACAGTTCTCGTTCATGACGAGGTGGGGTACGAGTTCTCTCTCTTTGGCTCTGCGCTCGTTCATTTCTTGATGACGAAGTCTGTAGACGACCACGGACAATCTGATTCTGATTTGCTTCTGGATTCTCGACGACTAACGCTTCGAGGGTCGCGCTTCCCAGTCGTCGTTCTTTGCGACGGTGCTCCTTGGCTCCGTCTCTCATTAATGTGATCCCTTAGGTCAAGCTGTGGTACAACACGCTCATTCCCAGTGGCAGTCCCTTCACGACGACCAGCATTCTCTCTCTGGTTTCTTCTCCTCCTTCCTGACGAGATTGTTTGGTGGGATGCCTGGGGAGCTTGAGGAGCGGCCATATGAATGAGCTCGTCTTGGATTTGCAAGAATTCTTTGAGGGCGTTGGCCCTTTCGACGAGGAAAGCCGCTCTGTCGAGATTAGGGTTAGAGGGACCTCCTGCATATCTCGCCGTTGTCTCCGGCCTCCTTTCCAGTGGAGGTCTCCTCTGGCGCTCAGCAGCAGGCCTTTTCTCTCTTCTCCTGGCCGTTTGAAGGCCTGTATCGTCAACCATCCCCTGTGACCTGGTAACCCTTAAGTTAGGGTTCCTAGGTGGTGAGGGTGGCCTAGGATTTTCTTGTTGAGGTGGTACGCCTTCATCTGCTGTGGACTTGCTGGCCGTATGACCATCTGACACCATTTTTCAAACTCTTCTGGCTGTATTCCTTCTACTGGAGATCACTAACACGTTTCCCGGCAATGGAACCAATCTGATCGCGCAGGAAAGCGTGTGGGCTCAGTTCTTTGTGTCCAGCAATGAATGAGCTAGCTATGGATCTGCACAGCACAAGAAAAAAGGGTGAAACTGCGCCGGGGGTCTTCCGGCAAGCCCCTCCAGCGTGAGAGTAAGATGATGGACTGAAAAGTGGTGCAGATAATATGTGTGAGGGTATGTAAACATGCGGTAGAGCATTACCTGTGTCCATGTTATTACTCTCTTATTTATAGTGGAAATGATGATATTAGGGTTTTCACCTGAGCCGTTGGATTGGATGGTCTCCAACCGTTAGATCAGCTCTGTCTTCTAGGTGTACACGTGTCACGCCGGGACTGGTCCGTCTATGTAAGGACACTGTAACACCTGACACTGATAAGCAGTTTGCCTTATAAGGGAAAGTTAACCTGCACACCTTTTGGAGTTACTACTGTTTGCATGATTGCACAAGTAACAAGGCACTGTATAAGGTCTGACATTATCCCAAATTAGCTAATTAACCAAGCTTGTCGAAGAAGCTTAATAAAAGAGACGACCTGGAGCTGTCCGTCCAGTTAGGTCGTCTCTTTGAAGGGTGACTCGACGAGTGAGAGTTGATCGTTCAGTGACGACGCTCACTTTTGGACGAGTGCCGGTTTGCGCCGAGGGAAAGCTCGTCGTTAGATGGGCCTAGCTCATTGTCGACGATCACTTTTGGACGAGTGCCGGTTTCCTTAATGGTGAAATGGCTCGTCGCTTGGATGGGCTTGGTCGCTCAATGGCGACGACTGCCAACCAGTATTGGACGGGCCATAACCCAGGTCTGGATCGGGTCCTTCATGGTCGGTCTTTTAATGGACTTATTGGGCTTACGGGCTCGTAGAAAAGTATTGGGCTCGGCCCATCACAGAATATTCCGTTCATAGACTTTTGTCAATGCACGAGAATTAAGGAGGAAGTATTATATTGAAAGTATTGTGAGTGTGAAAATAAAATAGGAGAGAGAATGAGTGGAGAGAATAGTAAATTATAATGGTGATGTGAGTATTAAAATAATGTAGGAGAGAGAATGAGTGGAGGAAATAGTAAAGATTCATTTCCATTTTAGGAAAGTTATATATTATTGTGGGACGCCCAAAAAGGAAATTTTATATATTATTGTGGGACGAAGGGAGTATGTTTGTATCTTTTGAGCTGAGAGTATCAAAGATCATTACTCCCTCCGTCCCACTTTACTTGATATCAAAAACTTGGGCAGAAGAATTAAGGAGAGTAGGAGAGAGAATTAGTGGAAGGATAAAAAGTAAAGTAGGAGAGAGAATGAGTGAGAGAAATAGTAATTTGATTGTTGTAGTGAGTATAAATTTTTTTATTTTGGGTAGTATTAAGTGAAGTGGGAGTGTGGGACGGAACAAAATGGAAAATAGTATCAAGTCAAGTGGTAGGGTGAGAGTATATCATATGTGAAAGGATAATCCAAAAGAATTTTTCGAATTATAACTCTAACACATGCCGAGTCATGTATGATCAAGGAAATTACTTCATCTATTTATTAAGCTAACAGGTTAATCTCTCATGTTTTTTCGTCATTTGTTGTTTACTGCTCTTCTAATTTTTATTTTTTTTCAATAACTTGATTAGCTCTCAATTCCTCTGTTTTTTTGCTATTGGCATTAGAGATGGATTCAAATTTTCGACTTTAATACATGCCAAATCATGTATGATAGAATAATAGAGGTAATTACTGACTCTATTGGTTAAGTCATTGGTTGATTGGGTGTAGTGATGATACATCTAAAGAGGAAATGATTGCATCCTTGACTTCAGATAATTAATCTATAAGATAGTCTTGAATAAGGTATCATTGAATGGTATAAGAGGGTAAATCCTAAAAGTGACAGGGAGAAGTTGATGAAATAAAAATAGAACTAATTCCTTAGTTAAGTTCCATGATTAGAACGGTATAGTTGCTTTTTGTATTTATTGCTACTATCAATATTGATGAAATAATTAATCTATAAGATAACTTTGAATAAGGTAACATCGGCTTCTTTATAGGCAGAGGGATCCTCAGTGGAATCAATAGCGACCCTTGCGAAAGTTGATACTGTCAAACGTGAAAGTTTCGTGTAGCTATGAAGCTTCAAACACTCAACAGTTTATAGATGTGAGTACAGATGTGTCTCACAACTGTCCACACATCCACAGATAATGCAGCGAAATAAAAATAGAATAAAACAATAACACAAGGGTTATATATGCTTACTGATCTTGAGATCATCAAACTAGGATTACGCCCAAAAACTTTTCACTATAAAGACTTTTGTTTCTTACAAAAATATGAATAAGTGAAAAACTAAAAAAACAAAAATACTAAATGAGTTCTAATCACCTTCTATGACAAGAACAGTACCCCTTTCCCAAGTAGATCCTATTCTAGTCAGAAGTAAAACAAAGAACTCGATTAAAAACCTAGATGTGAGTTCGGATGTATGTCACAACCTTTACTCACAACCTAAAACAGCAATGTTGAAAATTGTGAAGAACAAGAAGTTTTCTCTCTCAAAATTTGTGTCTTCTCTTGAGCTGATGTCCTTGTATTTATATGCACCATGGATAAGATCTTTACGTAATCAACAGCATTCCTTTATGAGATCTCAAAACCTATAAGGAAAAATAAAGCACACTCACAAAGAAATAGAATGTTAGTAGGTTAGTCCTAATATAAAACTATGTACATAAATAAAAGATATTTACTTTATTTACAAAGTCCTTGTCAAAGTAGGACACAATAAATCTTTTCATGAAAGTCACAAAATCTACTTACCATGCTTGATGTAATTTCGAAAATAAGGAAACAACTTTTGTTTCCAAAAACTCATGTTTTTAATCTCCCCCTATTTTGGACTTTCTGGTCAAAATCAAAGATTAATGGTTATCACATTTGTGATCAAAAAATATAGTAGCAAAGACTCCCCCTGAATGGATGTGTGTGCAGATGTGTTTACACATCCACACACAAAAACTGCATACACCAGATTTGAACAAAAGCAATAGTTCATTAAAAGTAAACCATTCAGCAGCACCCTGTTTTAATATATTACAGACCATTGTTTAAAAACTAAAACAGAAATTAAAATTGTTTTTAAGAACCACCATAGATTAGCACAAAACTTAATCTTCAAATCTTCTCCTCCTTAATTCAAAGTTCGCAGTTTCTCCAAGATGAAAAATTAGCAGCAGCATCAGCAGCAGAAGCATCAGAACCACCATTTCCTTCTCCCCTTTTTGAGCAGAAAGAGTTGCATGCCACCTTAGAAGTCTGTCCTTAAGAGCTTTGAGGTTGTTGGCATAGGATTTGGAGGCTAGCATTTGATCATTCAGTGCAGTGGTAAGGGCTTCAGCAGCTTGTGATGATGTGTGTCCGAAAATTTTCCCATTTTTTGTTTAAAAGAAAATCAATGAAAACGGAGTCGCCACGCCATTTTAATTTTGAGGGCCAAAACTTTGAAAAAAGCCCGAGATCAGAGATTTAGGTTCGGAGGTCATGTTACGCGTCGGGAAGGACGTTAGTGTGCACCCGACGCGCCTCGTAAAACGAGTCTTCCAAGCTGAAAATCATTTGTGTGTGTGTGTGTGTGTTTTGGCCAAAATAAGTTGAAACTCAGAAAAGTAAAAATTGGGATATCTTTTTAAGACTTTAAACTGATCCCATGATTTTTTGGAAGATTTTTGGGTTGAGATTTGGTACTCAAAAGACCTTTGGAAGTTGAGAGCCATTTCTGCCAGAATGAAAAAGGCAGTGGACCTTTGATTTTGAAATGGATTCAAGGGTCTTAAAACTTCATAATCTGGATAAACTCAGAGAATGAAAGTTGTTCTAGACACCTTAAATAAAGTTTGTGCGAAGGAATTTTCCATTTTGGAGAAGATTTGAGGGGTCAAAACCTTCTGGAAACCTCAGATATGAGATCTGGATTCCCAGAAGCTGATGAACTAGCCTCTGAAAGGAAATTTGAAAAGAGGAGTTTTACTCACCCAAAAAATAAAGTAAAAATATGTCTGGAAATCTCTGGATGTTGGCTACAAAAAGTACTTTGTAGTCAACACCAAATTCCAAGTTCATCTGTGTCCAAAAATTAAGACCATGGACTGAGGTCTGAGAAAATTGCTACTGGACAGCAACTTCTCAAGAAAGAAAATATGATTTTAAGGGGGGTTTTGCATCCATGCTTGTCCCCATTTCCCTAGGTTTTGGTTAGTGATCACTAGAAATTTTAGTGGTGAATCAACTATACCAAACCATCCTTGGGGTACATTAGGACTAAGCATTTCATTTGCTTGGGAAGGGGATTTTTATCCTTTGAAAATGAGATTTTATGCTTGAAAATGGTTTTTAGGGTTTTGAAAATGAGTTTTCTTTGCAAGAAAGTAAGAGAACTTGAAAATAATGTTGATCTTTGTAGAAGATCATCCATGGAGATGGTCTTCCATGGTGATCTTCTTAGATCTAGAGCAAGAAGATGAAAGAACTACATTTTGTAGTTTGAAGATGCATGCATGGATGAGATTTAGGGTTAGGAAGAGGAGGGTTTACCAATCTTCCTTGTGTTCTTGAGTGTTTGGCTTAAGTGTATGAGTGTTTAGGGCTTTAATATGAGAGTGAGTGGATGAGTATGAGTTGGGAAAGATTGGAGAGAAAATGGTGACAATTCAAGTGAATTCTGTTTGTTTTCTCTCTATATTTCGCCAGAGGTTCGGTGCAAAATGTGTTGTTCCTCCTTATTTTTGTGACTTGGAGGGCTCAATTTATAGCCCTCTCGGGAAATTGCAAAGATGTCCGCGCGGATGGGGCCGCTTGGCGTGCACTTGTTCATTAAATGCGGCTCCGGCTTTGGACAAGAAGAATATTTCTTTTCAAAATTCAAATTGACCGGCGATTATGTTTCCGACATTTCTATTTGTGGTTTTATTCTTTTGTTTTTCTTTTTAAGATTCTTTTTAAGGTTTAACCTTAAATAACAATGCCCATTTTCCCCTCACTTTGTTAGAAAAGTTAGGATTGTTAGGAATTGTCAGAAATGTTGTAACTTTCGTTAATTTTCTAACGAAAATTCTAACAAGCTCAAATTGGAGCACTTACAGTAGCCCCTCGGCGACGGCGCTTTCGAAGGAAGCGGGGTCGTCGATAAGAGTAAGGCTCCATATTTGGCAGGATGATCGAGTGATCGGGTGGCTGAACCTAGCGATAGGCTACCTACGTATCCCGAATGGGAATCAAGCGATCGTAGTTCGGGTCTTTGACCACGGAGATGATGGCGTTTTAGGTGCCTCGAACACGATGAGCGAGTTCTACGATCGGTTCTTTGGAAAGGAACTTCTTGGGGATAAGAGATGACCATTTTTGGTCTGATGGTTATCCGCTCTGCTGGGGATAGGAATGACCATTTTCGGTCTCTGCTGGGGATAATTGCAATTTATCGCTTTCCTAGTGATAGCGTCTTAGGTGCCTCAAACCTTGGAGATGGCGTTTTAGGTGCCTCGAACCTTGGAGATGGCGTTTTAGGTGCCTCGAACCTTGGAGATGGCGTTTTAGGTGCCTCGAACCTTGGAGATGGTGTTTTAGGTGCCTCGAACCTTGGAGATGGCGCTTTAGGTGCCTCGAACCTTGATGATGATGGCTTTTTAGGCGCCTCGGACCTTAATTTGAAATGGCCTTTCGGTGGACTTTGTCTGCTGCCGAAGGAGAGGGTGACCGTTTTGGTCGAGGGGCTGGACCTAATGACAGGCTACCTACGTATCCCTAGTGGGAATCAAGCCCTTTCGTAGTTCGAGTACTACTCGAGATTTGGCTTTTGGGATTCCGTTAACTTTGCTGGGGATTTCGTTAGCCTTTGCTGGGGAAAATCAGACGTATTCGTCTGGGAAATCGGTCTTACGTTTGACTGCCGTTGGATTTTGATGAAAGATACGGGATCCGTTATCTTTCTCGGGGCACTCGGTCTTACGTTTCTTGCGGGAAGGATTTTGATGAAAGATACGGGATCCGTTATCTTTCTCGGGGCACTCGGTCTTACGTTTCTAGGGGTAATTTTGATGAAAGATACGGGATCCGTTATCTTTCTCGGGGAAATCGGACTTACGTTTGGCTAGGGGGAAGATTTTGATGAAAGATACGGGATTCGTTATCTTTCTCGGGGCACTCGGTCTTACGTTTGACTGCCGGAGATTGATTTTGATGAAAGATACGGGATCCGTTATCTTTCTCGGGGAGATCGGTCTTACGTTTGACTGCCGGGGAATGATTTTGATGAAAGATACGGGATCTCGTTATCTTTCTCAGGGAGTTCGGTCTTACGTTTGACTGCCGGGAATAATTTTGATGAAAGATACGGGATCCGTTATCTTTCTCGGGGAGATCGGACTTACGTTTGACTGCCGAAGATTGATTTTGATGAAAGATACGGGATCTCGTTATCTTTCTCGGGGTACTCGGTCTTACGTTTTACTGCCGGGGGTAATTTTGATGAAAGATACGGGATCCGTTATCTTTCTCGGGGAAATCGGACTTACGTTTGACTGCCGGGGAAGATTTTGATGAAAGATACGGGATCCGTTATCTTTCTCGGGGCACTCGGTCTTACGTTTGGCTAGGGAAAATTTTGATGAAAGATACGGGATCTCGTTATCTTTCTCGGGGCACTCGGTCTTACGTTTGACTGCCGGGGGGAGATTTTGATGAAAGATACGGGATCTCGTTATCTTTCTCGGGGCACTCGGTCTTACGTTTGACTGCCGGGGGTGATTTTCTTGACAAGGGGCTGACTTGGGTTAACTTTGGTTAACTCTGTCAAGTTGGGGACTGAATTGCAGAGTCCTGGAATTTTAAGGGGCAAAAGGGTCATTTTGACCCTTGCAATCCTATCCGCGCGGATAGGGTTTGAAAACCAGGGGTATTAATTAGGGCCAACGCCCTTTTCTTCTTCCCCATTCGGTTTACGGTTGTCGAGAGAAAAGAGAGAGAAAGTGAGAAATCCGCCATTTTTGGCCTAAAAAGCTTCGAAATCTTCCGATTTTCTTCGATTTTCGAGCAATGGAACATGGGGAAGGCGCTTTTCAAGGCCAAGGACGTGGCCCGGTAGCGGAGAGGCGATTGGAGCTCGTCCGGATGAGGAGGCATTACAATCTTTCGCAATCGGTTGCGGAGGAGCATTACCCCGATGCTTGGCAACATTGGGCTTCGGATTCGAATCTCCGAACGGTATACTTTGAAACCCTTTGATCCCTTTGTTGATTTCTTGTTTGAAATTTGAATTTTGGGTGATTTTTGAATTTTTTTTTTTTGAAATTGAATATTGCATGTTGATGATGATGATTTTTTTTTTTTTGAAATTGAATATTGATATTGGTGAATGATGCATGCATTTTGTTTGGAAAGAATGGGCATTTTGCCAATATGGGATGTATGTATGTTTAGGATACATTTTTTTTTGAAAAGTGGGACGGATTTTTCCTCCCGTTGCATGTAAGATGGATGATATGCATGTATGCAAAAAAAATTTTTTTTGAGATGATGGATGATATGCATATTATTTTATGAAAATGGGACGGAGTTTTTACTTCCGTAGGAATGCATCTTCTTTTTTTTTTGAATGCATTGGGATTTGCTGAAAACTGTCTTTTTGTGCGAGAAAAATGGGGCTATGCTCATTGTATGCTGTTATGCTGTCGAAAAAAATTTTTTTTTAATGCATGTGTATGCTTTTTCTTCTTTTTTTTTTGTGTAAATGCAAATGCAAAATTTTTTTTTTTGACATTTTCTCTCTCCTTTTTCTCTTTTACAGGGCGGAAACCGTTTTGTGACGGAGCAGCTGAACAAAATGAAGACTCGAGGATCGGTGGAGTCCGTGATTGACTTGTGGGACCGGCTTCCGAATGCGGGCCGAGGAGCTTTGCGAGTCCGAGACAGTTGTTGTCGAGACGGGGCTCGGGAGTTCGTTGAGTGCTTGAGGGGTGGTCAAGTTCCCTAAGAGCAAGGGCTTGATGTTTGCTCCGGCGCGGCATTGGTGGGACGCGACCCACACCTTCCACTTCTTCGGGGCGAGGCTACGGTTATGCCCTCCGACTATGCTGCGATTACGGGCTGTCCTTTAATGGGACGCAGCATTGAGTGGCGGGATGGCTACGGCGATGCGTCTGCGAGCTCTTACGGGATTTTCCCCTATTCCCAAAAAGGGGATGGGGATGGAGTATGCCGTGGTCTACGGCAAGATTGTGGAGACCATAGCGAGTTATGAGGCTGGGGAGGAGAGGATAGGCGCCGATCAGTTGCCAGGGCCTTCTTGTGGTTTGCTTTTTCGAGCACGCTCTTTGGACATGCTTGAGGGACGGCGGTCTTTGCCTTGTTGAGGTCCTTGGAGGACATGGAGACGGCCGGAGATGTCTCGTGGGGAGAGGCCGGGTGGCAGAGCTTTATTTTGCTCTTGATAGATGCAAAGTGGGAAGAATTTGTGAGCTCTTTATCTTGCTTTGAGTTTGCCTGGAGGTATAAGCTCTCTTTTTGCTTTCCCTCCTTTTTTTTGAGCACGCACTTTTCTTTTGCCGGATTAATTGGATTTTTACCTTTCGCAGGTATGGGCGTTGGAGTTTTTCCACGTCACGATGTGGCGACGGCCGGCGGAGTACGTCGGGCGTATCAGGCTATGCGATCTTGGTCCAAGCATGCCGGGAGAAGATAAGCTCCAGGGGGGCGTACGACTCTCGGTACGCGGATTGCCTTCCTTTGACGGAGGCCGAGACAGATGAGGGGATGATATTCTTCCCACAGGATCGCTTTGAGGTGGCGCAGTGAAGGGCGAGATCCGGGCTGTGCGGTGGAGGATTTTGAGGGGTCGACCTGCGATGCATATTATGCAGGAGAGAGGGTGACGCGCCGGCATGGCGTGAACTCGCCTTTGAGGACACCGGTGGAGCCTCCCGCCGATATGATGCACTCCGAGCAATCGGTCCGTGACTGGGATGATTACGAGCCGGCCGGCACTTCTCGGATTTCGTGGCGATTGAGCCATATGCGACATTCGTCTTGAGGAGGCTGAGGATGCCTCAGGTTCTGGATAGGGAGGGGCTTGGGATCCCGCGGTACCCTCGGACGGATTTTTCCTATATCCAGGATGGGGTCCGATTGAGGGTGCAGATCCCTCAGCCCGAGCGACTTCCACGAGCTTTCCGGCCTCGTCCGGGTATGAAGGTATGGCTTCACCTTCTTCCTTTTTTTTTGTTTCATCATCTTTAGCATCACTTCCCTTTTTTTTTTGACGCTTTTGCTTTTGTGCAGTTTTCGGAGGTGGTCGTCGAGAAGCTGACGAAGCAAGTGATCGGGGCCAAGAGATTCATCAGGAGGATGGTCGCTTGCGGGGCTCCTCAGGCTAGAGCGAGGCGACCACGGCCGGCGCCTGTCAGACGGGAGGCTTCACCTATTCGCTCGGAGACTTCCTCAGAGACTCCTTTGTCTGCTCTCCTTGATCCCCGCGCGGTGTTGCCTTCGGATCACGTCATTCTCGGGGATCCACACGGGCAGGGACACGTATGGCAGCATGGCGGGTCGTCTTCGTACGTGCAGGAGTCCGACGCCTTCACCTTCGGATACGATTTTTTCGCGGATCTCGGCTTGCCCTATCAGAGCGTGCCGGTTGGTCCTGATGAACCTCTTCTCGGAAACGAGGACGATTCCGAGCCCGAGATTTTCGTGGCTCTGAGGAGGCGGGCCCGAGTCGCAAGAGGGGGGGGCGACATCGGGCGGCGGAGACTCCGATTGATTTTTTTTTGTTGAGATTTGAGATTGAGGTTTAGATTTGTACAGCTTATGCACATTTTTTTCTTTTTTTTTGGATGTAATAATTTAGGATTTTATTTATGTTTGTTTGTTTTTTTTTATGCACACTTTTTTTTTGGAATGTAATAATTTAGGATTTTATTTTATGAATGCAATGCGGTATGAATGCAGTGTTGCATGAGCCTTGATTTTTTTTGCAAGGGTGTTTGGTATATGGACTGGTTTGGGGAGGTTTTTGCACGGTGTTTCGAGCAACCGGACGGAATATTCCTCTTTTGGTGTAGCGGCTTAGTTGCAGATTTTTTTTGGTAATGACACTTGTATCCGCGCGGATAGGGTCAAGATCCGATGCATTTTCATTTATTTCGGTGGTTGGATATGGTTTGGACCATAAATGTCATTGAAACCTCATCTTCTTCGAGTTCAAACTCACTTTGGAATTTCGGGAGAGAAGAGAAAAACATGGAAATGGCCAAAAATTCTCCAAAATTGTCCAAAGAAAGGCAAATGTTGTTCTTTGAAAAGTTCAAGGAGTGGTGTAGGGAGATTATGCACGGAGAAGATCATTCTTTGAAGAAAGGTACAAGATACGATGCTTGTGGTCTCTCAAAGAATTGGTTCGGATTATGACCTCTTAAGAGCTTCTTCTTCGTTTTGGGATACTAGAAGGCATGTCTTTTGCCTTTCCTTCAACGAGATTGTTCCGACTGTCGAAGAATTTCGGGCCTTGCTTGGAGGTCCGGAGGTGGAAGAGATAGCGGTTCCCTTGCCCGGAGGGGCTTCTTTTGCTGACAGATTGTGCGTCCTCCTTCATCTTTCCCCGGAGGAAGCGCAAGGTATGATCCGCGGTCCCGATCATTTCGATATTTCCGATCTTCCCGACAGATTTAGGGGCCTAGGTTTGGTAGATGATGCCTATTGGGATGCCTTTGCACTTTGTATGTTTGGCACCCTGTTCATGGTCTATTCCTTTGGGATCTGTCATCGATCTCTGCTGGATGTTGTCGTTCACTGTCGCCTGGGCAGAGATGTCGTTCCTTTGATTCTTGGGGAGACTTTTCATGCTCTCGACAGATTAGCTACCGGAAGGCGGTATATGCACGGGGGCAGCCCGTTCCTCTTGACCCTGTGGCTGATGGAGCGTTTGGGGGTTCTTCGGGAAACCTCTGATATGATCAGGCCTTGGACTTTTGCCAGGAGAGGTGTTGATGTAGATTTTGATGATCAGGGCTCGTGGGAGCGTTGGATGGCGGGTCGCCAGACTGAAGATATCAGATGGTCGGTGCCTTGTTGGCGGGTGGAGACTCGCAGAGTGCTTCAGGATGGGTCTCCCGTGGTCATGCTTCCGGGGCTTTCTCAGTCTAGCTTCTATATTCCGGCTTTAGTCCTGAGACAGTTTGGCTTGGAGCAGGTTCCCTTGGAGGGTTTTGATGATATAGCCACCAGGGTGGTGGCTCCTGTTTCTATGGATGATCCCTCAGTGTTTCCATTTCTTTCCCGAGCATGGAGGTATGATGCCTTTCCTCCTCGGGTCATTCTCAGGCGTCCGAGACCGGTGTTCCTGACCACTTGGTACCTGGATTGGTATGAGAGGCATCTGGGAGAGACTCAGGTGGCTATTTTCAGACGGCGTGAGGCCATTGTGGGTGCGGAGGACCCGATCGCTTCGAGAGGAGGAGGGCCGAGGCGAGGGCCAACCCTCATGACAGGAGCGGAGACGCTGTGACCGACTATGAGGCTTACGTCAAGAGACAGGAGAGGAGGGCTCCTATGCTACCAGCTAGGCTACAGGAGATGAGAGATGACGCTAGGGCTACTAAGGCCCTGGCAGAGGCTGGTTTGATAGATCCTGTTCCTATACCAGAGCTTGGTAGGAGGAACACTGACATTTTTCCTGTTCAGAAAAAGAAGACTCGAAGGGGGAAGAAGAGGGGAGAGGCCAAGTACGAGTGGCTAGGAGTGACTCCGAGGTTTCCAAGTATCCCTTTCTTGTCATGGCGAACACATTAGTTTGATTATGTATCTTAGTTTTCCTTTAGCCGGAGTTGCCAGTTGTAGGAATGAATCGGGCTTAGACTCATCAAAGAGCTTTTAACTTGTAATGAATATTTGAATTGCTTTAGAGTTTTTTCGAGACGCTTTCATGGTCTGATCAATTGTATTGATGCCAAAGTATGGCTTTTATTTGTGTTTTAGACCGAACCGTTTCCGGCTGCCTACGTTCCCCTCATTTTGAGGAGCTCAGGTCTTCGTAGTTCAACCTGGTGAACTCTTTTTTTGTTTTTTTTGTTTTTTTTTTGTTTTTTTTTTTGTTGTTTTTTTTTTTTTTTGTTGTTTTTTTTTTTTTTGTTTTTTTTTTTTTTGTTGTTTTTTTTTTTTGTTGTTTTTTTGTTTTTTTTTCTTGTTTTTTTTTTGGTGCAACCCTGTTTTTTACCTAGGCCGCCCTTCTCGGGTTTTCAACCTAGTTGGGTATTACTCTTTTAGCACTCTTTTTTTTTTTTTATTTCACGCGTAGTATCTCGCAGCTTGTCACCATTCACTCGGGTGTACAAAGGGATTCCGTCGAGGTCCGCAAGTTGCATGGCTCCTCCTGAGAAGATCTTCTGGACGACATATGGCCCGACCCAGACAGGCTCCCATTTTTCGAGGGGTTGATACGGACTGGGGGCTTTTCTTTTAAAACGAGATCCCCTTCTCGGATTTCCCGATGCTTTACTTTCTTGTCGAAGGCTCTAGCCATTCTTCCTTGGTAGGCCCGGATGTGTTCCATGGCCTTCAGTCGGCGTTCGTCTAGTAGGGCCAGTTCATCATGGCGACTCTGGAGCCATTCGACCTCGTTGATCCGCTTTCCAAAGAAGATACCTGAGCGAGGGTATTTCCAGCTCGATTGGGAGTACGGCTTCCATTCCGTATGTGAGGGCAAAAGGTGTTTCCCGGTTGCCGTTCCGACCGATGTTCAGAGCCCCAGAGTGCCGGAGTGTAACTTCTCGGGCCAATCTCTCGCCTTGGACAGCCATTTTCGGATGATATTTTCCAGAGTCTTGTTTGCCGCTCGACGGCCCAGTTGGTTTGGGGCCCGTAAGGAGATGACTTGTGACGGGTTATTCGGAATTCTCGCCAACTTTGTCATATTCCCCTTCGAAGTGGGATCCATTATCTGAAATGATTTCGGCCGGCAACCCGTATCTGCATATGATGTTCTCTTTGATGAAGAGGGCTACTTTCCTTGAATTGAGGATTTTGTAGAACTTTGCAGAGCATCCTTTCCGATTCCTTCGAAGAAATCACCAATCTGCGTCTCTTTAGGCTCTTCCGCTAGTTCCCAAATTCACACTCGTCAAAATCTCTTCGGCTGACTTGGGCTCGATTTTCCTCTTTCCTGACAACCCGCTTTAAAGATTTTTTTTTTTGTTGTTTGATTTTTTTGTTTAATGTGTCTCGCTTCTTTATCTAATGAATTATTATTAAAATTTTTTATTAATTAATTCATCATTAGTTAAAGTGGCAATCAAGGGATACTCGTAAAGGTTCGTCATTTCATTGAAAACGAAAGGGGATACAAAGCTTGCTTGCTGCACTCGTAGTCTTCGGGCGTAAGGCCATGTGATCGACCCTAGAGACTCGATCTTAACAGAGAGACTCGGGAGGACTTGTCCTAGATTGACACAAAGGGACGGGGGACCAATCCAAGTTTGGTGATCATTTCCTCCTTGGTCGCGGACGGCCACGAGAGAGTTTCCCAATTCTTTAGCGGCATCGCTGCTGGTGGCCTCATGACTCAACCGTGCCGTTTTTGTTTTCCTTTCTCAATTGCCGCTATCATCTCTTGGACCGAGCCGAGATCAATCAGGTCCGGCACTGGACTTCTTCTTCGAACAATTGTCGCATAACTGCACCATCCCAATCATCCGAGGGAAATTCCGTGGCCTTAGCTTTTGGCACCGTCGCCCGAATTCGGGTTTCGGATCTTCCCGGGCGTAGGAATAGTGGTTGTGAGCTTCTCGAACTGTTCCACTGTGTCGCACGCCCGAAGGTATACTCACTCTTCATGGCAGCTGGTAGCCCTGTGTATCTTGGGTAGGTCCAGGAACATTCTACGGACCGGGTTAGCCTTGGTTCCTCCGAACTTGTTGAGGCTATCCTGTAGCTTTAGCCATCCCGCCGTAGGAGTGGGCTCTATGATGTTTCCCGGTTGTGTGGGACCCTTTACAAAGTAGTCGGCCAAATTAGGACCGAAGGGGAGAGATTTAGGGTTGTCGACCGGGACCTTTCCCGTGGCGCCTTCAAATCTTTTTCCCTTTGCAAGTCCACCGGGGAGGCCTCATATCCTGTGCCGTGGCGAGTATTCTCGTCCTTTCACTTCGATGAGTTTGTGAGTTCCTTGTTGGTGCTTCCCGCACCGAGGCCAGGTAGATAGCTCATTTTTCTCATCATTTTCAAGACCGGTGGGATTTTATCCCGAGTGACCGTCGATCTATGTTGCACACTTGGGCCTTGGGAGGCTCGACCGTGAAGCCCGTTAGCATGTGACCTTCCTCGTCATGTTTGATTTCCGTAATAGGTATTCCGCCCGTATCCGTGCCCTCTAAAGTGACTAAATCTCCGTAAATGGTCGTCGATCCCCATTCGAGACGAATTTCACACACCGGTGGAGGCTTGAGGCGACCCCTTTGACTTGGTGCAGCCAAGGTCTTCAAACAGGGCATTGAAAGTAATCGGGATGTCGATAACCCGGAATTCCACAGTATCAATTTACTGTCCAAACCAGAGGTCTAAAGTAGCAACTCCGAGGACTGCTCGGGATGTTGAGTCGTAAGCTTTGACGTGAGAGAAGAAGGCTTCAAGTCTCGTAGTCTTGATATCAAGCTAGCTCATGATCTTTGCCGGAAGAATGTTCATTGGGACCCATTATCAACCAGGACCCGAGGGAGGCGTCGTTCATCCACTGGATCGTGATGAAGAGAGGCTCATTATGATCAGCCCCAAATTGAGGGAGGTCGAGATCCGTGAAAGTGATTATGTTCCCGTAGTGGATGTTTCCAATCAGCCGTACCACATCATCGGGAGTAGCATCAATAGGCACGAGAGTGCGAGCTGAGCTTTCTTCCAAACTCTTCACCATGGGGATAAGACGAAGTGAGTAGAGACCAGAGGGAAATGTTGGGCTCGTGTTTGCTTCAACCGGGTGAGCACGGGTCCTCTTTTTCGGATCTCGGAGTTTCAAATGTTTTAGCATAGGGGCGGCGTTCTTCTTTCGGTGCTTGATCTCGTGGCCTTCTTATCTCGCTCTTGGGATTTCCTTGGAAGATCCGCCGCATCGGGTCAACAGATTAACTTCCTCATCGCCTGCCTCTTGACCGGATTTCTTCAATGCCGCTAAGGTCAATGGGGAGCCCTTTTGGCTATTGGCCACCGGGCCCCGACGGAGTCTAGTGACAGTGAGGGGCCGAGCCGCACTGGCTCCTTCCCCGGGCGGCCCTTATAACTGCTTCCCAAGTCACAGGCTTTTGGGTTTGGGGTTGTGTTGTTGCCCCTTGGATGGCCCACAGAGCTAGGGCGTCCTCCGACTCACTCTCATGGCCGGTCTTGCTCATAGTTATCATGCAACAAGAGTCGCTATTGTCGGGGCTCGGCGGCTTTTCGATTTCATCCCTTGGATGGCCCACAGAGTTGTGGCTATCGGCCTCCATCTCATCGTATATTCTTTTTCTTTCAGTCTTGCAAGTAGGGCAGCCACAGGTGAAGGATAGGCAACGTTCCCCCTCGGAGTTTGAGGTAGCAGCTCTATAGATCTGTGTCCAAATAAGGAGCACCCGGGGTCCATTGTCGGGCACTGGAGCAATTAGAAAGGCGTCATGTGGATTCATAGGTATGAAGGCCACTGGGGAGACGTTCAGATCGATAACCCTTTTCAGTGATTGCAGGCATTCGCTGTGCTCGAGCGGCCCGGCTGTGACCCTTACGGTTGTTATGCCATCCGTTCTTGGGAAAGAAGAAAAAGATCCGATAACGTTTACGAATTCTTCATCTTCTGGTGGCTGAAGCCCTCCATTCTCGACCAGTGCTTCAATAAACCCTTTCCATTCACCAGTCAGGTTCTTATAAGGAACGTTGTGTTCTAGGATTTCGGATATGTACGGATCTGGGCGCGGGCTTTGCTGTCCCTCATCCTCTGGAGTATCCGGGCATTGGCCACAAATGCATCTTACAAGCGACACCTCGTAGGGGTCCGCTCCCTGCATTCGATCCGCGTTTCCTGGCGGTCTTTCGCCGTCACTTGCTGACAACCAACCATTGTGCCTGGCTCCCACGGGCTCATTTCTAGCATGATTGTTCCAGATTGTTTCCGGATCGGGGGCCTCAGTTGACTCTTCACTCTCGTCATCATCATCATCATCGCTGTCATTAGAATCTTCTTCCCATACTACCGGGATTTCGGCTGAGAGGGAACGCCGATCAAACCCGTTGGGGGAATATGGGTGCGTGCAGCCGCAAAAGTTGTCATATGTTCCCATTCCCGGAAGTGGCAATTGTGACTCAGCTTCTCCTCCCAGAAATTGCGGGGGAAGAGTGAGAGGGGGTGGCACGTATTTGACACTGTAGGATATAGAAGGAATCCTCCTCTTCCGATTCTTCACTGTTCTCGGGATCATATTCGGGCTCTCCCAAAGCCAATTTGCAGAAGTGTACTAGCTCCGCACGCTCTTCGGCCTCTTTGCTGATAAGCCCCAGTACAGGCGCCCGCCGGAAGCTTTCTTGTTCGATTCTTCTCGATTGTTCTAACCATCTTGTGTAAATGGTCCTCTCATATTTTGAACGGAACAACCCCAGTTCTTCGGTATCGGCCTTCCCTTCATCCGAGAAATAGCGGGCCTCGTATTCTTGCAAGGAGTCTCGACATGAGACCAAGATGGGTTGATTCGTTCGATATCCTCAAGGCCGAGGGGAATCCGAATCTCGGGATCCTCGACGAGGTTGGCACACGGTATTTGGGGACCTTCATCAAGATCTTCATGGTCATGCGAAGATTCTCCGCATTCAATCATATTCACACGATTATGGTTCCTTGCGAGGATTCTTGATCGTGTTAGGCCCTTCGGGGCCTTCCAACTTTCCTTGCTCTATTAGCCCCCGGATTGCCTTTTTCAGAGTGAAGCATTTGCCGCCGGTGTCCGTGAGCTTGATGAAAGGCACAATACTTTGTAGTATCCACGGGAGCATTCGGATTTCGGGTTGGAAATTCTCCAAAGGCCGCAGCAAGCCTTCTTTCACCAGCCCCTAAAGATGTCATTCGGGGCATCCCAAAGTTTTCGAGATTTATGACCCGCGGTTTGGGCTCGGTTGTTTTCCCCGGGAGCAAAAGGAGTCGTGTTATTACATTCCCGTCCCGCATAGTTAATCATCTCTTTGCCTTTAGCAGGAGTAGGGGCGGTGTTTGCGGGAGGAGCCCGATATACGTAGGCAGTGCAAGAATGGCCGATTGACAGGCCTTTTCAAACTTAGCCGCAGAGTTAACCATGGCCCGTAAGTCCGAGTATGGGAAGTGACCGAGGGAGGCTCTCGATGTGGTTTCAAGCATGACCGGAAGATGTCCAGTTGTTCCTCTTCGGAAGGAGGGATGGCCATTTCACCGAAGTTTCGTATTCCACCGCTTGTAGAAGTCCCCAACATTCTCATCAGACGCCGCACCGTTGTTTGTAGGTCAACCCTATTTGTTTCCCATTCCAAGTTGGCCTTATATTTTTCTCGTGAAGGCATTGGTAACTGGTCCCATGTGGCCCCGGCTTCGTGTTTCAAACTAAGAACCACTTTAAGGCACCGGACTTCAAGGATAGATCGAAATAGTCACCAACGGCTGATTGGTACATCCTTCGGCTTTCATTGCCAAGTGGTATATGTGTCCAAATGGGTTTTCGGACATGCGGTCCCATCAAAGAGATCCAGATTAGGCATCACGAATTTGTGGGGCGAGAGAACAATGGAGTCCGGGTCCGTAGGCGGAAGGCAAGATTTCTTGGCGCTCGGATTCGGCGATCCGCGCTTTCATTTCCTTGTGTTGTTCCATGAACCAGTCGGATGAGGGTCTTGTGGTGGAACCATGGCATTCAAGCTAGTGGCCGAGCTAGAGAGAGGAGCTACCACCGGAGGCAGACCGGTGGAGGGAACGGCCGATCCGGACGTAGGTGAAAACCTCCGTCCCGGGCCGAGTTACCTCGGGGGAGCATGAGTAGGAGCCTGAGCAAAAGGGTAGAACCTTGCGGCTTGGCTGCTGATTTTCAACTAACAAAGTAGGTGGGGGCAGCCCCGATGTAGCCGGATAACTTGGATTTCCAGAGTGGGGCCCGTAAGTAGGCTTGAGTGCGGGCCGCCGTCCCTGATTGTTGAATTGCATGGCCGCTTGTGGCGAAGGTGTGTAACCCGGGGTATGCTGCGGTCCCGGTGATTCGGATGACACCGGATGGAGGCTTGGTAACCCATAGAAGTCCGGGTGAGGAATGGATTTGTGTGAGGAGCAACAACTAGTACTGCTTCGAGGAGGGGCTCCCGATCGCCCGTAACCAAGTCATGCGGCATTCCGAACCGCCGCTGCTGGCCGTGAAGGGTCCGGATTGATCGGTTCCGAACCGAGGAGGGATCCCGATTAGCCGTGGCATTCCGAGATAGCCCCAACCATGAGAAGACATTCCGTACCGATTTTGCCCCCACCGATTTGTGCCGTCTGGCCGCATGGATCCGGTGGTCCGTGGTCGGGAGCCGGGCCGTCCCGAAAATCGAGGAGCATGGGTTCTCGGTAGTGGCACCATAGGAGGTGGGTGGCGGCATCCTCGGTGTAATCGGGGCGACCGAGAGTGGGGTTGGCATCCTCGTCTTCTTCCACGGTGAAGGTGCCATCCGGATTGAGGCCGGCCGACCGTGACTCTTAATAGCCTCCATAAGGCCATTTAGCCGTGCTTCCCGTCGTAACCTCATACGTTCTCGCTAACCGATTCCACTGTTGCTCGTCTCGAGGGGTCCCGGGAGGCGGAGTGACGTTATCCCCATCATTACCGGCCGATGCGACATTCCGAAACCCGGAGTCGGAACAAATGGTGAGGCCGACGATGCGCTTGACTCTTCCCAACCGATCAAACGGTGACCCGGTGCCCGAAACCAAGCTTTGTGCGGAGTCGCGGGGGAAAGGACATGAAGGTTCGATGTCCGGGGAATGGAAGGAGGGTAGGTGTTTGGGCTTTAGGCTCATGCAACATGCAGCTTATTTGTTCACGTTTACTTAAAACATGTTTTATTAACCTAATCGGTTGGAAAAGATTGCTCTTCTTTTCGCAAACTACTCGATTCTGGATCGGTGGCCCCGTCACTACGTCTATAATCCCCTCGTATTCCACCCGTATTTCGACCTCCCAGTGGATGCTGCCCCGGGCGAGGGTCCTATAGGGCAAGCGGGTCCCACCGACCGAAAGAAAAACGATCCTAAAAGTCCGGCGGGTAATCGAGTCTTAACGAGCATTCGATGTAAATTACGGACAAAGCCGACGTCGAAAAGTCAAGATCATGTCCGAGGGCTCGACGAAAAGTCGGCATGATTTGGACCGATAAGCGTCCACAATTGATCTTGACTTGTCGTCGCTAAGCCGTAATTAGGCATGGAATATTCATTAATCCTTGATGACTCAGTCAATGCCGGGAGTCGTTGTATAATTTGTGCCGCCAGTAGCCGAAGTCAAGGCGCCGGTCAATATCTTGGTCAAAGTCCGCGGCGGAAAACCGGCAGAACTTCGACCGATTAGGGTCCCCGAAAGATATTGAGTCGGTATGCCGACAAAGGCTTGAAAGGAAAGGTCTATACACGGACAGGGCATGACACGCACTGCACTAAAAACCAACCGGGTCTCTGGACAAAGTGTGTCACGGACAAGTGCATGGTCGACACGAGGCTCCATGGGATGTTTGGGTAGTCCTGTGCTCAGCCGAGAGGCGTAATAAGACCAAACGGACCGCGACAAGGATTTCCCCGGGTTAGGGACGTGAGTGCAAAGTGTACGGTCACGTGCGCGTAGTGTGCAAGCAGTCTATATTCTTTTTCTGAGTAAAATAGAGATTTTTTTATGTGTCTTAAAAATATGATGCATGATTTTTTTTTGAAAATTTTCTTCTTCTTTTTTTTGAATTTTTTTTTTGAAATTTTTAATGAGCACATAAGCACGAAACTTCCGACAGTTAGGGACATTATTCCGACAAATAAAATTTTGACTTTCTCCGAGGCGGCCAAAACAACATGAAAACTGTGCAAAAATCAACACACACACAACAATGATTTTCAAAGCCGGGACGGAAGCTTGACCCTCAAAAGCTTTTTTTTTTTTTTTGAAAACGGTGATACCGGTACGTGGGATTGTTAGACCACAATTTATCCCCGACTCGTGTTAGGAGGCGATAACGGGAAATTTAGTGGTTTCCACCAATATACCAAATATCATTTTTTTTAGAAAAAGCTTATGTCCCCAGCAGAGTCGCCACTGTGATGATGTGTGTCCGAAAATTTTCCCATTTTTTGTTTAAAAGAAAATCAACGAAAACGGAGTCGCCACGCCATTTTAATTTTGAGGGCCTAAACTTTGAAAAAAGCCCGAGATCAGAGATTTAGGTTCGGAGGTCATGTTACGCGTCGGGAAGGACGTTAGTGTGCACCCGACGCGCCTCGTAAAACGAGTCTTCCAAGCTGAAAATCATTTGTGTGTGTGTGTGTGTGTTTTGGCCAAAATAAGTTGAAACTCAGAAAAGTAAAAATTGGGATATCTTTTTAAGACTTTAAACTGATCCCATGATTTTTTGGAAGATTTTTGGATTGAGATTTGGTACTCAAAAGACCTTTGGAAGTTGAGAGCCATTTCTGCCAGAATGAAAAAGGCAGTGGACCTTTGATTTTGAAATGGATTCAAGGGTCTTAAAACTTCATAATCTGGATAAACTCAGAGAATTAAAGTTGTTCTAGACACCTTAAATAAAGTTTGTGCGAAGGAATTTTCCATTTTGGAGAAGATTTGAGGGGTCAAAACCTTCTGGAAACCTCAGATATGAGATCTGGATTCCCAGAAGCTGATGAACTAGCCTCTGAAAGAAAATTTGAAAAGAGAAGTTTTACTCACCCAAAAAATAAAGTAAAAATATGTATGGAAAGCTCTGGATGTTGGCTACAAAAAGTAATTTGTAGTCAACACCAAATTCCAAGTTCATCTGTGTCCAAAAATTAAGACCATGGACTGAGGTCTGAGAAAATTGCTACTGGACAGCAACTTCTCAAGAAAGAAAATATGATTTTAAGGGGGGTTTTGCATCCATGCTTGTCCCCATTTCCCTAGGTTTTGGTTAGTGATCACTAGACATTTTAGTGGTGAATCAACTATACCAAACCATCCTTGGGGTACATTAGGACTAAGCATTTCATTTGCTTGGGAAGGGGATTTTTATCCTTTGAAAATGAGATTTTATGCTTGAAAATGGTTTTTAGGGTTTTGAAAATGAGTTTTCTTTGCAAGAAAGTAAGAGAACTTGAAAATAATGTTGATCTTTGTAGAAGATCATCCATGGAGATGGTCTTCCATGGTGATCTTCTTAGATCTAGAGCAAGAAGATGAAAGAACTACATTTTGTAGTTTGAAGATGCATGCATGGATGAGATTTAGGGTTAGGAAGAGGAGGGTTTACCAATCTTCCTTGTGTTCTTGAGTGTTTGGCTTGAGTGTATGAGTGTTTAGGGCTTTAATATGAGAGTGAGTGGATGAGTATGAGTTGGGAAAGATTGGAGAGAAAATGGTGACAATTCAAGTGAATTCTCACTGTTTTCTCTCTATATTTCGCCGAGGTTCGGTGCAAAATGTGTTGTTCCTCCTTACTTTTGTGACTCGGAGGGCTCAATTTATAGCCCTCGGAAATTGCAAAGATGTCCGCGCGGATGGGACCGCTTGGCGTGCACTGTTCATTAAATGCGGCTCCAGAACTTTGGACAAGAAGAATATTTCTTTTCAAAATTCAAATTGACCAAATGATTATGTTTCCAAAGATTTCTATTTGTGGTTTTATTCTTTTGTTTTTCTTTTTTAAGATTCTTTTTAAGGTTTAACCTTAAATAACAATGCCCATTTTACCCTCACTTTGTTAGAAAAGTTAGGATTGTTAGGAATTGTTAGAAATGTTGTAACTTTCGTTAATTTTCTAACGAAAATTCTAACAAGCTCAAATTGGAGCACTTACACAGCTGCTGTAACGACCCCAACCCTAGGCACTAATTTTAAATATTATATTATATGCTTCAAATATTTATGTTGACTTATGTGTTCAATTATGTCTTTAAATTCTTAAAGTAAGATAAATTGGGTGAGTAGTAAGATTAGAATCTTTTGAGAATTTATTGGATATTAAATAAAGAAATTTGGGAAAATAATAAAAAAATGGAAAAATGATAAATAGTGCAAGGAGGTAAATGGGTAGGATGAATTATTTGGATAAATGATTAATTTTAATGAAAAAGAGTGAAAGCCTTAGGATTAATTTTGGTGGGGGGCCATTTAGTCTTACTCCTTCCTAGGCTTGACAAGTGCCCCCCCCACACTCCCTCCTTGACCGCCCCCCCCCCCTCTCTTCATCCTCCTCACTCTCCTTCTCCCTCCTTCATTCACTCTCCTTCTTCCTAGAGAAAGCAAGAAAATCTCCATGGGAGCTCTCAACCTTCCTTCTTGAAGCCAAGGCATTTCTCCTCCAAATTCAAGTCTAAGGGTGTTTTTGAGGATGGATCATCTAGAGGAACAAGTCAAGCTAAGAAGATCAACATTTTATTCTAAAAACCTAAGGTGAGTTATTATGACTTCCCTTCTTTGTATGCTCATGAATGATTTGATGTTGTGATTGTTTTATAATGGTTGTTTGATACCTTGGAAACCTTCTTGGAGCTTGGGAAAATGGGTTAATGTTAGAGAATGATGTCTTGGTTCATAGTAGTTGATCAAGGGTATAAGGAAATGTGTTTGGTTGGATTAAGAGAGTTTAACTTGAAATATGTTAATGAGATGGGTTGGAATTCTTGTGGTGAGAAATCTAAATCTATATTACTTGGTTTTGGAGTTTACATGTTTGTTTGGGATTTGGTGAAATGAAGGTGTTCTTGGGTGTTCTTGAATAATCAATGGTAGAGGGAAGGAAGAACTAGGGTTAAAGGGGTTAAAACCTAAGTTTGGGCTGGCGGGAGGCTTGGGCGGTCGCCACAAGGGGCTGAGCGGCCGCCCATGCCGGCAGAAACTCACATTTCCTTGAAAACCCTCTTGGGCGGTCGCCCAAGAGGTTTGGGCGGTCGCCCAAGACCCCAGAAATCCTAACTTCAATTCGAACCGGTCGTTTAGCAATCTTGTGATGGTCATAACTTAATCATATTAAATCGGAATTGGATGGTTCTTGGGTCTAAATTGGGTGTTTTTCTGAGTACTTTCTGAATGTGATGGTTTCATAGCTAAAGAAGTTATCCTTATGTTCCAAAAATCTGAATTGGTTACAGCAGGTAGTATTGTACGTTAGAAGTTGAGTGGAAATTGAATAAATCATAGTTAATTCATACGGACTCGAAATTGGATGGTTCAAGAGTCCAAATTGAGTATTTTAGGTGATCTCTCAAATGGAATTGGTTTTATAAACTAAATATGAAATGATCATTTCCAGATATTCTATTTTACCATGTGACTATATTGTTTATCCCCTTTGTGGATTATTTGGCAAGTGTTATGTGGCTCCCCAAGTGTGGAATATTTGACAAGTTGTTATGTTATCCCAATGTGTGGATATGTTTACTATGTAGTTGTATGGTTATTCCATTGTGGATTTATTTGTTATCATTCATATTTGTTGATGATACTATGCATAGTGTATTACTTAAATGTTGCATTATGATGTTGGTTGAACATGAGTATATTTTACCATGTTGCCATGGTGTTTATCCCCTTTGTGGATTATTTGGTATTGTTATATTATTATCCCGTTTTGTGGATTATCTCAAGTAACTATCATGTGCTTGAGCGTGTTATGTTCGGGTGGGTATGATGGATGCCAATCAATTATTGATTTGTTCAATAAGTGATTGAAGGTACATCATACCGGTGACCCTTCCCCACTCTGTGGCCACGGGGTGGGGCTGTTAACGACCGTATTGACCCAAAAGCTTTACAGCTGTTGCGATCGTTGTAAGGAGGGACGAGATTATTGTTGGATACACTAATATAGGTATCCTTTCTTATATGGATCTACGGGGTATGAGACCTATAAGAGGTGAATGTCTTTGGAGGCAATTCACCAAAGAGTGGAGTTTTACTCCCACGTTGTACGACTTATTGTTCAGACGGGAAAAGGTAAAATGAGGTAACGTAAGGTGTTTACCGCTTTCATAATGTGTTAAGTGTTACCATGCTACGTGTTGCATCTTGTATGGCATCTTGCTGCATTCATAATAGCTCATTGAGATTTATTCTCACCCCTCTCCCTTTTGTTTTAGATTCCGAGACAGGTGGACCAGAGCCGAGTAAGGGCGGAAAGGAGTTAGAAGTGGTATTTTGGGAATTGTCGGGTTATGTTTAGATTGGGTAAAAGGGGTTGGTTAGCATAATTCTTTTAAAAGGTTGTATTCATAAACTTTAATTCCATATTATATTCGATATCTTTTGTAACTAAAACAGTTTATTATTTTCATGGTTGGTCAACTTTTCATTCAATGTGGAAGGAGTAGAATTATTTTGAAAGGATTGTGTTTATGTTGGAAGTTAAATCAAAGTTTTTAAATAATTAGGAGTTTTGGGTTAGTTTGAGGACGCTCCAGCTCGGGACACGTGTAGGTTCCGGGTCGGGGTCCTCACAGTTGGTATCAGAGCTCGGTTAGAGTTCTCGGGTAGAGTCTAGCTGAGTGAGAGTGTGTGATAACTGACGTCGAGAGTTTAATGCAGGAATTTGTTCAAAGACAGAAAATGATATTGACCAACCAAGGAATCAAGGAAAGGTGAGTTTTGGAAAGATAGATTCCTCCACCATCATTTGAGGAATTTTACTGTCTCGGGAGTTAGGATTCATACTTTCATAAATCTTCGTTCATTCGTTCTCATGTGGCATTACATTTCATCTTTTATTTGCATAATTGGCCTAAGAGTTGCCTTATGTGTTGGAGGTTCTACTCCGATGGGGTCGTACCTCGAATCATCCTTAATTATCTTGGTAATTGTGATTAAGTGGGCATGTATTACCGGTGGATTTGGTCGAGTACCTATCCGTGAATCATTGTTATGTTAACCTGAATTATTTGAATAGTTGTTGGTTTGAGGAGGACTGTCTCAAGAAGCGAGTCTCCTTATCTATGTTTGATTTGCCTCCGTGTGTGGTAGAGGCAGATGAGTCATTATTTGCTATTTTGTCATATATGCGTAAATGTCGAAAGTATGGCCTAATTAAGAGTAGTGTATGGTTGTATAGTTACATGATTATTTATTCATTGGTATCTCGTGGAAGAGACTAGATATATGAGACTAGTATTGGAAGTGATAGTCTAAGTGAGATTATATGAGTTATAAATTATCGCGAGTAAGAGATCTTATGGAACTAATATATCTTTGCCTTAGGTGCTATAAGTATTCTCTAAGGAGAGATTGATTGAATTCTTACTACTAAATTGAATAGGAAATCAGATATTTTTGTAAGTAATATCACCCTATAAGTTGACTAAGTGGTGTTTTTCAAGTGAGTTTCAAAAATGGGTTTTCATCAGGTATCATACCAGGATATTGAAGCTGAGTAGATATAAGTCACTATTTTGGTATTCTGATCCCTAGAGAGAGTATACAAATTGGGATGATGAAATTGATGATTCAACTTGAGAAATTAATGGATGAAGAAGATAACTAGCTTAGCGATTCTCGAAGAGATAAATTGTTCTTGTATTTAGAAAAGATGATACTTGGTGGTTAACTATAAGGTTATAGAGATCTCAAATTGGTAAGCTGTAAGCAATAAGTATTCGTTATCACTTGTTGATAATTGGCATGACTGATTTTAGAAATTTGTAGGATACTCAATGGTTATTAGTTGAATTTCGGGTGTTACGATTGCGGTGAATAATTGTTGTAAGGATGTACTTAAGACAACATTTGTATCTAGTATGACCGTTTTGGTGCAGGGGTGGTGTATTGGTTATGAAGAAGTAAATAGGGTAAGTATGAAGAAGCATAATAGATGTAGTTATTGGTGATTTATAGGATCAACTTCAGGAATTGATAATATTTGTATGTGGTTATTTTGAAAGACGATTAGCATTAAATGAGAAAGGAAAATGAGGATGAATCTTATGGGAAGAAAGGATATTTTAGGATGATTATACCCTATAGGTCGATTTAGTTGCGTAACTCATATGAGGGAGTAGTGTGAGGTTCGGGAGATATTGGCGTTATACGGATTTTGAGTTGTTGATGGTTATAGGAGGTAAGTTAGATTATACCGTAATGATTAATTGAAATTTGGGAATGATTGATCTATATGAGTTCCAATTATATTTTCTTATTTGGAAATTATGGTATTTGATCGGGAACTGGATGTTCACAATATGTTGTTACTAAGTACAATACCAATATTAAAGGTAGGGAATAGATGACTCAAATTTGGTAAAAGTGTTGATTATACAACTTGAGGAATTATTGAATTGAGGATGATTTACTTAGTTATAATCTTAATGATTGTTTTAGTGTTATTTATCGGAGATAGTAATAGTATTGCGAGATTGTGTTTTCTTATAAGAGAATTTAATCAAGTATAAATATTATGAATGGTGGCTATACTATAAATAGAGGTCAGACAAGAATATTATGTTGGAATTGTTTAATTGTGTCTTAACAATTGAAAGTGTGTGTTGAACTTCGGTGTGAGTATTTGTACCCTTCGGGGATAATTGATTTACTAAGGTTAGTGGACCGTTTTTGTGTACATTAAAATCTGTGAGTAATTTAATTATCTACCACTGGTATGGGACGGTTGTAGATAATTAGATCGCTCGAGTTATTTTGTTAACGTTTTGATCTTTTAAAAATTTCTTAAAGATTTTGAGTGGTTTAGTTAATTAAAACTGGTATGGGACAGTTTTAAATAAATAAACCATTCGAGTCTCACTAGATCTCTTTTGTCTATCCTTTGGTATCCTAAAGATGTAATTTGTGCAGAAGCTCGTAGAAAGGCAATTTATTTTCCCTATAGTGATTAATTATATTAAAGTTTCGATCCGAGAATGAGTTGATAAATTGTGGGGTTATTAATGTGGAGGTCGCAGTAGACTCGGTTTTGTATTGGGTTGGATCGGCTCCGTTGTGGGCGGCCAACCATTTGATTCGGTATTAATCATCACTGGACACGAAAATAATTAGAGATTGAACTGAGAGTATAATTACTTTGAATTTTGTGATTTGGTTATCTTGGAAGTAAAGAGGAGTATGTTGTTACGTTTTATAGGAAGTTGATTGTATTTCTATTCTTTATATATAGTTTGATGAGATATTGATTGATAGAGTCCTCACATATGTTAGGGGATAATTCGATTGTATAAACCCCGTAGTAGTAAATGGATTGGATAGACATCATTTGGGAAAGATCCTTTTAGAATGTATGGATGCTATTAAGTTTAATCTTATGAAAATTTGAGGGATAATTACTTATTGTTGAGGATATGCTACGAGCATGTACAATGGATGTTTGTAGTCGATAGGACTTATGGTTCCGGAGGTTGAGTGCGTATAATGGCAGTTATCCTTCTAGCATTGAGATAAGACCGTATGAGGTGTGGTTCAGGAGGGAAATATCGATCTCTAATTTGTTGGAGCAAGGTTAGAGAAGCAAGGCCTAAGGTAAATTGGCGCAAAAGTTTGTTAGTTCATTTGAAGTTTTAAATGTAATATCGTAATGTATTGGGAAACATAAGGTGTAATACTTTTCATTTAAAATACTTCTTGAGGTCGTGAAAGTTCGGGTTAGCGATAATGGTATGGTATTCTTGGCGTATTGAGTTGTTATATCACATTATTAAGGAAATTTGAATCTTGGAAAGAATCATAGCATTGATGAGACTGATTGGGAATTGAAGTCTTAGAGTATTTAAGTTGTGAAAATGTATAGTAGAATCCTGCCTTTGAGAAGTCTAATTGAAATTGTTAAGTTAGAATGTGTGAAAGTTAACCCTTGCTATTTGAACCTTAGGGTAAGTGACAGTCAAATTCGGGACGAATTTTCTTTAAGGGGGAGTGAGTGTAACGACCCCAACCCTAGGCACTAATTTTAAATATTATATTATATGCTTCAAATATTTATGTTGACTTATGTGTTCAATTATGTCTTTAAATTCTTAAAGTAAGATAAATTGGGTGAGTAGTAAGATTAGAATCTTTTGAGAATTTATTGGATATTAAATAAAGAAATTTGGGAAAATAATAAAAAAATGGAAAAATGATAAATAGTGCAAGGAGGTAAATGGGTAGGATGAATTATTTGGATAAATGATTAATTTTAATGAAAAAGAGTGAAAGCCTTAGGATTAATTTTGGTGGGGGGCCATTTAGTCTTACTCCTTCCTAGGCTTGACAAGTGCCTCCCCCACACTCCCTCCTTGACCGCCCCCCCCCCTCTCTTCATCCTCCTCACTCTCCTTCTCCCTCCTTCATTCACTCTCCTTCTTCCTAGAGAAAGCAAGAAAATCTCCATGGGAGCTCTCAACCTTCCTTCTTGAAGCCAAGGCATTTCTCCTCCAAATTCAAGTCTAAGGGTGTTTTTGAGGATGGATCATCTAGAGGAACAAGTCAAGCTAAGAAGATCAACATTTTATTCTAAAAACCTAAGGTGAGTTATTATGACTTCCCTTCTTTGTATGCTCATGAATGATTTGATGTTGTGATTGTTTTATAATGGTTGTTTGATACCTTGGAAACCTTCTTGGAGCTTGGGAAAATGGGTTAATGTTAGAGAATGATGTCTTGGTTCATAGTAGTTGATCAAGGGTATAAGGAAATGTGTTTGGTTGGATTAAGAGAGTTTAACTTGAAATATGTTAATGAGATGGGTTGGAATTCTTGTGGTGAGAAATCTAAATCTATATTACTTGGTTTTGGAGTTTACATGTTTGTTTGGGATTTGGTGAAATGAAGGTGTTCTTGGGTGTTCTTGAATAATCAATGGTAGAGGGAAGGAAGAACTAGGGTTAAAGGGGTTAAAAACCTAAGTTTGGGCTGGCAGGAGGCTTGGGCGGTCGCCCAAGGGGGCTGAGCGGCCGCCCATCTTGGCGAAACTCACATTTCCTTGAAAACCCTCTTGGGCGGTCGCCCAAGAGGTTTGGGCGGTCGCCCAAGACCCCAGAAATCCTAACTTCAATTGGAACCGGAATTCGTTTAGCAATCTTGTGATGGTCATAACTTAATCATATTAAATCGGAATTGGATGGTTCTTGGGTCTAAATTGGGTGTTTTTCTGAGTAATTTCTGAATGTGATGGTTTCATAGCTAAAGAAGTTATCCTTATGTTCCAAAAATCTGAATTGGTTACAGCAGGTAGTATTGTACGTTAGAAGTTGAGTGGAAATTGAATAAATCATAGTTAATTCATACGGACTCGAAATTGGATGGTTCAAGAGTCCAAATTGAGTATTTTTAGGTGATCTCTCAAATGGAATTGGTTTTATAAACTAAATATGAAATGATCATTTCCAGATATTCTATTTTACCATGTGACTATATTGTTTATCCCCTTTGTGGATTATTTGGCAAGTGTTATGTGGCTCCCCAAGTATGGAATATTTGACAAGTTGTTATGTTATCCCAATGTGTGGATATGTTTACTATGTAGTTGTATGGTTATTCCATTGTGGATTTATTTGTTATCATTCATATTTGTTGATGATACTATGCATAGTGTATTACTTAAATGTTGCATTATGATGTTGGTTGAACATGAGTATATTTTACCATGTTGCCATGGTGTTTATCCCCTTTGTGGATTATTTGGTATTGTTATATTATTATCCCGTTTTGTGGATTATCTCAAGTAACTATCATGTGCTTGAGCGTGTTATGTTCGGGTGGGTATGATGGATGCCAATCAATTATTGATTTGTTCAATAAGTGATTGAAGGTACATCATACCGGTGACCCTTCCCACTCTGTGGCCACGGGGTGGGGCATTTGCTGACGTATTGACCCAAAAAGCTTTACGGGCTGTTGCAATCGTTGTAAGGAGGGGCGAGATTATTGTTGGATACACTAATATAGGTATCCTTTCTTATATGGATCTGGGGTATGAGACCTATAAGAGGTGAATGTGCTGGAGGCAATTCACCAAAGAGTGGAGTTTTACTCCCACGTTGTACGACTTATTGTTCAGACGGGAAAAGGTAAAATGAGGTAACGTAAGGTGTTTACCGCTTTCATAATGTGTTAAGTGTTACCATGCTACGTGTTGCATCTTGTATGGCATCTTCTTTGCATTCATAATAGCTCATTGAGATTTATTCTCACCCCTCTCCCTTCTTGTTTTAGATTCCGAGACAGGTGGACCGACCGAGTAAGGGCGGAAAGGAGTTAGAAGTGGTATTTTGGGAATTGTCGGGTTATGTTTAGATTGGGTAAAAGGGGTTGGTTAGCATAATTCTTTTAAAAGGTTGTATTCATAAACTTTAATTCCATATTATATTCGATATCTTTTGTAACTAAAACAGTTTATTATTTTCATGGTTGGTCAACTTTTCATTCAATGTGGAAGGAGTAGAATTATTTTGAAAGGATTGTGTTTATGTTGGAAGTTAAATCAAAGTTTTTAAATAATTAGGAGTTTTGGGTTAGTTTGAGGACGCTCCAGCTCGGGACACGTGTAGGTTCCGGGTCGGGGTCCTCACAGCTGCAATCTCAGCTTCCAGGTCTTTCATTTGAGCATCAAAAGAAGACACATATGTGGGACTGGATGTGTCCACATCTGGCATAGCTAATTCAGGAACAACTCCCAATGGGAGATCAACAAATATCTGCTTGTCATCCAACAGTGTCTTGGATTCCTTAAACAATTCAAATTTATCCAATCTAACCTCACCTTTTTCAGACTTCACTCCTTGAGCAATTATGATTTGAGAGATGAGGGAAGGATAAGGCAAAGACCATTTCGTGGAAGGGGACTCTCCATAACCACAAATCTTCCTAAAGATAAATTCTTCAAAATTAATGTACCTTTTAGCACCCAGCCTATAAAGCAAGTCAGCTTGAACCCTAGTAAGTGAGGTTTTATTATTTGAAGGGCATAGGTTGGCAGTAAGGATGGAGTGGAGAAAACAATAAAGGGAAGAAAAAGAGCCACTACCCAAATATTTTGGTTTAATGGGTCAAGAAGTTACTTTTCCATGGGTGATGGTAGAAACTAGGTCTTCCTCAGACACATCACAGACCTGATCTAAAGTATTATCTAACCCCAGAAGATCATTTATCACAGAGGGAGAAAAAGGGATAAATTTGCCTCTCACATAAACTGAGCAAAATAAAAATGTAGAGGGTCTGTCTAACCCTTTGGTCAAATTAGCATAGAACTCATAAACCATCTTGGGATAGAAGGGAAGGGGGTGATCCACAGTTAAAAATAATCCTCTCTCTTCAAAAAATTTGTCCATACCCAACTTAGATAAAGTATCGATATCCCTTTTCATTTCAACTATAAAGGCCTTATTCACAAACTGGCCAAACCTATCTAAGGCATCCTTAGATAAAAACTTAGAAGAAATGGGTTTTATAGTAGAAGATATGGAGAGGAATTTAAAATTACCCTTTTCAGCTTTCTTTCTTGTGGATGTGGGGGATTTTGTGATTGGAACTTCCATTGAGGAGTCAGACGAGGACGAAGGGGGTGGAATTTCTACGAAAATTTTGGGTTTTGCAGGTTGGACGACAATGGGAGTTTCAGCTATGGCGACTGAAATTGGTTCAATATCAAGGATTTCCTCTTCACAAATTTGATTGTGGGAAGCCATTTAATCTGCAAAACAAGGTTAGGTAGCACAGTAGAATGAAAATTGATTGCAATGTGTATGTTTGTGAGCAATTACGAGGGAAGAACAAGGGTTTAGAAAGGGGTTTATGGGGGATGGGACGGATGTGAGCCCTAATAAATACTCACAACTCCCCCTTTCCAATTTAATTAAGGACTCTTTTTCCAAATAGGTTTCACACATCCAAAATACCTGAAAGGTCCTCCAACGACTATAACCCCTTGATATTTTCACACACAACAACCTTCGAAAAATTAGGGATTAAAATAAAATAAGATTTTGACAGATTTTTATGGAAACAAGAATACTTCAGCCATATCTTTTTAAAACATAATCCTTTTCAAAATTGTCCTTCTTTTTCAAATTTGGATTGATACACATTTTTTCTTTTTCATAAGAGATTTTGGAAAGCAAAAACATGTTAAATCAAGGAGTAAATTAAGAATGAAAATAAATTAACATGTATATTTACAAAGCTTCCTATATGACCTAATATGCAGAATGACTAGCATGATGCAACACACAGGTGAAGGAAAAAGTCTCAGCTCACAGATGTGGCATAGGATGTGAGTCACATTTGGGGACACATTTAGATCACAAAAAGTCAATGAGCAATAATCCAATCTGCACAGCCTCTAGGATGCATCCACCCATTTTTTATTGTGGATTTTTGCATTGTGAGTAGCTTTTCACTTTTCTTTGATCCCAAAGATAGCCCTTTTTCCCAATGATCTTGTCAAGTTTGATTTCAAGATTTCTAATGAGAATCACTTGAAAGTTTCGTGTAGCTAGGAAGCTTCAAACACTCAACAGTTTATAAATGTGAGTACAGATGTGTTAGAGGATGTGAGACATATTTGTGCTCACAACCTTAGATATCACACAAACCAAGAGACTTCCTCAAGGAGGAAAATCTCTCCAAATCTAATGCCTTTGTAAATATATCAGCCAATTGATTTTCAGTCCCAACAAATTCCAGACACACAGTTTTTTGTTCTACAAGATCCTTAATGAAATGATGTCTAATATCAATGTGTTTTGTTCTATAATGTTGGACAGGATTTTTAGATATGTCCAAGGCACTTTTGTTATCACAAAAAGCAGTCAGAATTTTGCTATTCAATCCATAGTCTTTCAGCATTTGATTCATCCAAAGCAGTTGTGTGCAGCAACTTCCAAGGGCTACATATTCAGCCTCAGCAGTGGACAGAGACACACAATTCTGCTTCCTACTGTACCAGGACACAAGGTTATTTCCTAGGTAGAAGCATCCACATGTAGTACTCTTCCTATCATCACTATTTCCAGCCCAATCAGAGTCTGTATAGCCAACCAAATTGGTGTTTGTCTCTTTAGAATAATGCAGCCCTAGGTTCACAGTCCCACTAACATATCTTATAATTCTTTTCAAGGCTTTAAGATGGGACACCTTTGGGTTGGCTTGATATCTTGCACAGAGACACACACTGTACATGATGTCTGGTTGACTTGTAGTGAGGTACAACAGACTACCTATCATGCTTCTGTACAAGGTTTGGTCAACACTATCACCATTTGAATCATGGCTTAGCTTTGGGAAGATCCCATTGGTGTTTTGAGATGTGAGGAATGTTCAAGCTCAAACTTTTTCACAAGATTCTTGTCATATTTGGACTGAGAGATGAACATGCCATCCTTGAATTGTTTTATCTGTAAGCCCAAGAAATAAATCAACTCACCTACCATACTCATCTCAAATGGGGAAGTCATACTATCCACAAACTCAACTAGCATAGGGTCAGAGTTTGACCCAAACACAATATCATCAACATAGATTTGTGCCACAAGAATCTCCTTTTTATTTTTCCTCACAAACAAGGTTTTGTCAACCTCTCCTCTCTTGAATCCTAGGTGAAGCAAATGGTCAGTTAACCTACCATACCAAGCTCTAGGGGCTTGCTTCAGCCCATACAGAGCCTTTTTTCAGTTTGTAAACATGATTAGGAAACTTGGAATCCATAAAGCCTTTTGGTTGTTCAACATAGGCTTCCTCATTCAATACCCCATTTAGAAAGGCACTCTTAACATTCATTTGATGAAGAGTAAGCTTGAGGTAGCAAGCAATGGCCAACAAGAGTCTAATGGACTCAATTCTTGCCACAGGAGCAAAAGTCTCCTCAAAATCAATTCCTTCAATTTGGGTATAACCTTGAGCAACTAGCCTAGCTTTATTCCTAGTGATCACACCCTGCTCATCAGTTTTGTTCTTGAAAATCCATTTGGTTCCTATGACATTTCCATGAGAGGGTCTAGGGACAAGGGTCCAAACCTCATTCTTTTCAAATTGAATCAACTCATCTTGCATAGCAAGAATCCAATTAGCATCTTTTAATGCTTCAGTAATTTCTTAGGTTCAATCTTTGAAACAAAACAGCAAAAGTTTACCTGGGAGTATGCTGATGAGCAACTCCACAAACCAGCCATCTTTCTGTAGTCTACTTTTTCTTTCTGTCTAGTTCTCACTTGGCCTTGCACATCTCCCACAATTTGTGAAGTGGGGTGATTTTTCTAGATTTTAGAGAGAATATCCCTTGATCTATCCACACACCCATCCACATTATCTTCTGGAGCATCATCCTGATCAGATTCAGAGGAACTGTCCTCAGTTTCAGGATTTTGAGTGGATGTGGGAGCAGATGTGGGTTCAGATGTGGATGCAGATGTGTCCACATTCTTGGTTACATCCTTTGCAGGTTCAACAAGTTTTTCAATACTGGCAGTTTCTGTTGGTTCTCCAGCACCTGTTTCTGTATCCTTCCAGTCCAGTAAGCAACCTGAAACATCATCCTCAGCAGTCTTGAGGTTAAGATCAAGTGAGTCATCAAAAACAACATTAGCAGATTCCATAATGGTCTTTGTTTTGAGATTAAATACTCTGTAAGCTCTACTATTAGTGGAATATCCCATGAAAATTGCTTTATCACTCTTTGAATCAAATTTGGACAAGTATTCTCTATCATTGAGAATGTAATAAATGTACCCAAACACATTAAAGTACTTCACAGTGGGTTTCTTTCCAAGGAGGATTTGATAAGGAGTGACAGTGCTACCAATCCTAAGGAACACTCTATTGCCAATGTGACAGGCAGTGTTCAAAGCTTCTGCCCAAAATTTCTTGGACAGATTTTTAGAACTTAGCATAACCCTAGCCATTTCTTGCAAAGTTCTATTCTTCCTTTCAGCAATTCCATTTTGCTGTGGAGTGATTGGTGCAGAAAATTCATGTGTGATTTCCTTAGAATTGCAGAAGGCAGTAAACATTTGGTTCTCATATTCAGTGCTATGGTCAGACCTAATCCTCACATTCTTAAGACCATAAAGATTTCTAACCCTTTTGTACCAATTTTTGAATTCTCCAATCGTTTCAGATTTTTCTCTTAAGAACATCACCCAAGTGTACCTAGAATAATCATCAACACACACAATGGTGTACTTTTTCCTACCAAAGCTTTCTACTTCAATAGGTCCCATCAAATCAGTATGAATCAGATCTAAACACCTAGATGTGGAGCACTGTTGGACCTTTTTATGTGATGCTTTTGTTTGCTTTCCCTTTTGACATGAACCACAGACATCAGGGTTCTTGAAGTTCAGCTTAGGGAGGTCTTTAACAACTTCAAATCTTTGAAGTTCTTCCAGAGTTCTACAACTAGAATGCCCTAATTTTTGGTGCCACAAATTGACATCATTAGCTTTTGAGCTTAGGCAAGAAAGGTTGTCACCAAATTGGTAACAATTGTCAGCAGATCTAGGACCAGTAAACACACACTTATTGTACTTATCAAATACTTCACACAAGTGTTTGTTAAACTTCACATAAAGGTCATCATCACACAGTTGACTGATGCTTATCAGATTGGCTTTCAAGCCTTCCACATGGTACACATTGTGCAATTTAGGGAGACCCTTGACATCTAGGGTTCCTTTCCCAACAATTTTGCCTTGAGCACCTCCACCAAAGTTCACTTTCCCCCCACTAATTAACTCATAGTCAAGAAGAACAGTTTGGTTTCCAGTCATGTGCCTAGAGCACCCACTATCAAAATATCAAGAGTCAGAGACAGTACTCTTGAGGGAAGAGTAAACAACATTGCAGGTAGCACTTGGTTTGGCCACCCACTGCTTTACAACTTTCTTTTTGTGGTGCAGGTGTCTCAGATTACCAGGATGAGTGTTCGGATGTGCATACATCTTCTCACACATCTGAGGCTGATTAAAGTAATCAGATTTTTTGTCAGCCTTAAATTTGTAACAGAAGGGTCTAATGTGCCTAGGAGCAAAACAATAATGCAGATGTAGTGCCTCCTCCTTGGCCTGTTCTCACTCAAAAAGGATTTTTCTTTAGAACTTGGTTTTTCTACACTTTTTGAAGTAGAAGCCTCACATCCCTTCTTTACAAAATTACTTTGTTCAAAGCCCAGACCAGTTTTGTTAAGCTGACCCATAGAAATAGCTTCATCAAGTTTCATTTTACTTTTGTTTAACTTGGTAAAAGTACTTTCAGCTTTTTCACACTCATTTTTGAATTTTTCAAGCTCAACTTCTCTCTTGGTCACAAGGACTTCAAGTTTGACAATGGTATCTTTTTGAACATCATTTTCTTTTGAAAGTATGGCTTTTTCATCTTCACAAGCAGCTAATTTATCAAAAAGAGATTTATTTACCTTAGCAAGTACCTCAATCTTGTCCATTCTCTTTATCCAATCTGTATGCAACTCCTTGTAGGTTGCAAAGAGTTCCTCATATGGAATGTCCCTATCTTCATCTTCAGAATCTCCTTTTACAGAGAAATAGTTCAGCATTAGGTCAAATGTAACACCAGATGTGTTCACATCTGAGACCACATCCACAGTTTCTTCAGGAACTCCTTCTTTTATATCTACAAAAAAAAGCATTAAACACAGAATGGCAGTTGATTATAGACATGTTAGCCACTTCTTCTTCATCCTCACTGTCACTAAGGGTAACTATTAAGCTCATTCCCTTCTTTTTAAGTGTGTTAGCACACTCATTGGCATAGTGACCAAAGCCACAACATGCCCTACATTGAACAGACTCAGAGGATTTTTTATTGTCAAAGCTTGGTTTCTTGAATCCATTCTCAGTGCTAGGTTTTGGCTTTTCAGCAGCACTGGGAGCAAGTCTATTGGGGAACTTACTCATTCTCTTGTTTTTCAGTATAGAACTAAATTTTTTTGGGATAAAAGCTACATCCTCTTCTTCAAGGTTTGATTTGTCAATCTCAGAGGATAGTTCCACAAGCTCTTTTGAAAGAGCAGCAGCACTTTTAAGAGCAAGACTAATGAATTTGTTCTTTTTCTGAGCTTCAAGGTTTAGCTCAAACACAGTCAAAATTCCTACAATTTTATCTAGACCTACTGTGTTGGTGTCATTTGTTTCCTCAATTACAGCCACTTTTATGTTGAACCTCTCAGGTAAGGTCCTTAAAATTTTACTCACAAGTCTTGCATTGGAGATTGATTCTCCTAGACTTGTACACTCATTTGAAATTTCATAAATTTTAGCATCATATGAAACAATGTCCTCAGTCTCTTCCATTCGAAGTATTTCAAACCTATCCATTAAAATTCTAAGCCTAGTAGCCTTTACACTTGGTGCTCCCTCACATTGTGATTGCAAAATATCCCAAGCAGCTTTAGCAACACTTTCATTAGTGATAAGCTTGTACATATTCCCAGAAACATGGCTGGAAATAGCACCCATTGCTTTCGAATTATAATTAGCAGAATGTATTTCTTCAAGAGTCCATTGCTCTTCAGGTTTTCTTTCGAAAATAGACTCACCAACACCAGAAGCAGGCTTCTTCTCCACAGTAGGAGGTTTCCATGCAACAAGGATACACATCCAGGCTCTTTCATCAATACTTTTGATGTAATTACACATCTTAGACTTCCAAAGAGAATAATTAGTGCCATCCAAGACAGGATGCCTGTTTTGATGATTTTGGCATTCCATAATGACTACACTTTCTGGATCAACACTCAGTAATATATCGAGAGTTGGCTCGGATATCAATTGAAAGTTTCGTGTAGCTAGGAAGCTTCAAACACTCAATAGTTTATAGATGTGAGTACAGATGTGTCTCACAACTGTCCACACATCCACAGATAATGCAGCGGAATAAAAACAGAATAAAACAATAACACAAGGGTTATATATGCTTACTGATCTTGAGATCAGCAAACTAGGCTTACGCCCAAAAACTTTTCACTATAAAGACTTTTGTTGCTTACAAAAATATGAATAAGTGAAAAACTAAAAAACGAAAATACTAAATGAGTTCTAATCACCTTCTATGACAAGAACAGTACCCCTTTCCCAAGTAGATCCTATTCTAGTCGAAAGTAAAACAAAGAACTCGATTAAAAACCTAGATGTGAGTTACGGATGTATGTCACAACCTTTACTCACAACCTAAAACAGCAATGTTGAAAACTGTGAAGAACAAGAAGTTTTCTCTCTCAAAATGTGTGTCTTCTCTTGAGCTGATGTCCTTGTATTTATATGCACCATGTAGAAGATCTTCACGTAATCAACAGCATTCCTTTGTGAGATCTCAAAACCTATAAGGAAACATAAAGCACACTCACAAAGAAATAGAATGTTAGTAGGTTAGTCCTAATATAAAACTATGTACATAAATAAAAGATATTTACTTTATTTATAAAGTCCTTGTCAAAGTAGGATACAATAAATCTTTTCATGAAAGTCACAAAATCTACTTACCATGCTTGAAGTAATTTTGAAAATAAGGAAACAACTTTTGTTTCCAAAAACTCACGTTTTCAAAACGGAGGATGGAAGTTGCATATGAGACACTTCAGGTGGAAATTGGTGTTTGAATATGATATATTTTGCTTGGTTACATCAGTGTCTTCAATCATGATAAGTGGTATGTTGACTTTGTGTGTCTTGTATTTGCCTATATGTAGGATGCTGCCGGTTTGACTCAATTGAGTTTGACCGTGGAGGATGTTTTTGCCGGTGGAGATCATCCTCGAGCTGCAGAAACTTTAGCTAATTTGAACCCCCCTATTTCTGCAGGTTGCTGAATTTGCCAGTGTTAGGAAGCAGCTTGAAGTATTAGAGTCGTTTAACAGATGCCTTAACTAATCGCAAGGTGAATGTTTAAAAAGAAATTTAAAGCTTATTTTGTTGTGGCTTCTTGGTGTCTTATTACCACTTTAGAATCAATGTTCAAAAATGTGTACGAGTAACCCCTTGCTATTTTCCATATTTAGATAAATGCTGCTCAAGATTTGCGGGGAATTCTCATTCGGATAGGTAGATTCAAGACATTAGAGCTGCATTACACCAAAGTTCACTTAAAGCCCATAAGAAAACTCTGGGAAGACTTCAACTTAAGGCATCAACAAGTAAGACTACCAGTGAGAGGAATCAAGTTGAAAAGGGTACTCAAGACATTCAATCAAGTTCGCCAGCAGTTTCGTTCTCCAGTTGGTTACCAAGTTTCTATGATGAATTGTTACTCTTTTTTTTTTTTTTTTTTTTTTTTGATTTTTGAGGCTTTCCCACCTAAAGGCAAGCCCATTTTTGTAAGTCAATTCACTAATAAGTCCATCAATTCACTGAAATTCCCTTAAAATCCCCACCCCAGAAGCGCCTAATATTAACTAGGGAGGGATAAACATCCACTCTAACTCCTGGGGGGAGTCGAACCCAGGACCTCCGTGTTGGTGTCCCAGTGCTCTGGCCATCAGGTCAAGTCTTGATGGTTATGAATTGTTACTCAATCTTGAACAAGAATGGAAATGGTAAATGGTTCATACATTATCTCTCTTGCTTTTTCAGGTTCATGCCGTTCTATGGTAATAACCCCTCAGTGATCTACATGAGTTTTTTTACAGTCTAAAATAGGCAAAACTCCCCAACTTTATGTTTTATAGTGCTGATGAATAACTGACATGTTAATGTAGTTTTCCTTCTTTGGTTGCTGTCAACTGCTTAATTTGTACGCCCTATTTTTTCAGGTCTATGCTTTGAAAGTTTCGTGTAGCTAGGAAGCTTCAATCACACGACAGACAACGGATGTGAGTACAGATGTGTCTCACAACTGTCCACACATCCACAGATAATGCAGCGGAATAAAACAAATTAAAAGCAATAACTCAAGAATTATTTACGCTTACTGATCAATGTGATCAGCAAACTAGGCTTACGCCCAAAAACTTTTCACTATAAAAACTTTTGTTTCTTACAAAAACAAATAAGTGAAAAACTAAAATATGAAAATACTAAACGAGTTCTAATCACCTTCTACGACAAGAACAACTCCCCTTTCCCAAGTAGGATCTATTCTAGTCAGAAGTAAAACAAGAGAACTCTATGAAAACCTAGATGTGAGTTACGGATGTAAGGCACAACCTTCACTCACAACCTAAATACACAATGTCGAATACAATGAAGAATAAGTAATTTTCTCTCTAAAAATCCGTAGCTTCTCTTGTGTTGAATGCCTTGTATTTATACTGCACCATGGAGAAGATCTTCACGTAATCAACATCTTCCTTTGTGAGATCTCTTTTCCTATAAGAAAACATAAACCACACTCACAAGGAAATAGAATATTAGTGGGTTAGTTCTAATATAAAACTATGTACATAAATAAAAGATATTTACATATTTACAATCTCCTAGTCAAAGTAAGATACTTATAAATCTTCCATGAAAGTCCCAAAATCTTCTTACCATATAGAAGTCTTTTGAAATAAGGAAACATAAATATGTTCCCAAAAACTCACGCTTTCAATCTCCCCCTATTTTGGACTTTCTGGTCAAAACCAAAGATTTATAGAATTCACATTTTGTTCCCACAGAATATAGATAAAAACATAACTCCCCCTGAATGGATGTGTGTCCAGATGTGTATACACATCCACACATAAAAACTGCAAAAAACAGAGTTAGAGCAGAAAACAGCAGTTCATTAAGCAAAAGCAAAAAAAACCATTCAGCAATGACCTAATTATAACTATTACAACCCATTGTTTCAAAAACTAAAACTAAAGCAGATTTTAAAAAATTGTCTTTAACATCCATCAAAGCATCAAAACAAACAAAAAGGAATTTCTCCCCCTAAGTTTAAAGATCCCACTGTCTCCATTTAAAGCCAGCCACAGCTGTAGCAGCAACAGCAGCATCCCAGACTTCACTTCCAGCATCAGCAGCAGGATTTGAACTTGATTATCCCCCTTTTTGACTAGAAAGTTTAGCATGCCATCTGAGGAGTCTATCCTTAAGGGCTTTTAGATTGTTGGCATGGGCAGTGGAGGATTGAACTTGAGCGTCAGCAATTGCAATCTCAGCATCCAGATCCTTCATTTGAGCTTCAAAAGGATCATCAGATGTGGCTTCAGATGTATCCACATCTGGCATACCAAGTTCAGGAACAGTACCCAAAGGGAGATCCACATGTCTTTGCTTAGGGTCTAGAAGTGTTTTGGACTCCTTAAACAGAGCAAATTTATCAAACTTTTCTTCTCCTTTCTCAGGTTTAACTCCATTGGCAATTAGGATTTGAGAGATCAAAGAGGGATAGGGTAAAGACCACTTTTTAGATGGTGACTCTCCATAGTCACAAATCTTCCTAAAAATGAAATCTCCAAAGTTAATATGCCTCTTAATACCCAATCTGTAGAGTAGGAGAGCTTGCACCCTAGTAACTGAAGTTTTGTTATTTGAGGGGCAAAGATTGGCAACAAGAATAGAATGGAGAAAACAGTAGAGAGAGGATAAAGAGCCACTTCCTAAATCCTTTGGCTTCACAGGCCAAGAGGTTACCTTTCCATGGGTGATAGCAGCCACAAGTTCATCATCATCAATAGCAACTAACTGATCCAAAGAATCATCCAAACCAAGAAAATCATTCACCACAGATGGGGAAAAGGGGACAAACTTTCCTCTAACATAAACAGAGAGGGGAGAGGAGCATCTATCTAGTCCCTTGGTCAAATTTGCATAAAATTCATACACCATCTTAGAATAGAAAGGGAGAGGATGATCCACAGTTAAAAACAGTCCTCTTTCTTCAAAAAATTTGTCCATACCAAGCTTAAAGAAGGTTTCCCTATCTCTTTTCATTTCCACAACAAAGGCCTTAGAGGAAATTAGGCCAAACCTATCAGAGGCATTTTTGGTCGAAAATTTCTTAGAGAAGGGTTTTAGGGTAGGAGCAATGGAAAGAGTTGAAGACATACCCTTATCAGATTTCTTCCTTGTAGATGTGCGTCTGGATGTGTGCACATCCTCAGACACATCCTTTGCAGGGGATGGAATTTTGATGGACTCTACCTCAGTTTCATCACCAGAAGAGGAATCTATTTCTTGGTCCTCTTTCTCTTGGTCAAGCTCATCTCTCTCTAACTTGTAGTTCACATCAGATGCAGTATCATCATTGTCATAGCTTGAATCAGATTCATATGCTTCTTCCTCAATAGGCTCTAAATCGATGTGACCACCTTTTTCTTTCCTTTCAACTCCATCAAAACACTTGCTAAGGGTTCTTCATCACTAAAAGTAATAAGATCTTCAACAGGGATTGAAACCACAGGAGCAGGAGTATCAACAATAGGAACAGAAGCATCAACCACAGGAGTAGGAGTAGGATTGGGGATAATAGGTTTAGATGGTTCAAAAGGTGGTGATGGAACAGGATCAATGGGTTCAACATGGGGAATATTTTCAGAAGGGGTAATAATAGGGACAGGATCAACAACTACAGGAGGGGTAACAGCAGATTTAGCCCTAGTTCTAACAAGAGGAACAATTACCTCCTCTTCTTCTTCTTCACCATCATCACAAGCTATGGCGGTAGAAGGTTTCCCACCTGGTTTCTTCAGGTTCTTCAGCTTGTCAGATTCTGACAATTTTCTAACCCTATGCGATCTTCGAAGGTTACGTTGGGGAACAGGGATCGCAGCTTGGCTCAGGGGTTTTGCTGGAGCTAGCTTCCTTTTCTTGGTTGAGGAAGGTTCTACAGAAGAAGGAATAGGGGCGACAACCGATGGTGGAATCACCGGAGAGGTTGGAGCCTTAGGGTTTTCAGAGGTTAGTACAGATAGGGGTTCCAATGTAGGGGATTTTGAGGGAGATCGTTCCATGGATGAGCTAGACGAAGAAGATGGAGGAGGAATTTCAGCAAGAAATTTGGCAATAACTGGGTTGGTGGTAACTGCAGTTTCAGCCAAGGCGATTGAAAGGGGTTCAACGTCAAGTACGTCTTCTTCACGAATGTTGGAGTGATCGGCCATTTAAACAGAAGAATTGGGTTAGGTTGAACAGTAGAAGGAGAAATTAATGCAATGTGTGTGAGATTGTGTGCAAAGAGAAGGAAGAACAAAAGGTTTTAGCAAGAGTTTATGGGGGATGGGACGGATGTGAGGTCTCGTAAATACTCACAGCTCCCCCTTTCCAACTAAAACTAGGAATCCTTCTCCAAAAAGGTCTCACACAACTCAAATTCCTTAAGAGTCCTCCAACGGCTAGAAACCTTTGAGGTTACCACACACAACCAATTTCGAGGAAATAGGGAATCAAAAATAAAACAAGATTTTGATAGATTTTTATGGAAACAAAAATAGTTCAGCCATATCTTTAAAACAGAATCCCACTCGAAATTTCCAACCTTTTCTAACAAGGATTGATACACACCTTTTTCTTGGGTACTACTATATACAAGGCTTCTTGTATACAAGGCACGATGAAATTACTAAAATGCCCCCATATAAATACTTTTAAAAAAAAAATTCTTCCCCTCCCTCTCCATTTCAAACGCCATCCGCCGGTCTCTCTTCTCTCTCGCTCTCGCTCTCAAAAACCAAAACCTAAGAAAAACAAACGGTTTCTCTTCTCTCTCTCACTCGACGAACGACGCCACCACCACCGCCGACGATGAAGACAAACCTCCCTACCGGTGGAAAGTCCGCCGCTCCAAAGAAAGTAATTAATTTTAACCTAAAATTTCAATTTGAAAACCCTACAACAAATGTATGCCTAAAATGGATTATATAATGCTTAATGTTGTTTAAACGTATCCTAAATGGTTCTAATTGCGATTTCGTAACATTAATTTGGGTTTTTTGTTTGAATCGGATACGAATTTGTGTGCCTAAAATTTGAAGGTGTCGGCGTGCGTTTCGTATGAACACATACGAATGGTTACCAACATATCGGGTATTGGCATACGAAATGTAAGCTGATTCATCGGTTTACATTTCGTGTGACAATACCGAAAATGTGGTAACATTTCGTATGTGTTCATACGAATGGTGACCAACCTTTCGTGTATTGGCATACGAAATGTAAGCGTGAATCGGTTTACATTTCGTATGCCAATACACGAAAGTGTCACCATTCGTATGAACACATACGAAATGTTACCAACATTTCGGGTATTGTCACACGAAATGTCATACGAATCTTGAATATTAACCGTCTCTTATTTAATTTTTTGTAGGGACGTAACCTGCGACGGCCTCTAATAGAAAGAGGAAGGCCGAGGAGGCATTTGCGGCTATGGCGGACAAACGGTCCAAAGAAGAACGACAAGAATGTCGTGATTCTTTGAGCCGGATGTGGTTGAGGAGAGTGATAGTAGTGAGAGTAGTTATTCTAGTGAGGATTCATCTTCACGTACTATGTCCCGAGGTGCATACGTGCGGGGAGGAGGCACATTTATCTAGTGAGGAGGAGGCGGAGGAGAGTGTATACGTGAGGCCTCGCAAGAGGCGGGAGGCACGGGGGCAGAAAGGGGAAAGGGGCCAAGGATGACGAGTGGCGGTGAAGAGTAACCCGGTGGCGGCCGGAGGAGGTTCGGTTGTTGTACGGGTTTGGTCATCATCGAGCCCGTAAGATATGGGAGAACGCCACTTGTGAGCCGGTGTTGAAGCGCCAAACAAGGCGTGAGATTTTAGATAAGTAAGTATATGATTTTGTTTATTATTAAATAGCCATTTGCAAAACATTATCAAGATTCGGATGACATTTCGTATGCCAACATACGAAATGTTGGTGATATTTCGTATGTGTCCATACGAATGGTCATCAACATGTCGGGTATTGGTATACGAAATGTAAGCTGATTCATCGGTTTACATTTCGTATGCCGATACACGAAATGTAGGTCACCATTCGTATGAACACATACGAATGTCACCAACATTTCGGTATTGGCATACGAAATGTCATCCGAATCTTGAAACCGAAGGAGTATTAATTATAATTTTTTGTTTGGAATCAACGGGTTCTCCCATGCTTCTTTGGGAGGATGATAGAGCTTGGTGGGCTCGTGTTGAGGGTACCGGCCTCCATTTTCTTCATGATGCTACCATTCGCCGGCCTAGCATGGCGCTCCTAACGGCGTTTGTGGAACGGTGGTCTCCGAGACTAATACCTTCCACATGCCGTGGGGTGAGATGACGATCACTATGCATGACGTCACTCATATCCTAGGTATATTCTTGTTTGTTGTCTATTTTTTATAAATTTCATAAATTTTATCAATTTTATTAATTATTTCATTTTCAATTTGTAGGCATCACTGTTCGGTGGCCTGTTGGGAAGGCGGTTCCAGGCTGACGTAGCCGCTATCGGGGCACGCCTTGAGACATGTCGGAAGGGGACGACCTACTCTTTAGATGGCCTCCGCCGTTCCTTTGAGTCCCCTTCCGACATGGCGCGACGATGAGCGTGCAGCTACGTACATCATGTTCCTCCTGGGCTCCACGCGTTGCTCGTGGACAAGACTCGAGATAAGATGCCCTACGACTACCTTTCATTGTGCGTGGATATTGACAGAGTGGGGGCTCACATCTGGGGGCAGCTGGGTTGGCATATCTATACGGGAGTTGGGGAAGGCATCTAGATACGGATGCAAGCAGATTGGCGGTTGTTTGAGTCTTTTGGAGGTAATATTTAACAATCATTTAATAATTACAACATGCATTTATGGTTATAACATTGTTAACTTATTTATTTCATACATTTGCAGCTGGATATACGAGCACTTTCCGGTTTTCCGGAGAGAGATTGACCCGTTATGGACGGAGGGCCGGTAGGGCTCGTAGATGGGTACGTGCTTGATACGGTTTGGTAGGGATATGCCCCATCTATTGAAGTTTCGGCATACCCTGGACACGATGACGGTTGATAGGGTGAGTTAGTTATATTTAAAGTTTTACAAATTATTATTTACATTGACGGTGTCTAACAAATTCATTTTTAGGTTTGTTGGACTCCCTACGGCACCACCTGAGGCGCTTTTACCGGTCTCATACTTTCGTGGGGTTATACGCTTCCGGGGATATCACGGAGGCGTATTTGCTGACCGTGTTACACGCCAGTTTGGGATCCAGCAGAAAATCCCCAGAGACCCCATATCTTGCTCCCCCCAAAATTGTTCATTGATAGCAGGTCAAAAGGGGTACAAGAAGTCCTATGGAGGGCGTGATGATGTATGGGAGGATTGTAGAGGCACGAGGCATACTAGTTTCACTGCTCACGGATGACAGTTTATCTGCTCCTGTCAAAGATAAGATTAGACGGGCCATTGAGCTGATCGGAGACGCTTCATGATTATTATGTTCATTTTGGTTGTTTATGTTGGTTTGTAAATTTTGGATACAATGTTTGTTTTGGAATATGTTTGAGAATATGTAAATTTTGGATACAATGTTTGTTTTTGGAATATGTTTTGAGATATGAAAATTTTGGATACAATGTTTGTTTATGGAATATGTTTGGAATATGTTTGGGATATGTTTGGGATATGTTCATTTTGGTTGTTTATGTTTTGGAACATGCCGTGGGATATGTTCATTTTGGTTTGTAAATATTGTTGGTATTTGTTTCAGTTTGTGTTTCAGTTTGTTGCTCTCAGAATGACATTTCGTGTGCTTATACACGAAATGATTTTGCTCATCTCGTATATATACACACGACATGTTTTCTTTTATCTCGTATAAATACACACGAGATACATTACTGGGTAGTTATTGTATTTCGTGTAATTTTAATACGACAAAAATGAAATAAGTCGTGTATATATATACGAGTTATATATGACATATCGTGTATAAGCACACGATATGGTAGTCTGAGAGCAACATCTTCTGAAACACAAACTGAAACAAATACCAACAATATTTACAAACCAAAATGAACATATCCCAAACATATTCCAAAACATAAACAACCAAAATGAACATATCCCAAACATATCCCAAACATATTCCAAACATATTCCAAAACTTCATACAAAAAATAATCAATACGCTATACACATAAACTATGGCCTATTTTCTGCAATTCGTGCTTCGTTCGCCATAATTGAGAGTCGGTTGAATGTTTCTATCCGAGTTCTGTATGGCATGATCAGGTTACTTGCGCTTGGATCACGTTTCTCCCCCCAATATAGTGCTACTGATGGTATCGGGTAATCACTATCCGACATGTGCAACTGCAAAAGTAATAAAATAGTCAAATATAACAAATTTAGAAAATATAGTTAAATGTAACAAATTTAAATAAGATAGTTAAATATAACGCATTAAAGTATCATACCAATATAAAATGGTTTCCCACATGTCCCAACACAAGTGTCTGCAGTTGGGTGGTCACATTCCTTGTGGTACAGTCCTTTGGTAGGCATGTGAAGCCGGCGGTTTTGCGAGTACGAGACAAACACCACATTATACACCGTGGCTATGATGTGCCCTATCTGCAGGAGTATCAACCAATAATATTCCGTACAAGGGAGGCATAGTGAGTAATGCGACTATAGAGCTCGTCCATATCTCGCCAAGGCATAACTCTCTCGGTTTTAGCCAACGCTCTCTTTTTAACATTGACTTCGATATGCCTTCGACACAAATGGTGTGCGGTCTCGGGAAATACCATTTGGACGGCATTAATGAAAGCCAAGTCACGATCGAGTTAAGAAAACTTGTTGGCATGTGGGGAGTATGAAAAAGACTTTGCAAATTCTTGAGTGCCCACGTGTAATTATCGGTCTTCTCATTTTGGAGGAACGCATAGGCAATTGTGAAATTCTTCCCCGTTGAAGTAAATCCTATAATCTCAAGTAATGCCATTCCATAGCGGTTGGTGTTGTAAGTGCGATCACCTTGTATCAATAAAAAAAATAAAGTTAGAAATGAATAAAATTGCAATTCAAAAAATGCATACGACTTGTGGAAAACAGAGTCAAAAGCAGATTCAAAAAATCAAAAATTTACCTTGTACTACATATGGAAAACGATTAAGCATATCCGATGCTCGTGGGTGAGAGAAGAATATGTCACCGATCATGTCACTCTCGTTAGCTTTCCTCATGAAGAAGGTATATTTCTTATCCTCGAGTGCTTTTATGAACTGTTGAAGCGAGGATCTCCCTTGTCGTTCTTGTGACTTGCATTTTGTGAGGGCATTGTGGACGTGTTTCGGAGTACTCACGTTCTTCTCATCCTTCCTCTTTAACATTGTTAGAATGTTCTTTGGACCTTGAAGACTGACTTGCGCTACACACCTCCTCATATTCAGAACTAGTCAATTTACAGCGGATGACCTTCGGGATACGTTGGAAAGTCGTGATTATGAGAACCATGCTTCACAACGTAACCCATTACCCCATCACCCTTTATCTTTGGCCCGGATTTCAAAATTGCACCCAATCTTCTTCGTGCTAGTCAACCTCACATCTTTAGTTTTTCCGGACCTGTACTTGCCACCAAAATGGCATACAATCTTCGCGTAGCCTAGGATCTTGCCACTTGTCTTCCTCGAATCCACTATAGAAAGGGTTATATTTTGACGGGCCGCGATATCCCGTACGTGATTAACAAGATCATCTCTATTTGAAAATAATAGGGATGTATCGAATTGATCACTGACATCCGGTCCCTACAACATCAATTAGAAAATTGCACAATAAGCAACAGGCTGTATGACATTTCGTGTAGCATTATACGAGATGTTCCTGGAACATCTCGTGTAAATGTACCCGACTTAAACCCATTTATCTCGTGTCATACAATACGAGATAATACACCATAACTCGTGTATAAAAACACGACAAATAGCATAAAACTCGTATAATATAACACGAAATAGAGTAATATCAGAATTTAAAAATCCAATCTTGAAAAACAATTTCGTTTCAAGATTGGATTTTTATTGCGACTTTGATCAAAACACCAAATATAACTTTAAAAACTTACTTCATTGCTGCTTGGATTTTGATTTTGATGTGGAGAATTTGGTGGCAAACCTTCTTCTTCAAAAATATATTCCACAAGCTCAAGATCAATATGATCATAAAAACTTGGAGAATGTTGTGGAGAATCCATACTATGGTGTTAGATGATATGAGAATTAATGAAAATAATGGGCATAAATTTATGGGTGTTAAGAATAGGACAATGGTGTCACGAGTTGCATGGGAGTACAGCGGCAACGGTGTTTCTCTCTGTTGGGCCGTTGCCGCGTGAATATCGTTTTTGATGTAGGGTTTCAGGGGTGTATCTCGTGTGTATATACAGGAGAGACTATGGTACATATCGTGTATACAAACACGATATAGTATTTGTTTACGGTAATTATATCGTATGAACAATACACGAGATGCACCTGATTACTTTCGTGTATTGTTCATACGAAATTCCTCGGTAAATATCGTGTATTTAGACACGACACAACATATAATAAAATAAAAAATGGTATACGGCTACCTCATTTATTTATTTTTAATTTTTTTATACATTCTAAATGACATTTAAAGTGTTTTTCATCTACATCACTTTCCTCAAAATCCAAATGGAGATTGAATTAGAAATATTTGCCATTATTTAGGGTTTTGGGGTTTTACGTGTCCCGATCTTGCCAAAAATGGTATACGGCTACCTCGTTTATTTTTTTTTAAATTTTTTTTCTACATTCTAAATGACATTTAAAGTGTTTTTCATCTACATGAGTTTCCTCAAAATCCAAATGGAGATTGAGTTACAAATATGTGCCATTATTTAGGGTTTTTAGGGTTTTATGTGTCCCGATCTTGCCAAAAATGGTATACGGCTACCTCATTTATTTATTTTTAATTTTTTTATACATTCTAAATGACATTTAAAGTGTTTTTCATCTACATCACTTTCCTCAAAATCCAAATGGAGATTGAATTAGAAATATTTGCCATTATTTATGGTTTTTAGGGTTTTACGTGTCCCGATCTTGCCAAAAATGGTATACGGATACCTCGTTTATTTTTTTTTAATTTTTTTCTACATTCTAGATGACATTTAAAGTGTTTTTCATCTACATCACTTTCCTCAAAATCCAAATGGAGATTGAGTTACAAATATGTGCCATTATTTAGGGTTTTTAGGGTTTTACGTGTCCCGATCTTGCCAAAAATGGTATACGACTACCTCGTTTATTTTTTTTTAATTTTTTTCTACATTCTAAATGACATTTAAAGTGTTTTTCATCTACATGAGTTTTCTCCAAATAAATAAAGTGGTATCACTTAAATGTGATAGGTTATATGATATTGTATGATCCAATATGACGTTTGTTCCTTGTCATGTATAAGTGTATAAATTTTGCTCAATTAACAACACAATTCAATAATATAACATAGAATATGCGTATCATTAACATCGTGTCGCAAATCATCGAAGAACACCTTCATTATGATATGTCGTATGGATATACACGATTTTAGTACATTATATCGTGTTGTTGTGTACGAAATTAATGACAGAGTAAATTTAGATTTCGTATAATTTCATACGACCTATTATTTAACCCAATTAGTTTATGTCGTGTAAAAGTACACGACATGAAGGCTTCTTGTCGTCCTTTCGAGCACGACAGACGAAGGGTAGTTTGGGAATTATTGGTGCCTTGTATATAACATGCCTTGTATATAGAATTCTCCTTTTTCTTTCATGAAAGATATTGGAGATCAAAAACCTATAAAATCAAAGAATGAATTAAGAAAGAAAATTAATTAACTAGTATATTTACAAAGCTCCTTTATGTCCTAAAAAATGCAGTATGCCTAGCATGATGCAAACACACATGTGATGGAAATATTCTCAGCTTATGGATGTGGCATAGGATGTGAGTCACATATGGGCACACATTTAGATCACAAAAAGTCAATGAGCAATAATCCAATCTGCACAGCCTCTAGGATGCATCCACCAATTTTTTGTTGTGGATTTTTGCGTTGTGAGTAGCTTTCACTTTACTTGATCCCAAAGATAGCCCTTTTTCCCAATGATCTTGTCAAGTTTTGATTTCAAGATTTCTTATGATAATCACTTGATCAAACTGGTCTGGCTTCATACTAAGGGTGAAGCAGCTGTTTCTCATACATATTTTTTTTTCTTTTAGCACCCACTGTGAGATACCTAGGAAGGTTATATCAAGTCACCAAAAGGTGACATGAACAGGAAGTGCTCACAATTAAGTGATCAAAAATAATGTCAAAGATGAAGACTCACAAGTGACCACACTGAGAAATTTCGTGCTAATGCATGATATTTTTTATTTTTGATTTTTATATTTTTTCAGTTAATCTAATATACAGATGTGTTAGAGAATGTGAGACACATTTGTGCTCACAACCTTAGATATCACATAAACCAAGAGACTTCCTCAAGGAGAAAAATCTCTCCAAATCTAATGCCTTTGTAAATATATCAGCCAAATTATTTTCAGTCCCAATAAATTCCAGACACACAGTTTTTTATTCTACAAGATCTCTGATGAAATGATGTCTAATATCAATGTGCTTTGTTCTAGAATGTTGGACAGGACTTTTAGATATGTCCAAGGCACTTTTGTTATCACAAAAAGCAGTCAAAACTTTGCTATTTAATCCATAATCTTTCAACATTTGATTCATCCAAAGCAGTTGTGTGCAGCAACTCCCAAGGGCAACATATTCAGCCTCAGCAGTGGATAAAGACACACAATTCTGCTTCCTACTATACCAAGACACAAGGTTATTTCCTAGGTAGAAACATCCACCTGTGGTACTCTTTCTATCATTACTATTTCCAGCCCAATCAGAATCAGTGTACCCAACCAAATTGGTGTTTGTTTCTTTGGAGTAATGCAGTCCTAGGTTCACAGTCCCACTTACATATCTAATGATTCTTTTCAAGGCTTTAAGATGGGACACCTTATGGTTGGCTTGGTATCTTGCACAGAGACACACACTGTACATAATATCAGGTCTACTTGCAGTGAGGTAAAGCAGACTTCCTATCATGCTTCTGTACAGTGTTTGATCAACACTCTCACCATCAGAATCATGACTTAGCTTTTGAGAAGATCCCATTGGTATTCTTTGATGTGAAAAGTGTTCAAGCTCAAACTTTTTCACAAGATTCTTGGCATACTTAGACTGTGAGATGAACATGCCATCTTTGAATTGGTTAATCTGTAAGCCTAAGAAAAATTTCAACTCACCTACCATACTCATCTCAAATGTGGAAGTCATGCTATCCACAAATTCAGCTAGCATAGGGTCAGAATTTGATCCAAATACAATATCATATACATAGATTTGTGCCACAAGAATCTCTTTTTTATTTTTCCTTACAAACAGTGTTTTGTCAACCTCACCTCTCTTGAATCCTAGTTGAAGTAAATGGTCAGTCAACCTACCATACCAAGCTCTAGGAGCTTGTTTTAGCCCATACAGAGCTTTCTTCAGCTTATACACATGGTTAGGATACTTGGAGTCCACAAAGCCTTTAGGTTGTTCAACATAGGCTTCCTCATTTAATATCCCATTCAAAAAAGCACTCTTAACATCCATTTGATGTAGAGTGATCTTGAGGTAACAGGCAATGGCTAACAAAATCCTAATGGACTCAATTCTTGCAACAGGAGCAAATGTCTCCTCAAAATCAATTCCCTCAATTTGAGTGTAACCTTGAGCAACTAACCTAGCTTTATTTCTAGTGATCACACCTTGCTCATCAGTTTTGTTCTTGAAAATCCATTTGGTTCCTATGACATTACCATGTGAGGGTCTAGGAACAAGAGTCCACACCTCATTCTTTTCAAATTGAATCAATTCATCTTGCATAGCAAGAATCCAGTCAGCATCTTTCAATGCTTCAGCAACATTCTTAGGTTCAATCTTTGAAACAAAACAACAAAAACTTACTTGGGAGTATGCTGAGGAGCAACTCCATAAACCAGCCATCTTTCTATATCAACTTTGTCCTTTTACCTAGTCCTTACTTGAGCATGCACATCTCCCACAACTTGTGAAGAGGGGTGGTTTTTCTGGATTTTAGAAGGAATATCCTTTGATCTATCCACACACCCATCCACATTACCTTCTGGAGCATCATCCTGATTAGAATCAGAGGAACTGTCCTCAGTTACAGGAGTTTGAGTGGATGTGGGAGCAGATGTGGATTCAGATGTGGAAGCAGATGTGTCTACATCCTTGGTTACATCCTTATCAGGTTCAGCAGGTTTTTCAGTACTGGCAGGATCTGTTGGTTCTCCAGCACCTGTTTCTGTATCTTTTCAGTCCAGTAAGCAACCTGAAACATCATCCTCAGCAGTCTTGAGGTTAAGATCAAGTGAGTCACCAAAAATCACATTAGCAGATTCCATAATGGTCTTAGTTTTGAGATTAAAAACTCTCTAAGCTCTACTATTAGTGGAATAGCCCATGAAAATTACTTTGTCACTCTTTGAATCAAACTTGGACAGATATTCTCTATCATTGAGAATGTAACAAACACATCCAAACACATGAAAATATTTCACAGTTGGCTTCTTTTCAAGGAGAATTTGGTATGGAGTGACAGTGCTACCAATCCTTAAAAACACCCTATTGCCAATGTGACAAGCAGTGTTCAAAGCTTCTGCCCAAAATTTATTGGACAGGTTTTTAGAACTTAACATAACCCTAGCCATTTCTTGCAAAGTTCTATTTTTTCTTTCAGCAATTCCATTCTGCTGTGGGGTGATTGGTGCAGAAAACTCATGAGTGATTCCCTTAGAATTGCAAAAATTAGTGAACATTTGATTCTCATATTCAGTGCCATGGTCAGACCTAATTCTCACAGTCTTAAGACCATAAAGGTTTCTCACCCTTTTGTACCAATTCTTGAATTCTCCAATTGTTTCAGATTTTTCTCTTAAGAACATTACCCAAGTGTACCTAGAATAATCATCAACACACACAAAGGCATACTTTTTCCTACCAAAGCTTTCAACTTCAATAGGTCCCATTAAGTCAGTATGAATCATCTCCAAACATCTAGAAGTGGAGCATTGTTGGACCTTTTTATGTGATGCTTTTGTTTGCTTTCCCTTTTGACATGAACCACAGACATCAGGGTTCTTGAAGTTCAGTTTAGGGAGGCCTTTAATAGCTTCAAACCTTTGAAGTTCTTCCAGAGTTCTACAGCTAGCATGCCCTAATTTTTGGTGCCACAGATTGACATCATTAGGTTTTGAGCTCAGGCAAGAGAGATTGTCACCAAATTGATAACAATTATCAGATAATCTAGGGCCAGTAAACACACAGGTATTATCCTTATCAAACACTTCACACAAGTGCTTATCAAATTTCACATAAAGGTCATCATCACATAGTTGACTGATGCTTATTAAGTTGGCCTTCAAGCCTTCCACATGGTACACATTGTGCAATTTTGGGAGACCCTTAACATCTAGGTTTCCTTTCCCAACAATCTTTCCTTGAGCACCTCCACCAAAATTTACTTTCCCTCCATTAATCTCTTCATAGTCTAGAAGGACTGCTTGGTTTCCAGTCATGTGCCTAGAGCACCCACTATCAAAATACCAAGAGCCAGAGACAGTACTCTTGAGGGAAGAGTAAACAACATTGCAGGTGGCAATAGGTTTGGCCACCCACTGTTTTACAGTTTTCTTTTTGGGTTGCAGAGGTCTCAGATTACCAGGATGTGTGTTCGGATGTGCATACATCTTCTCACACATCTGAGGCTGATTGAAGTGACCAGATTTTTTATCAGCCTTGAGTTTGTAACAGAAGGGCCTAATGTGACCAGGAGCTAGGCAGTAGTGGCAGATGTAGTGCCTCTTCCTAGGTCTTTTCTCACTCAAAATGACTTTTTCTTTAAAAACTTGTTTTTTCACACTTTTTGAGGTAGAAGCCTCACATCCCTCCTTTACAAAATTATTTTCAAAACCCAAACCAGTTTTGTCACGTTGACCTACAGAAAAAGCTTCTTCCATTTTCATCTTACTTTTATTTAACTTAGTAAAAGTATTTTCAGCTTTTTCACATTCATTCTTGAATTTTTCAAGGTCAACTTCCTTTTTGGTCACAAGGAATTCAAGTCTTGCAATGGTATCTTTTTGAGCATCATTTTCCTTTGAAAGAACAGCTTTTTCATCTTCACAAGCAGCCAATTTATCAGAAAGAGATTTATTTACCTTAACAAGTACCTCAATCTTGTCCAATCTTTTCATCCAATCTGTATGCAGCTCCTTGTATGTTGCAAAAAGTTCCTCATAGGGAATGTCCCTTTCTTCATCTTCATCATCTGAATCTCCTTTTACAGAGAAACAATTCAGCAACGGTTCGAGATGTGACACGGATGTGTTCACATCTGAGACCACATCCAAGGAATTTTCAGGAGCATCTTCTTCTATATCTGCAGAAAAGGCATTAAACACAGAATGGCAGTTTAAGATAGACATGTTAGCCACTTCTTCTTCATCATCCTCACTGTCACTAAGGGTAGCAGTTAAGCTCATTCCCTTCTTTTTAAGTGTGTTAGCACACTCATTGGCATAATGACCAAAGCCACGACATGCCCTACATTGGACAGACTCAGATGATTTGTTTTCAAAGCTTGGTTTCCTGAATCCAGTGTCAGTGCTAGGTTTTGATTTTTCAGGAGCACTGAGAGTAGGTTTGTTAGGAAATTTACTTATCCTTTTATTTTTCAGTATTGAACTGAATTTCTTTGAAATAAGAGCTACATCCTCTTCTTCAAGATTAGACTTGTCAATCTCAGAGGATAATTCCACAAGCTCTTTTGGAAGTGCATCAGCACTTTTGAGAGCAAGACTGTGTTTTGTTCTTTTTCTGAGCCTCAAGGTTTAGCTCAAACACAGTCAAGATTCCTACGATTGTGTCAAGACCTACAGTGTTTGTGTCTTTTGTTTCCTCAATCACAGCCACTTTTATGTTAAACCATTCAGGTAAGGTCCTTAAAATCTTACTTACAAGTCTTGCATTGGAGATAGATTCTCCTAGACTTGTGCACTCATTTGAAATCTCATGAATCTTAGCAGCATATGACACAATGTCCTCAGTTTCTTCCATTCGAAGTAACTCAAACCTATCCATTAAAATTCTAAGCCTGGTAGCTTTCACACTTGGTGCTCCCTCACATTGAGTTTGCAAAATATCCCAAGCAGCTTTGGCTATACTCTCATTAGTTATAAGCTTGTACATATTCCCAGAAACATGGCTGGAAATAGCACCCATAGCTTTCGAATTATAATTTGCAGCTTGTATTTCTTCAAGAGTCCATTGATCTTCAGTTTTTCTTTCGAATATAGACTCACCAACACCAAATATAGGCTTCTTTTCCACAGTAGGAGGTTGCCATGCAACAAGGATACACATCCAAGCCCTTTCATCAATACTTTTGATGTAATTTCGCATCTTAGACTTCCAAAGAGAATAATTGGTGCCATCCAAGACAGGAGGCCTGTTTTGGTGATTTTGGCATTCCATAATGACTACACTTTCTGGATCAACACTCAGTAATATATCGAGAGTTGGCTCTGATACCAATTGAAAGTTTCGTGTAGCTAGGAAGCTTCAATCACACGACAGACAACGGATGTGAGTACAGATGTGTCTCACAACTGTCCACACATCCACAGATAATGCAGCGGAATAAAACAAATTAAAAGCAATAACTCAAGAATTATTTACGCTTACTGATCAATGTGATCAGCAAACTAGGCTTACGCCCAAAAACTTTTCACTATAAAAACTTTTGTTTCTTACAAAAACAAATAAGTGAAAAACTAAAATATGAAAATACTAAACGAGTTCTAATCACCTTCTACGACAAGAACAACTCCCTTTTCCCAAGTAGGATCTATTCTAGTCAGAAGTAAAACAAGAGAACTCTATGAAAACCTAGATGTGAGTTACGGATGTAAGGCACAACCTTCACTCACAACCTAAATACACAATGTCGAATACAATGAAGAATAAGTAATTTTCTCTCTAAAAATCCGTAGCTTCTCTTGTGCTGAATGCCTTGTATTTATACTGCACCATGGAGAAGATCTTCACGTAATCAACATCTTCCTTTGTGAGATCTCTTTTCCTATAAGAAAATATAAACCACACTCACAAGGAAATAGAATATTAGTGGGTTAGTCCTAATATAAAACTATGTACATAAATAAAAGATATTTACATATTTACAATCTCCTAGTCAAAGTAGGATACTTATAAATCTTCCATGAAAGTCCCAAAATCTTCTTACCATATAGAAGTCTTTTAAAATAAGAAAACATAAATATGTTCCCAAAAACTCACGCTTTCATGCTTGCTTTCCCAGATGATTACAAAAGCTATTTACTTTGCATTGTTAACATACCATCAATGTTATCCACTTCACATTTTCACTCTAATGTTTCTTTGATCATGGAAGGATAAAAAGATTGATACTATTATTCGAGAAAATAAAAAACAATTAGAACATTATGAATGATTTAGATAATGAGAGAGTATAATTTTAAATTGAATATATCATGGTATTGTTCAAATTAAATGCAATATGAAGGAAAATTTGTAAATGTTTTGGACATTCATTTTGGGGCGAATGAAGGGAGTATTTCATTATTATTTCTTTCAAAGTTAGTACCCTTCAGTTAACTAACTTAGAGTTCTTTTTTAGGTGCTGAGGAAGTTGTGTCAGAGGACTACCTTCGACTTGGCAAAAGCTTACAATGGTTTGTTCATGGACAACAACATTCACTTGCTGATTGTCTAGAAGTCATCGAAGAAGACAGGAACACTATCAAGGTAAAAACATCATCTTTTGTACTCCCTCCATCCCAAAATAAATGACCATTTGGAATTAAGTGTAATTTTGAAAAGGTTTAATTTTAATAGAAAAAAGTCATAAACATTGTTACCTTTCACCATCAAAATTTTAGTTTTGAAAAAATATAATGAACTATGATTTTTTGACAAAGTTCATTTTCAATCCAAAAAATTTCTTTGATTTTCGTGGAACATAAAGACTAATTGGTACTAGTGTTTATGGTGTATTTTGCACACACATGCATGCCTCTACAAGTACTAATATCAGAGGCACCTTTCCGATCCTGTACACTAAATTTAATTTACGTGGACACTTAACTAAACACAACATACAACTGTACAAGAAGCAACTAAAGATTAATAATCAATATTCACTCATCTTCCAGAAGAGACCATGGTTTTATCCTTGGCATCTTGTCCGACACCACCTCCTAATTGAAGTGGAAGAAGAAGAAGAGGTAGATTTGGCTCGGATACAGGTGCTGGTTTTGAATATTCCCTTTGTGCAGGTGGTTGCTCTGTTTTTGGTGTATATGTGAAACATAAGTCCCTGTTGGCAGATAGGGCTATTAACTCCTTCTCTTCCAGCCCCTTTGGTGCCCCAAGGCTGCATCTATCTGGCTTGTGCCTTGCTAATGCGTCTTTGAACTTTTTAATCTGCCAATGGGGGTTTCCAGATCAGCACACACACTAATAAAAGAAAACAACACACATCTATTTCAAATTCCGTCCAAAATGAATATCCAGTTTTAGCTTTGAGTGAGATTTAAGCATTTTTAGTAGCATAAGTACATAAAACCCCTTAATAATCTCATCATATTGCATCATGAGTTTAATTGTAAATTAAAACTTGTTTGATAATGGATGATTTAGTAAATTCTCCAAACAAATAGACAGGCAAAAATTCTGGAAAATCAGACATTCATTTTGAAATGGAGGGAGTACTAAGTTTTGTTCTACTGTCAGGGATGTGAACGGTGAAAAGCATATGTCCCACCATGGTAGCATTATACTCGGGGAAGATCCATATCAAGAAGAAAGAGATGGACTAGTCTGTAAACAACTGACCAGATATCCAATAGATAACAGTTGCAATTACTTAATGAACAAATAAGAGAACAAAAAAAAAAAAAGGTTGAATATGAGAACCAACCGTGGCATTGGTACAGCTAAAGCTGCAAACGCGTCCATGAGCTCCTCTGTAGAATCGGAAGAAAGGGAGAACGTGAACATTAAGGCTATAGCACATAGATTTATGCTCTTCATAGTTGACCTGCAAAAACTGCACATCTGGGTTCATCTCCGCCAACTGACATATCTGCATTGATTCAAAGGGAAACAATACATAAAGGTTAGCATTTCAATAATGTGCATCTTCTTATCTCAAATATAGTATAATTCTTTGGCAATCCAACTATTCTTTCCATTATTGAAGTATCATCATGCAGTGCTTCACTAATATCACTACACCTTCAATGTACTAATTCTGATCCAAAATGAACTACCGATTCAAATTTGCTCTCGATAAATAGCAAATTTGAAAACTTTTTGGTAAGTCATTTTGGGACGGAGGGAGTAGTAAGGATAGCTATCAGTTTAAGAAAAAAAAAATGTAATTTAGTTGATCGAAACGAAATGAAATACCTTGGGGTGAAGGGCTTTGCAGCCACCACAACCAGGGGAGAAAAAATCAACAACAACCAGCTTATCCCCAGCATTTAGAAGAGAGTCCACCAAATCTTGTGCACCTGTCACCTCCTTCATGTTGGGCTGAAGCCCTTTCTCCCACCATTTAAAAGATTTCCCAATGCCAAAGCTCATCTGTACCATTTCAATAGTTAAATGCTCTCAACCGAAAAGCAACAATCATTTCAGACCAAAAAATTATTCTAATCGCTACAATTATTTTGGACGGGAGGAAGTTATTGTCTAGGGGAGTTGGTGAAGTGCAACAATTATCTAACAAGATTAATTTTTGTACGAGTCAAACCTAGTCATACTATAATATAATACTATACTTTAAGGTAATAAATTAAACATGGGCATTCAAAATTAGCAGGATGAATAGATTGGACAGAAAATTTCCCAAACATATCGAATTTAATGACGAAATTGATTTCAGGCCAGAGAAAAAAAATAGAAACCTGGGAACCGGAAGCCACCGCCTGAACTTGGAAAGAATGACGGTGATTCACTTCCTGTCGGGAAACAAAAGAATCCGACGAACGGAGAGCCAAAGACCTGACCTTTAAAGATCGTTTACCAAAACCCATATCGCAGAATACCCGAGAGGGTTGATAATGGTGAACAATGCCTCTTCCGCCGCCGTTACACCGATCTGACGGCGGTAACAAATTAGGTTTGCTCAAAACTTGAGCCCCCATCTCTCTTCCACAAATTTTCCAGAAGCACCCTCGGTCAAATGGGTTCGAAATAAAAAATCAGAGATTCAGAAAAAATAATCATAAAAATTGGGAAAGCTAAGATCTTGCGTATCAAGAAAATAAGTTGAAAAAGTGAAGTGAAAACCGGGGAAGAAGAAGGCAGATATAAGGAAAATTGCTAATATAGGAATAATCCAACGGCTATTAATGTAGATGTTGGGGGTCGCTCTATATCCACTGCGATTGTACCGTTGAGATTAAAAGATAAACGGATAAGGCGGTTTTGAAGGATCTACTTTGAGTCATATCACTAGCATTACTCCCGTGCGATGCACGGTAAAATTATGTTATTGTATTTAACAATTAAAATTTAATATATAAAAGATTATTTTTCTCCACTTGTTTTCCATACAACATTTTCTCGAATTTTTTCTCAATTAATTCACTTTTAATATTTTATTTATCAAAGTGATTTACTATTCAAACTTTTCTTCAAAATGTCCCACTTTTTGAAACTCGCTACACCGTGTAGCGAGTTTGACTTTGACAACCAGTTCGTGATTAATGTTGGTAATTAATTAAAGGGAAACTCGCTACACCGTGTAGCGAGTTTAACTGATCCAAACATACCAAATCAATTTTCCCTCTAGCCTTAACCGATTCAAACAAATCAAAGCCTTAACCGACCCATACAATTCAAAATCGATCCAAACAAACCAAAGTACAAACTCCGTCTAACTTTAAATTATAAAATAATAATTAATTATTAATAAAGAAAACTAAATAAAAATATTATTTTTTCCATCTCAAATAAATAATTTAAAAAATATAATTCTATAAAAAAATTATATTATTCATTTCAAAAATAAATATTACTTTCGACTCAAAATGAATAACCAAAAAATAATACTACATTTTTTTGTACAAAAAAATTAATATTACTTTCTTCATCCCAATGAATATTTAAAAAAATAATACTGCTTCAGAAAATTAATGTTCGTAATGTTATTTTATAAAATAATAGTAAATTTTTTATGATCCATTCCCTTCCATGTCTTGTATCATATATACACCATGGTTTGAATCGGTTAGTGCCCATGGTTTGGATCGGTTAGTGCCTTCGTTTTAGATCAGTTACTGCCTTCGTTTTTTAAGGCACTAATTATTTGCTGATTGGTCAATAATAATAATAATAAGTGGATGAGCAAAAAAGATATTATTTTATAAAATATTCATTGGGATAAAGAAAAAATAATATTTTTATTTAATTTTTTTATTAATAATTATTATTTTGTAATTTAAAGTGGAAAGGAATTTGTACTATGCTTTCGTTTGCTGATCCACTTATTATTATTATTAACCGGTCAGCAAAAAATTAGTGCCTTAAAAAAGAAGGCACTAACCGATCCAAAATTCAAAGCTAAGGCATTAACTAACCGATCCAAAAGAAAGTCACTAACCGTTTCAAACAACCATGGTATATGCTCCAGGGAATGGATCATCAAAAATGTAGTATTATTTTATAAAAAGACATTACAAATATTAATTTTCTGAAGCAGTATTATTTTTTTAAATATTCATTGGGATGAAGAAAGTAATGTTCATTTTTTTGGACACAAAAAATGTAGTATTATTTTTTGGTTATTCATTTTGAGTCGACGGTAATATTTATTTTTGAAATGAATAATATAATTTTTTATAGAATTATATTTTTTAAATTATTTATTTAAGATGGAAAAAATAATATTTTTATTTAGTTTACTTTATTAATAATTATTATTTTGTAATTTAAAGTGAGACGGAGTTTATACTTTGATTTGGTTTGGTTTGATCGGTTGTGGACATTACCTTACCGAGGATCGGTTGTGGACATTACCAAGGATAGGTAATGTGGTTTGATCGGTTGTGTACATTACCAAGGATAGGTAATGTGGTTTGATCGGTTGTGTAAATTACCAATGATCGGTTGTGGACATTACCAAGGAAAAATATAATTTTTTATAGAATTATATTTTTTAAATTATTTATTTAAGATGGAAAAAATAATATTTCTATTTAGTTTTCTTAATTAATAATTATTATTTCACTTTGATTTGGTTTGGTTTGATCGGTTGTAGACATTACCTTACCAAGGATCGGTTGTGGACATTATCAAGGATAGGTAATGTGGTTTGATCGGTTGGGTAAATTACCAAGGATCGGTTGTGGACATTACCAAGGATCGGTAATGTGGTGACCGGTCACCACATTATTGGTTAAAATTAATCGGTAAATTATTGAAATGGTGACCGGTAAATCATTTAAATATTCATTGGGATGAAGAAAATAATGTTCATTTTTTTGGATAAAAAATGTAGTATTATTTTTTGGTTATTCATTTTGAGTCGAAAGTAATATTTTTTTTTTTTGAAATGAAGATTATAATTTTTTTAAAAAGTATATTTTTTAAAGTATTTATTTGAGATGGAAAAAATAATATTTCTATTTAGTTTTCTTTATTAATAATTATTATTTTGTAATTTAAAGTGAGACGAAATTTGTACCATTTCAACAAAGGAAAAGGAAGCCTCAACAACCGATGGTCAGCAAAGGAAACCGCAATATATGGTCAGCAAGTGGTGATCGGTAAGTTGAGCTTTTATAAATTATGTAAATGTTTATAGCTTTTAATTTGTGCCAAGGAAACTTTAAGGAATTAAACCCCATAGTTAGTGCCTTACCGATTCCCTAGAGTATATACCAAAGGAAAACGCAATGTGGTCAGCAAGTGGTGACCGGTAAGTTGAGCTTTTAATTTTTGATTATCCATTCCCTGGAGTATATACCATGATTGTTTGGAACGGTTAGTGACTTTATTTTGGATCGGTTACTTTATTTTGGATCGGTTACTGGATTATATACCATGATTGTTTGGAACGGTTAGTGACTTTATTTTGGATCGGTTACTTAGTGCCTTACCGATTTGGTATTTGGTCAACTTACCGATTTGGTCAACCGGTTTGTCACTGATTTGTGCATATATTGATATTGAGATTTAAAATTGAATTTGATACATTTAATATAGTTATTTATCCCCTTTTGAATATTACTTGCGTCCCAAAATTAATACTAATTTCTATATCAAAAAAAAAACAAAAATTGCTTCCTTTGTGTCAATAAACATTTAAAAAAAAAAAATACTATTTTACTTGTCTCAAAAATTAATATTCATTTTTTGAGACAAAGACATTAATATTATAGAGTAGTGATTTTTCTTGACCCACTTGCACTCAATAATATTGGGATCTCATCGTCTAAAAAATAAATTTATTTGAAATGAAGATTATAATTTTTTATAGAAATATATTTTTTAAAGTATTTATTTGAAATGAAAAAAATAATAGTTCTATTTAGTTTTCTTTATTAATAATTGTAATTTAAAGTGAAACGGAGTTTGTACATCTTTGGTTTTGGGTTTGGTTTTGGTTTTGGTTTGAATCGATGGTTGTGGGCCGTGGCATGCATGCTTTATGATCGGTCAGACTTTGAATCGGTAAACCAATTAACTTGGTTTGGATCGGTCAGGCATGCATTGGATCGGTCAGGCAAAGCAATACTCCACTTATGTTTGATCGGTTGTTAGTTGTGATATTTTGGATCGGTCAACCATAATTATTCTTATTCACTGTTTGAATTGGTCGTGGGTTGTGGCATGATTTAGATCAAAAATAATATTTATTTTTGAAATAAAGATTATAATTTTTAATAGAAATATATTTTTTAAAATATTTATTTGAGATGAAAAAAATAATATTTCTATTTAATTTTTTTATTAATAATTATTATTTTATAATTTAACATGAGACGGAGTTTGTACCGGTTATCGGTTTGTTTGGATCGGTCATCCAATTGACCAGTCAAATTAACAAGCTTGTTTGTTTGGATCTGTTTGGATCGGTCCTCCAATTGACCCGTCAGGTTATTTTTTTATTTTTTCTTTTTTTCCTAATCTAAATAGGATCAACATATGTTCCTCTTCAATTATTGACTGGTCACCATGTCAATGATTTGATTTACCGATCCTTGTCACAACCGATCATTGTGACCGGTTAAACTCAAAAAAGGAAATCTGCATGCATACTCGCTACATGATTTACCGATCCTTGTCACAAGCACATGCTTTGAATCGGTCAACCAAGTCACACGCTTTGGATCGGTTAACCAATTTACTTGGTTTGGATCGGTCAGGAGGCATGCTTTGGATCGGTTAACCAATTGATTTGTTTTACCAAAATTTATATATATAGAGAATATATAGAGATATATAGAGAGAGATAGTGATGTGGGATTAATTCCTCTTGTAACAAAACTTAAGGACATTGATTGATTTATCCCACATCGCTATCTCTTCCTCTATATCTCTATATATTCTCTATATATATAAAAGGAATTAATGTCCTGATTCAAATTTGCCACAACTTAAGAGAGTAATTACAAAAGTGCCACTCAAATTTTGGCAAATTTTTTGGCGCTTGAACTGTTCCTTGGATGACCTGCTTTAATATATAGATAGATATGTGGTGAATTAGGCTGTCACGTGATCCCGCTTATTCCAACCACGTGGCTCCACATATCTACCACCTGAGGTGAGGCTGAGCAAAAGAACCGGTTAAAAGGACCGAAAATAAGATGTGGATATTATTTTGGATAAAACTATTAAAGGTAAAGAAACGCCGAAAAAGCTGTGGATATAATTTTGGATAAACTTATTATCGGTACTTAATGGTAGGGCTGTACAAAAAATTTGAGGAATTAGATCGAATCAGTAGAATCGGACTGGATCAGTAAAAATCGAACTGAAAAAATAGTATTGATCCGGTCTTGGTTTTAAATTTTTATGAAATCGATTATTTGATTCGGTCCTGATTTTGAAAAAAATATACGCGATCCTGGACCAGAACCGAACCAAACCGAATATATATATATATATATATATATATATATATATATATATATATATATATATATATATATATATATATATATATGTGTGTGTGTGTGTGTGTGTGTATATATGTGTGTATATATATGTGTATATATATATATATATATATATATATATATATATATATATATATATATATATATATATATATATATATATATATATATGGTCCTATTATAATGAGAACCACATTTATATGAGAACTATAAGAACCACTAACAGTCATTGGATTAAAAAACACATCAATGCTCCAGATTAAATATTGCCACGTCATCATTTAAAATTTCCCTCAAATTTCAAAATAAAATATCTCAATATTTATAAGTCGAAATTTTTTTTCGAAAACATTGATTTTTTTGTCTTGACGAGACGATTCAAACTAGATCCATGAAGATAGAATTTTGAAAAAATAATGTTGAACAACGTCTAATTTTTAAAATATGCTTAACTCGTGCATTAGCCATGGCTAAATACAATAGTAATGTATATAGTGTACACTAGCTAGTTAACTCGTGCACACTAGCCATATGGCTTATACTGGACAATACATTGACTTGATCTTGGCCAAGTCCTTGTGTACACTAGCTAAATAACTAATGTACACTAGCTAGTTAAGTAATTTACATTAGCTAATTAAGTAATACTCCCTCCGTCCCACGTTAGTTGAGACTAACTTTTTGGGCACACCAATTAAGGAAAAGTAAGTGAGAGAAAATGTGAAAGAAAATGTTGTGAGTATGAAGAATTAAATAGGAGAGAGAATGAGTGGGAGGAATAGTTAGGAGAGAGAATGTTGTGAGTGTAAAAGTGAAATAAGAGAGAGAATGAGTGGGGTAAATAGTGAAGATTCCTTTGCCATTTTGGACAGTCTCAACTAACGTGGGACGACCCAAAAGGGAAAGAAGTCTCAACTAACGTGGGACGGAGGGAGTATACACTAGCTAAGTAACTAGTGTACACCATTAAATAGTACTCCTCCTCCGCTCCTCTGTCTCCATATATTTTCACTCTATTCACGACTCCTGGAAAATGATTTGACTTTGGATTCTTCATCATTTAAAAATGTCTTACAGATCATATTAAGATATTAAGTTAATTACAAGGAAGATAAAAATGAGATTTAGTTAACAAGAAAGAGTGTCTTTTCAAAATTATATTGCAACTTGCCTGCAAACATGTTGAATAGAAGCTACTGAGCAATAAATTCTTAACGTGAACTCGTGACAGTATGACTACGGTTTTGAGGATTTTCAATGGGGCTTTTGGGGACGGTGAGGAGCCATTGTAGATATGGTTCCGTGCACATGCAGATATCTTAGGTTGCGTTTCAAATGCCAATATGTTCCCCTCCGCTCCTCTATCTCCATATATTTTCACTAGCGTATACAAGGACTTGTGTACATTAGCTAGTGTACACTAGTTAATTAACTAGTGTACACAAGGATTTGGTCAAGACTAAGTCAAGACAATGTCCAGTATAATCCATCTGACTAGTGTACACTAGTTAACTAGCTAGTGTACATTATATACATAGCTAGTGTACTTAGCCATGGCTGATGAACATTGAAATTAAACTTGGGTACATTAGCTA
>JAFEMH010001812.1:0-100000 GCA_022495995.1 Adenophora triphylla var. japonica | reverse complement strand
TTAGACAATTTGACTTGCCTTTTTCAATAGGACAAGTGAGAGTATATATAGTAGAGAGAGAGACCAGTTGGATGTATCTCAGCCCTTGAAGATATCTGTCTTGATTTATGGTACATGTTCCCGCCTGATTGGATAATACAATAAAGCACATAATACTGTAAATGATGTCTCTAATTGAACGAGGATATGTGGGGCAGACGACATTTGGTGCAGGACCTTAACAAGCGTGATAGGCGTCTATCCTCCATTTAATGCGACATTTACAGGCCTGCCTGCTGGTGTTATAGCTTCTAAGAAATCGTGTCCTGCAAGCTTGATATTAATCGGGAGTGGTATAAAATCGTGGTCAACGCAGACTGGGAGGGCTCAGTGTTAGGAGTGCCACGTCATTCAACACTTTTAGACCAGAGCGAGCTTGAGCCCGATTTGAAGGATCTGGGCTCATCAAGCTCATATGTCCGGTATAAACAAATTAAATTATGAATCTAGATATTTACGATTGCAATATAAAAGTCTAAATTCATTACTACTATAAGCTATAATTTATGTTATAATAATATTTAATTTGTATAAAGACTATTATCACTACATTACTTACTTATCCATTGCAAGTATCCACTAAATTGAATATTAATTGATTTAATTATATGAGGCCCGCTCATCTCAAATCATTATTTATAAAATTTCATTATATATCCAAAAGCCCACACACTATTAAAGTTTGAGATCAAAATCACATAAAATTCCAAAGCTTTCGCCATACCATTGCAGCATGGCCATGTCCCACATCAAGCACGTACGTGCTCGCTTTTGTCGAATCTGATCAGTTATAGAGGTTTTAGCACGGTCGTGCCTATGCGGGCAACGCGCCCGTGCTTGATCTATATTGTGTTGGTCGTTGTCAGTTATTATACCTTAAATTATAAAAGTTATTTTTTCACAATTTGAATTGAACAAATTACTCTTATCTAGAGATAAAAATAATTCTAGTTTTATACACTTAGGTATGAAAGTGAATTTTATTATTTTTTTTAAGAAAATATGAAAATTTGTGATTTTTTTTTATAACTAATTATAAGAGTAATTTTACCCTTATACTTTTAGGTATAGGAAGACATATGAGAAAATTGTTTAATAAAATATGAGTCTTTTATTATTATTATTCGTAAGAAAATATGAAAAATTGTAAAAAAAATAATAATCTTATACATATGTATAGGTATAAAAGTAATTTTAGTAATATATATTTGGGTATAAGAGCGACGGGGGAGGGTATATGTGATTGTAGGTTTATGTGAAATTTTGCATATCGATTGAGTTTTTATAACTTTTATATCTCGCCTGGGGTCCTAGGGTCCTCAGACTAGAGGTGTCCATTCGGTTAACCGGACCGGCAAACTGGCCGGTTTTTAGCCTGGCAAAATCGGTCAAAATCGGTCAACCGGTTTAACCGTAACCGGTTTTTCCAAGGTTCGATTTCGGTTGGTGTATTTCAAAAATTGTGAACCACCGGTTTTATGCTCGACCGAGTCATGAGGGTTGGTCGGTCGAGCAAGACATTTTCTAGTAAGTCTGTTTATCATTTAACGGTCATGCTCGACCGAGTCATATGTGTTGCTCGATCGAGGGGGTCATTTTCCAGTGTGTAAATTTTCATTTAACGGTCATGCCTCATGCTCGACCGAGTCATATGAGTTGCTCAGCCGAGCAGAACGCCAGAGAAATTAAAAAAAAGTATGCTCGATCGAGCAACACCAAAGACTAGACCGAGCAGATCCAAACCGGATAAATCGGAGGTTAACCGGAAAACCGTATAACCGTCAAACCCTAGCCGATTTAGCCGGTTATCCGGTTCGATTTCGGTTGAGGGATTTCGAGGTTTATAACCAGCGGTTATAACCGGCGGTTTTACTAACCGGCCACCTCTACCTCAGACCATATTAATTCAACATATTTGTCCCTATATAAATCATTTGTAGTGCGAAAATTTACTTAAAAACACTATATTTGTCGTATTCATCAAAAGTATATTTTTTTTGTCCCAGTTTAATGTTATTATTGTGGCTATACATGATTTTTTTAAAAAAAAAAATATTGCGGAAATGAAAAGTAAATTAGAAGAGAAAAAGTTGATAGAAAATAGTAACTACTCCTATGTTGTTATGTTGTTATAGTAAGTTTAGCAAGTGAATTTATTATTATTTTAGAAATAAAGCAAAAATAAAATTAACAAACTTGGACATACTAAAAATTAAACCGGAGGACATAGCTTTTATTAGAGTTTCAATTTCTAACGTCTCCAACGTAACTTAACATCTTGTTACAATAAGTAAATAACTAGTGGGTAGCCCGTGGTGCTCCGCACGAGAAATTAATTTGCCAATTTTTTGGTATTTTGCTTATAATTTTATGTTTTTATTTGATAAAGTAGCATATCATTTTTTGGATGATTGAAATCTATTTTATATCAATCAAAATATAAATATTTATAAATTCATGAGAATTTTTTTACTGTAACTTTGGTTGTATATAGTTTTTACTTATTATGACAATTGAAATTTGAATAATAACAATGAATTATTGTTGTTGTTATTAGTTAACTTCTAATTTTATAGATGATTGAATTAATAATATTAGATATCTTTGATATTAATTATTTTATACTACATGTATACACATATTATGATTAGTAAATATAATTAGCAGAAACCATTCTTTACATTTAATTTATTAGTAGAATAATATTTTTTTGATGTTTTAAAAAAATATTTTTTCTAGTTATGGTTAACTAATATACTCCCTCCGTCCCAGACCAAGAGTCCTACTTTTCCTTTTGGTCCGTCCCAGACCAAGAGTCCCTTTCCTTAAATGGAAATTTTTTCATATATTTATACCCTTATCATCTCCATATATTTACAAAAAAACCATTACTATTCCTCCCACTCATTCTGTCTCCTATTAATTATTTTTAACTTTTACATTCTCTCTCCTATTCCCTACCATACATTTAACTTTTACATTCTCTCTCCTATTTCCTACCACACATTTAACTTTTATATTTTCTCTCCTAAAATTTTCTACCCACTTTAAAAAAAAATTCTTAAGAAGCGTGAAATCCCCCCCGAGGACCCTTGGTCTGGGACGGAGGGAGTAGTAATCATCGTCTTAAATAGAAAGTTATATGAGAATATTGATCTAATATAGTAAGTTTAACATCTAATATTTACCAAATACGGAGTATATTAGTAATTAATATTGAAGCATTATCTAAGATATTCTAATATATTAAAAATTAATGTTTCTAATTGTATTTTACTATAATGATATCTATTTCTTAAATAGTAAGTTTAAGAGTCACCATATATAGTAATTGTTATATTTAACTAATAATATTAGCTTATATTAAACTAAATGATAATATTTACTAATAATAGTTATTATTATGATTAACTAATACTATTAATAACATTAGTTAGCATATATAGTCACTATTATAATTAACTAATAATAGTACTAATAGTAATAGTTAATCTATATAGTAACTATATTATAATTAACTAATAATAGTAATAGTGATAGTTAACCTATATAGTAGTTATTATGATTAATATTAACTATTACGATTAATTAATACTATTACTAGTAATAGTTAACATATATTAAATATTATGATTAACTAATACTATTAATAGTAATAATTAACATACTGTATATAGAAACAATTATAGTTAACTAATACAATTAATAGTATAAGTTAACTTATATAATAACTATTATAATTAACTAATACTATTAGTAGTAATAGTTAACCTATATAATAACTATTATTATTGACTAATAGTATTAGCTAATAAGGAGAATACCAAAAGCCATATAGATTTTGGGATAGTGATGAGGTGGCTTCTCCATAATCAAGCTTCTATCAAAACATGTCCACATGTCAAAAATCATAGGCATTCTCACCAACTTTAATATATATATATATATATATATATATATATATATATATATATATATATAAAAATATATATATTTATGTGCAAGCAATTATAAAAATGGATATGAAGTGCTGATAGAAAATAAGGTTATTCATTTACCAAATATTAATTAATTTAGAGGGTACTATCACTATGTTGGCAATTTTAAAATGTTGGTTCAAGCATTAGAGTGTTGTGAATTGACTAACTAATATTTTTATTTATTGTAGATTAATAGTTTCAATTAATATTTTGGCAAAGTAGTAACATTTACAAGTATTTTTTATATTAGATAAGATATTTTCAAGTGTCTTTATTTTAAAAAAAAAAAGTGAAAGGTAGTGAATCGCGTGTACTTTGATTATTTTACTATGAAGAATGGATAATTTTAAAATATATAAGAAAAAATAATCAAATTTAAATGAAAAATAAAAGAGATTCATATATTCTACAAAATAAATTCATCATTAAATAAGGTAAGTGTTTTGAGATGAAAATTCCAAAGAATAGGTTTTTAAATATTTATATACCAAAATAACACCCAAAAATTTTATGTACCAAAGTAGCACTTTTTTTTAGATCCGGAATTTCAATTTTCGGTTTTAATTTTTTTTTTAATCGACAGGGGTGTTCCGGATTAATGTAAATCCGGAAATTCAAGTTCCTGTTTTAAAAATAATTTTTTTTTGTCGACATCAAATTTTAATTTACGATTGGTTTAGGGTAAACGCCAAAGGACTGCAACTTCACGTGAAAGAGAAAAAAGGGGAAGGAAGGCTGTAAAAGAAAGGCAAAGGAAGAAAAAGGGAGAAAAGAAAGAAAAAAGGCAAAAAATTCAGGAAGAAAGAGAAGAAGAAGAAAGAGGAGGAAAGAAAGAGTAAGAAGAAGAAGGTAGATGAATAAGAAAAGAAGTAAATTTTCATTACAATTTTTGAGGAAATTTTGTTAAATTGCAATGTTAGTATTCTTATGTTGTTAATTATGTAAATTTATATTATTTTTTGTTAAATTATTATGATTTGTGTATTTAACTAGTATTCTCTTACCCGTGTCATTGGCACGGTGACAGTACACAAATTAAAGAAATGATGAAATCGCCTTCCTCCCATCCCCCAAAAATATATATATACCTAATATCATGATGATTACTTTGTTCCATAATCAATATTTGATGGAGGGTGGTTTGTTTGTATAACTACCGTAGAGAATATGAGGAAGTCGATTATCCAGGACCGTTATCCATTTAGGGTTAGTAATAAACTATTTTCTTAATCCCCATTTTATCATTATTCTTTTTTCGTAACCCATATCCAACTCATTAATCATATAAATAATTAATAATAATTATAATCCATAACACATCCCCTATCCTATTTTTACCCAATGTTCGAAACAAAAAACTTAAGTAATCATGACAAATAATTGATTTAGGTACAAACATTTTTCTAAAATCATTTTTTTAAAAGATTCTAAAATCGTTTAAAAACTTAATTATATATAATAGTAATTATTATGTTAAGATACACTCCTTAAATAAATGATCCTAATAAAATTAAATAGAAAAATAAATAAATCAAATTGAAATACAAATAAATAAAAAAGAAAAAAAATACCTAATTAATTTTTTTTTGAAAGAAATAGTATATATAAACCCTAAACCTTTCTCTGTAAAAAAAAAATAAAATTAAGTCATCATCAAAAAGAAATAATAGTTAAAAAGGAAAATAGGAAGAAGAAAATGGAAAAGGAGAGCGAGAGAATTTGAGTTGTTGGATCACTTTTTTAACTTTAAATCTGAACCACCACTTATGTGATAGATAATAATTAAAAAAAACAAAATAAAATTTCTAAAATCATTTTTTTAAAGATTCTAAAATCGTTCAAAAAATTAATTATATATAATAGTAATTATTATGTTAAGATACACTCCTTAAATAAATAATCCTAATAAAATAAAAGAGAAAAATAAATAAATCAAATTGGAATACACATCAATAAAAAAGAAAAAAAAACCAATTCAAATATTTTTTTGAAAGAAAGAGTATATATAAATCCTAAACCTTTTTTTAAGGAGTATACTAAATAATAAAAAAAATGATCATTTATTTATAATCGATTTTTCTGTTTAAAGAAAAAAAGGAGGCGGACAGTAATGGGAAAATATGGGAAGTTACAGACGGATATGGAAAGTTATGGATGATTGAAGGAGGGAGGGAGGATTTGGAAAGTTATGAGAAGTTACGGACGGTTATGGAAAGTTATGGACGGTTGAAGGAGGGATGGAGGAATTGGGAAGTTATGGGAAGTTACGTACGGTCATGAAAAATTACGGACGGTTATGAAAAGCTGCGGACGGTTGAATAAGGGAGAGAGGATTTGGGAAGTTATGGGAAGTTACAGACAGTTACGGAAAGTTACGGACGGATGAAGGAGGGAGGAAGGATTTGGGAAGTTATGGGAAGTTACGGATGGTTATGGGAAGTTACGGGCGGTTAAAGGATGGAGGAATGATTTGGGAAGTTATGAAAAGTAACGGACGGTTATTGAAAGTTACAGACGGTTGAAGAAGGGAGGGATGATTTGGGCCGTTTGATCACTTTTTCAACTTTCAATCTAAACCACCACTTATGTGTTGCAGTTATATGGCCCCAAGGTTCGAAAAAAAAAACTTAAGTAATCATGACGAATAATTGATTTAGGTTCAAACATTTTTTCCAAAATCATTTTTTTGAAAGATTCTAAAATCGTTTAAAAACTTAATTATATATAATAGTAATTATTATGTTAAGATACACTCCTTAAATAAATGATCCTAATAAAATAAAAGAGAAAAATAAATAAATCAAATTGGAATACACATAAATAAAAAAGAAAAAAAAAACAACTCAAATATTTTTTTTGAAAGAAATAGTATATATAAATCCTAAACCTTTTTTAAGGAGTTTACTAAATAATTAAAAAAATGATCATTTATTTATAATCGATTTTTCTGTTTAAAGAAAAAAAGGGAGGTAGACAGTAATGGGAAAATATGAGAAGTTACAGACGGTTATGGAAAGTTACGGACGATTGAAGGAGAGGGGGGGGGGAGGATTTGGGAAGTTACGGACGGTTATGGAAACTTGCGGACGGTTGAAGGAGGGATGGAGGAATTGGGAAGTTATGGGAAGTTACAGACAGTTATGGAAAGTTACAGATGGTTATGAGAAGTTGCGGACGGTTGAATGAGGGAGGGAGAATTTGGGAAGTTATGGGAAGTTACAGATGGTTATGGGAAGTTACGGGTGGTTGAAGGATGGAGGGAGGATTTGGGAAGTTATAGAAAGTTACGGACAGTTACGAACGGTTATCCATTTATGGTTAGTAAAAAACTATTTTCTTAATCCCCATTTTACCATTATTCTTTTTTCGTAACCTCAACCCAACTCATTAATCATATAAATAATTAATAATAATTATAATCCATAACCCATCCCCTATCCTATTTTTACCCAATGTTCGAAACAAAAAACTTAAGTAATCATGACAAATAATTGATTTAGGTACAAACATTTTTCTAAAATCATTTTTTTAAAGATTCTAAAATCGCTTAAAAACTTAATTATATATAATAGTAATTATTATGTTAAGATACACTCCTTAAATAAATGATCCTAATAAAATAAAATAGAAAAATAAATAAATCAAATTGGAATACACATAAATAAAAAAGAAAAAAAATACCAAATTCAAATATATTTTTTTGAAAGAAAGAGTATATATATAAATCCTAAACCTTTTTTTAAGGAGTATACTAAATAATTTTTTTTTAAAAATGATAATTTATTTATAATCTGTTTTTCTGTTTAAAAGAAAAGAAAGGGAGGCGGACAGTTATGGGAAAATACGAAAAGTTACGAACGGTTATGGGAAGTTACGGACGATTGAAGGAGGGAGGGAGGATTGGGAAAGTATGGAAAGTTATGGACGGTTGAAGGAGGGATGGAGGATTTGGGAAGTTATGGGAAGTTACGGACGGTTGAAGGAGGGAGGGAGGATTTGAAAAGTTATGAGAAGTTACGGACGATTACGGGAATTTACAGACGGTTGAAGGAGGGAGGGAGGATTTGGGAAGTTATGAAAAGTTACGGACGGTTATGGAAAGCTACAGATGGTTATGGAAAGTTACGGACGATTGAAGGAAGGAGGGAGGGAGGATTTGAGAAGTTATGGGAAGTTACGGACGGTTACGAGATGTTAGGGACGGTTATCAGAAGTTGCGGATGGTTTAAGAAGGGAGGGAGAATTTGAGCCGTTGGATCACTTTTCCAACTTTCAATCCGAACCACCACTTATGTGTGGTGGTTATATGGCCTTGTATTGTATAATAGATTGTTGATCTTAAGGAATTAAACATTGTAATGCAATTTTAAATAAACTTGTTACAGTTTTTTTTCTAGTTATGATTTTTTTTAAAGTTAGGTTGACGGGACGTAAGGAGTAGCTATACTTTTATGAGACGGAGAGAGTAATTATTATTTTATGGGACGGAGAGAGTAACTATTTTCAGAAATTTTAAGGCTGTTTTTGATATACTTAGATTCAAATTTGATGAAAAGTGTGTGAATAAACTTTGTTCTACTCCGTAAGATATTTCTATAGACAGTTTATTTGCTTAATTTGGACTTAAATTGAATGAGTTATGACTGATCAAAGTTGAGTATATTTTGAATAAAATCTTGATTTTTCCGAAATTTTAAAGCTGTTTTTGATATACTTAGACTCAAATTTGATGAAAAATGTGTGAATAAATTTTGTTCTACTCCGTAATATCTTTCTATAGACAGTTTATTTGCTTAACTTGGACTTAAATTGAATGAGTTATCACTGGTCAAAGTTGAGTATATGTTGAGTAAAATCTTGTTTTTTCTGAAAGTATAAGGTTGGTTTTGATATACTTAGATTCAAATTTGATGAAAAATGTGTTTTTTCTGAAAGTGTAAGGCTGTTTTTGATATACTTAGATTCAAATTGGATGAAAAGTGTGTGAATAAATTTTGTTCTACTTCGTAAGATCTTTCTATAGAAAGTTTATTTGCTTAATTTGGACTTAAATTGAATGAGTTATGGCTGGTCAAAGTTGAGTATATTTTGAGTACAATTTTGATTTCCTGAAATTTTACTATGATATTTGTGTGTTTCAGATGGATCAATTTGCACTGCAATCTTTTGTTGATCCAGGGTCGATAAATGGTTCTGTATTGACTTCACAGGCGTCACATCGGTTGAATTATATTTGGGCTGGACAACCGGTTGAGAAACTAAGAATTAGAGGTTCAACAGGGCTTCCGAAAATATTAGATTGGAGGATAGTCGAAAATCTCAAACATCATGGATTTTACGGGGTTTATAATTTGGGTCATTTCCAAATAGATTGGCATTTGATAGAGGCTTTTGTTGAGAGATGGCGTCTGGAGACCCACACCTTTCATTTACCCGTAGGAGAGATGACTATCACATTGGAGGACATTGGTATGCTATGTGGCTTTCCTATAGATGGAGTGCTGTGATTAGTTCAGAAACTTCTAAGAAAAGGGGGAATGGATTGAGTTATGCGAAGAGTTACTTGGAATTAGACCATCTAAAGATGACATGAAAGGTTGTTCGTTGTCTGTTACAAGAGTTCTACAAGGCTTTCCTTACTTTGGTCAGCTTTCCCCAAACGTGGAGCAGTGGTTGATTGATCGGTACACTCGAGCTTATATTTTTCTATGCTTGAGGGCTAGTCTTTTGGCAGATTCAAGTGACACAAAGTGAAGTTGATATACCTACCACTACTCAGGGACATTCAGAAGATTAGAGATTATAGTTGAGGTAGTGCAGTATTGTCCTTTTTATATAGGGGTTATGTGTAGCAACAAAACCTAGTTCAAAAACTTATGCTGGTTTCTTGACTATTATCCAGGTATGTAAATTATATTTGATTGCATGATACTAGTGGACTAAACATGTTGTTTACATGACGTTTTTATGTATATATATATATAGCTTTGGGCATGGGAGAGGTGTGATGTCACCCAATTTTTCTTTCACGAAAATATTTTCAGAGTCGCCACGCTGTTTTTAGTTTAAGGGCCAAAACTTTGAAAAATGCCTAAAATTTGAGAAAATGAGTTCGCAGGTCACGTTACACTCCGGGAAGAACGTTTGGCGTTCACCCGGAATGCCTCGTATGACGAGTCTTTCTCACTTGAAATTTTTTGTTGTGTGTGCGTGTGTGTTAAAAAAAGGGATTTTCTTTAAAAAGGAGTTTTCTGAAAATAACTGAAATTCTAGGGACTGAACTGAAAAATAGTTAGAAAACAGTGATTAAATTGAAAATAACAGAAAAACTGAAAACGGTTTGCAGATGACAATGTCATCCATGTGGATGAGACTGTAGTGCAGTCTTGTCCGCGCGGATGGGCCTGCAATCTCAATATTTTTTACAGTTTCCAGTTTAGTCACTTTAATTTCCAGAAAGTTAATTGGATTTACAGGATTTAACTGGAAATGTAACTATAAACAGAAAATGAAGGGATTGCTTGGATTTTTGGCATTCATGTTTTGTCCTCTCTTTCCTTAGACTTTGATTAGTGGTCATAATTGATGAATCCACTTAACCAAGCCATTCCGGGGGTATATTAGGACTTTTAAAACACTTCATTTGCTAGGGACAAGGGGAATTTTGACATGAAAAGTAAGTTGACAAGAAAAATTAGGTCAAGATGTATCAACTTTAGAGGAAGATCTCTAAGGTGGTCATGAGAAGACCATCCTTGAGACCTATACTCAAGTATATCTTATACATCCTGTGTGACCTAAATTGTGAGTCTAGATGGTTTTTATCCAAGGAAAGTGTTCCAAGGTGAGCATCTTAGACATGGGGAGGGGGATTTGCAAGAAAAATAAATAATGTGGACCTTTTTAAAGTGGTCATCTATGGAGATGGACTCCAAGATGACCATACTTTAGGTCAAAAGGCAAGTACCAAGGAAATGTAAACAAAGGGACAAGGGGATTTGCATAATTAAAAGTGTGGATCCTTGTAGAGAATCATCCATGGAGATGAACTCCATAGAGATACTCTTGGATCCTTGGGACAAGAGGGGGAGGGGAGTCAAACAACAAGTAGTAAGTAAGACTACACAATTTAAATATGGAGTAAGTGTATAAACAAGAGAGATATGAGTAGAGGGAGTGAGGGTTTACCAATTTTCTTGGGTTTGTGTTTAGGGTTTGAAGGCTTCAAGGGGTTAGGAGTAGTTTTGGAGTGGATTTGAGGTTGAATTTGGTGTGGATTTTGAGTTTTGAAGATGAAAATGGCTGTTTGGGAGTGGGTTTTGACAGCATAACAGAGGATTTTTGTATTTTTTGGCATTTTGAAACTGAGAGAGAAGGGCTGTATTTATAGGTTGCCTGGATGACAATCTCATCCGCGTGGACAAGATTGTAGGTACAATCTCATCCGCGTGGACCATATCAGTAGCGTGCTTGGTTTTTGCAGAAAGGTATTTTGGCAGCTTCTCCTTTGGTCAAAAAGGCAATATTACTTGGAAATGATGATTTCCAGCGAGGTATTTGCCCATTTATTTATTCCTAAGAGGTCCTTCCTCATTCAAATTGTCAAAATAATGTCCAAAATGCCCCTAAATGATCATAAATCATTAATTTGGGTTGACGGAACATTAACGACCCAGATTGGGGCACTTACAGTAGCCCCTCGGCGATAGTATTTCTGGGGGAAGTGGGGTCGTTGACAAAGTGAGGATCCCAATCTGGCAAAATTTTACCTAAATAGGCGAGGAGGTGACCGAGGCGGTCGGATGGCTGGACCCTTAATGAAAGGATTCCTATGTATCCCATATGGGAATCAAGCCGGTCGTAGTTCATATCTTGCGGGGGAAAGGAGCGGTCAAACGAGTGGACCTCCCGCCGCATTTTCACTGTCGAAGATAGACTCGACTAACGGAGGAGTTGCCGAAGAATATTCGACTAATGGAGGCATTGCCGAAGAATATTCGACTAACGGAGGCATTGTCGAAGAATATTCAACTAACGGAGGTGTTGCCAAAACATATTCGACTAACGGAGGCGTTGCCGAAGAATATTCGACTAACGGAGGCGTTGCCAAAGGTAGACTCGACTAACGGAGGCGTTGCCGAAGACGGGCTCGACTAACGGAGGCGTTGCCGAAAACGGGCTCGACTAACGGAGGCATTGCCGAAGACAGACTCGACTAACGGAGGCGTTACTGAAGAAAACTCGACTAACGGAGGCATTGCCAAAGACGGACTTGACTAACGGAGGTGTTCCCGAAGACGGACTTGCTGGGAAAGATTCGGGCTTACGATAACTGTCGAGGTTTATCTGCTGGGGATATGTGTTCTTGGTACGGGCTTACAATGATGGCCGGGGTTGAAAATGAGGAAGGGAATGGGCTTCCGTTAGGTTTTCGTTAAAGGTCGGGCTTACGATGACGACCGGGGTTGAAAACGAGGAAGGGAATGAGCTTCCGTTAGGTTTTTGTTAAAGGACATTTTTACGAAGACGGTCGGGGTTGAAAACGAGGAAGGGAATGGGCTTCTGTTAAGTTTTTGTTAAAGGACGGGCTTACGATGACGGCCGGGGTTGAAAACGAGGAAGGGAATGGGCTTTTGTTAAGTTTTCGTTAAAGGACGGGCTTACGATGATGGCCGGGGTTGAAAACGAGGAAGGGAATGGACTTCCGTTAGGTTTTCGCTAAAGGACGGGCTTACGATGACGGCCGAGGTTGAAAACGAGGAAGGGAATGGACTTCCGTTAGGTTTTCGTTAAAGGACGGGCTTATGATGACGACCGGGGTTGAAAACGAGGAAGGGAATGGGCTTCCGTTAGGTTTTCGTTAAAGGACGGGCTTACGATGACGGCCAGGGTTGAAAACGAGGAAGGGAATGGACTTCCGTTAGGTTTTCGTTAAGCTGGGGGTATGGATGCAGAGGGCCAGGAATTAAAAGGGCAAAACAGGGATTTCGCCCTGCAATCTTATCCGCGCGGACCAGATCAGCAGGGCGCCTGGTTTAAAACAGACAGAGGTCGTACTTGTCTTCTCCACTTATCAATTTGCAGTCGAGGCAGAGAGAGAAAAGGGAGAGAGAAAACCGCCATTGTTGCCTAATTTCTTCACCAAATCCTTCGAAATCAAGGCTATGGAGCGAGAGGGAAGAGCTCGTGGAGTCCGTCGAGGTCAGGTGAGTAGAGCGGCGGCGGAGAGGAGGCTTGAGTTGGTGAGGATGCACCGCCACTACACGCTCTCGCAATCGATGAACGAGGAGTTCAACCCGGATATGTGGCAACATTGGGCCACCGACGAGGATCTTCACATGGTATGATACTCAATTTTGCCTATTTTGTTGATATTTTTGTCAAAATTGGTACATGTTAGACTTAGGGCTTGAATTGTCAAGATTGGGGCTTTTGCTTGTTTGGTCGTTGAAATATGCAATTGGTGATGCATTTGTTTAATTGAAAGCATGGGTAAAAGGAATATGTAATTTATTTGTAAAAAACATGGATAGTTTGCATAACGTAAAAATAAAGTGGGTTTTGCCTAATTTGGGACGGACTCTTGCATAAGAGATTTTTTGTGATGAGAATTTGGTTTTTGTGAATACATGTTTGATAACATGATGCATGAATGTGAGAAAAGATGCATGTTATGTTTTATAAAAGGAGGTACAAATTTGCCGAATTTGGAACAGACTCTTGTATAAGATATTATGAAAATTGTTTTTGTAAACTGGACACAAATTTGCCGATTTGGAACAGACTCTTGCATAAAAGATTTTTTGATGAAAATCATTTTTGTAAACTGATACAAATTTTCCGAATTTGGAACGGACTCTTGCATAAGAGATTTTGATGAAAATTGTTTTTGTAAACTGGACACAAATTTGCCGAATTTGGAACGGACTCTTGCATAAGAGATTTTGATGATTTTTTTTTTTGTAAGTTGAACACAAATATGCCGAATTTGAAACGGACTCTTGCATAAGAGATTTTTTGATGAAAATTGATTTTGTAAATGCACGCTTGATAATAAGATGCTTCAATGTGAGAAAAGATGCATGCAAAAAAATATGCCCGAAAGCGGGATGGAGTCTATTTTCTTTCTTTTCTGCTTTTTATATTGTTTGTGTCATATACTTTGCAATTTTGATGATATTCTTGTCCTGTGTTTACTTTCAGGGGAGAGCGGATGTCATCCAACGCAAGTTGGATAAGCTAAAGACGCATAGGGGGTCGCGGAGAGCGGATTGTGAGCTTTGGGATGCCACCTTGCGGTACAGTAGGGTGGGTCGGCGGAGTCCTTCCGGCTATGTGGGGGCTTCTAAACTTCATGGTTTTGTTGAGTGCACGAGAGGGGTGGCGAGGTTTGCGCAAACAGGGGCTCCTTTTGGTGCGATCAAGCGGTGGGGCGTTACCCGCATATGTTTCATTTCTTGAGGGGAATGCTACCGTGACCCTGCGGTGTACGCTATCGGCTTTTTGCCGCTTTAAGAGGCTCGGCTTGGGTAGCACAGAGGGTATACGGACGCGGGGCGCGGATCTGGCAGGGATTGTCATTGTGCGCGAAAGGGAATGGGCATGGAATATGCCGTGGTGGAACCTGTGAAGTTGATCGAGAGCATAGCTCGGTATGAGAGAGGGACCGAGACCATCACGAGGCGAAGCGAGATCGCTAAATGCTTCTTATGGTTCGCCCTTTCCGCCTTTGTTTGGAGCACGGCGAGGTACGGCCTTATTCGCCTTGCTAAGATCTTTGGCGGACATTGACAGGGATAGATGAGTATGCCACGGGAGAGCGGGCGGCGGAGTTGTGCCCGCTTTGGACGGATATAAGCGGAAGGCGTCGACCTCACTGACCGGCCGAGTTCCCCATTCAGAGGTATACTTTCTCCTTCTTTTCCCTTATCCTTTGTACATATTGTGTATACCTTGTGGGTTTTGACGGTCTCCCTTGTTGGATGCAGTGCAGGCTCTGGAGATTTTCGGGTGCGCCTTGTGGGATTATGTCCCGGGGAGAGGCTTTTGCATGCAGCTATGCTTTGGTGGATGAAGGACGCCGGGTGAAGAGGACTAGCGGGGCTAGGATAAAGATCGAGTCTGATGACATGGTACCCATTTTGATGGCGGAGGCTTGGGAGGGTTAATTTTACCCTTGGGATCGGATTTGAGGTGGACCAGATGGCGGTGCCGAGCGCTGACGGTGCGAAGGTGCATCTGTGGGTACTCACTGCGATGTCTACTACTTGGGGAGAGGGTGACGAGCGGCATGGTCTAGGGATGGGCTTTGGCGCCGGGTGAGCCTCTGTTGTTTCCTCAGAGGGTCGGCGGAGGCGGGGCTAGTTTGGTTTGGGCGGCTGCCTTCTACAGGTTCATTACTCGGGAGCCCTATTAGGCGTTCATGGTACGCGAGGCGAGGACACGGAGTCTTTGGCGAGGAAGGAGTTCGGTCGTGAGGATCCCAAGGCTGACTTCTCGTATACCCGGGAGGGTTAGGATGAGGGACGAGATACCCCTCAAGAGGTGACGCCATGAGCTTTACGGCCCCGACCGAATGCTCGGTATGTGCTTTATGGTCGTGTTACGATTATTTAGTCTTTGTCCTCCTTTTCGTCATTGCTTCATTGTTTTTGATGCTTACATTTCTTCTTTCAGTACACGTCCGGGTTGTTGATCGGCTCTTGCGTCATGTTATCGGGGCTAAGAGGTTCATTGCAACACTTGTGATGCGAGGAATGTGAAGGGTTACGAGAGGGCGCAGCGAGGCTGGGATCTAGTGCCTCACATGCGGGAGAGGTCCCTATTCGCGTGGCGAGACTATGCCGGGGAAGGAGGTCTATGGAGACTCCTCGCTCGGCTAGGGGTCGACGGATGCTTCTCCTTCTCCATATGGACGGAGCGTGGAGCTTTCCGGGATCATATTATCTTCGGGGCATGGAGGGATTGGGCTTCGTTCGGGCGGAGCGAGGCGAGGCTCCTGCTTCGCATCGCGGTGGTTACGCGCCTTTGAGCCGCGGGGAATTCAGGACTCCCTTACGGACCCGGGAGACGTACGGCCGGGGCTTTGACGCCTTCTCGTTCGGGTCGACTTCTTTGCCGCATCGGGTGCCGTACCGAGGTGTGCATGCGATCCGAGGACACGTATTCGGATGCGAGCAAGATGACATAGAGTAAGGATGGCTTTCCGGAGACTGGCGAAGGGCCGAGCACGGCTCGGCGGAGGAGTGCTTGGAGGTGCGGTAAGGAGGTTGTCGGGGAGGAGGATCCCGTTCTCAATTGACCAGTGATTCCGGTGGATACTGTTAGGACAAAGAGAGAAAACATATACTACTCGTCCCAATAGTAGCTTTCCATTTTGCCATTTTGGGTGTCCCGTTAATAGCTTTCTTTCCTTTTTGTGAAGGAATCTTTACTATTCCTCCTCATTCTCTCTCCTACATTATTTTAATACTCACAACACTATTATAATTTGTATTCCCTCCACTCATTCTCTCTCTTATTTTAAATTACACTCCCAACATTTTTACTTCCCCCTTATTTTATTAATTTGCGTGCAACCCAAAAATTGAGGCGACTACTATTGGGACGGAGGGAGTATACATTTTATGCACATTGATATATATATATATATATATATATATATATATATATATATATATATATATATATATTGGAATGTAATAACTAGGTCAATACTCCTAGTCAGCGAAAAGTCGGTAAATTTGTCAGAGCACATAAATAAGAAATGTGATGTAGGAAAAGAAAAGTTTAAATGTTTGTTATGAAAAGTAAATAGGAGAAAGTGAGTGTGATGTAAGAAAGATAATGTTGTGAGGTGTAAAATAAAGTAGGAGAGATCTGGTAGTGATTTAAGGCGCTTTTTGGGAAAGTGGCTTTTTAATGGGCATGAAAATAAATGGCTCTTTTTGGGACGGAGAATGCATTTTATTTCATCATCTTTTGATTTTGGTTTTTGATTTGTACGGAATGCAAGTTGCATGATCGATTTGGTGTTTACATGGGCAAATATGGGATCTTTGTTGGGATTTTGGATGAAAAACATGGGGAATGGGCATATTTTGTGCTTGGCGGTTTGGGAAAGGTTTCCTCATTTGAGGCACGGTTTTCATTGTTGTCAAAAGTTTTTGGTGGGGGACAATCTTATCCGCGTGGATGAGATTGAGGCTGCAATCTTATCCGCACGGACAAGGCGGCATACGCAAGGCTATTTAAATTTTCACCTCGAGATCTGGTTTTTATCACTCATCTTCATTTTTGTTCTCTGTTCTTTAAAGTCACGACCCAAAACCATAGAAAGCCATGGAAAGCATGAAGAATTTTCTAAATTGCCAAAAGGAGTTTGGATGATCTTCTTTGACAAGTTCAGGAGTGGTCTCGGGGAGGTCATGCGTAGGAATAGGGCGTTCTTTGAAGAGATATACAAGTTGAGTACTTATGGTCTCTTAAGGAGCTTGTTTTGGATTATGACTTGATGAGGGCTTACAGGCGTTGCAGGACACTCGGAGGCACGTCTTTGCTTCTCCTTTAACGAGATGGTTCCACCATCGAAGATTTCGAGGGGCATTACTTGGAGGGCGAGGTGGAAAGAAGTTGCACTTCCCTTGCGGAGGGATATGTCCTTCGTCAACAAATTGTCTAGTCTCCTTCGAATCTCGGGAGGAAGCTCGAGTATGATTTGAGGATCGACTATTTTGACATTACGGTCTCCCGGATAGGTTTAGGAGTTTGGGTATGGTTGGCGATTGCTATTGGGATGCCTTTTCTCTTTGTGCAATCGGGTCCTTGTTAAACATGGTTTTTCATTCCTTTGGGATGTGCCACGTCTACTGCATTGTTGTTCTTGCCGGTCGGGTTGGGATATAGTTCCCTTGATGCTTGGGAAGACCCTTCACCTGTGTAGGATTGGTTGCAGGCCAGGCGGTACACGAGGAAGCCCATTGTCTATTGTGTGGTGATGGAAGGCTGGGGTCTGGGAGGCTCCACTTGCATTCGGGCCATGGACTTTAGCCAGAGGAGTTCTGATTGAGATCGAGGATCGGGCCTCGTGGGAACTGCGGATGGCTCGATGGCCGTACCGGGACATCCGATGGTAGGTCGGCATTAGCGAGATCGAGACAAGGGCGGCCGGGATGGATCCCGAGTGATTATGCTTCGATCATTGGTCTACCTTTTACATTCAGCTCTAGTTCTTAGACGATTCGAGATGGAACCGAGGTTCCTTTAGAGGGCTGCGATGATATTGCCAGGGTGGTGGTATCATTTCTATGGATGATCCATCTTCCTTTTCCTTCTTCTCCAGTATGGAGAGTATCATGCTTTTCCTCCTATGGTCCTTCTCGGGCATCCGGAGCATATTTATATGTCCCACTTGGTACTTGGATTGGTATAAGGGACTCATTGGGAAGACTCGGGTGGCTCTTATGAGGAGGCGTGAGGCCATGGTGGGACGAGAAAGATGTCCCTTTGTTTCATTATTGAGGAGAGGCGAGGCGAGGGCTAGCCCGTATGACGGGAGTGGGGATGATATGTTTGACTATGAGGTGAGAGTGGAACGTCAGAGACAGTTCCTATGGCGCTAACCGGGAGGCGGAGATCGAAGACGAAGCCCGGAGTGACGAGGCTCTAATAGAAGCCGAGCTTGATGGACCAGCCTATGCCGTAGCTAGGGAGGAGGAGGGCGGGCATCGTTCCCGTGCCCTAGGAAGAACACGAGGCATGGTGGGAGGAGACGGTGGAGGAAAGAAAGAAGGGGATGCTTGGCTAGTGGCTAGACCCTTGAGTATCCACTGATCATCCTTACGAGGCACATTAGTTATTAGTTATGTATTTTTATATGTCTTTTAGCTCTTTGTGAGCTTTAAAGTAAAAATAGGGCTTGAACTCATCAAGAAGTTTTTAAATATGTAATGAATATGTGAATTACACATTAGAGTTTTCGAATGGTGTAATGCGGTCATCGTGTTGATGTAATATGATGTTTATTTATGTTTTAGACCGAACCATTTTCGACTCTCGTTCCCCTCTTACAAGTGGACTAAGGGCTCAGGATCTCCGTAGATTCGACTTCATGAGTTTGTTGATCTCTTTTTTTTTTAAAGAAGAGTAGGTAGAGAGGGACGAAGAAGTGCGGCAGGTGTTTTTACCTAGGCATTTGCCCTTTTGGGTTTTCAACCTAGTTGGGTATTACTCTTTTTGCACTTTGCAGAAATGACATGATCCTTAGGCATAGTATCTGCCGGAGCTTTGTCTCCGTTCATCGGATCTGCAGATAGTTTCCATCTAAGTGGTGAGTGTAGCTCCTCTGAGAAGATCTTACGGATGACATAGGGCGATCGAGGACGGGCTCCCATTTGCCAAGTAAATTGGTGTGGGTCGGAGGCTTCTCTTTTAGCACGAGATTGCCTTCTCCGATGTCTCGATATTTCACTTTCTTGTCAAAAGCTCTGGCCATTCTTGCTTGGTAGGCCCGGGTGTGTTCCATAACTTTTAGACGACGTTCATCTAGCAGGGCCAACTCATCGTGGTGACTCTGGAGCCATTCGACTTTGTTGATCTGATTTTCCAACAACACACGGAGTGAGGGAATTTCCAATTCGATTGGGAGCACGGCCTCCATTCCGTAAGTGAGGGCAAATGGCATTTCCCCTGTGGCAGTTCTGACGGATGTTCTGTATCCCCAGAGGGCAAGGTGGAGCTTGTCTGGCCAATCTCTGCCTCGGACAGCCATCTTTCTGATGATGTTTTCTAGAGTTTTGTTCGCCACTTCAATGGCGTCGTTGGTTTGGGGTCGATAAGGGGATGACTTGTGACGAGTTATTTTGAACTCTGCCAACAATCTGTCGCATTCTCCCTCAAAATGAGAGCCATTATCAGAAATCACTTCAGCTGGCAACTCGTATATGCACATGATGTTTTCTTTGATAAAGAGGGCCACCTTCTTGGAATTGAGGACTTTGTAAGACTTGACCTCGACCCATTTGGTGAAATAGTCTATGGCTACCAGGACGAATTCGTGACCGTTGCTTCCTGGTGGTGTAACCTTGCCGATGACGTTGATTCCCCAGGTAACAAAAGGCCAAGGGGTTGTCATGCAGAAGAGGTCGTGTGGAGGCAAATGGTTGAGATTTGAATAAGCCGACATTTGTCATGACTTCTCACTGAACCTGGATGCAATCCGTTTCCATAGAGATTCAGAAATAGCCCATTCTCAGGATGACCTGCATTAAGGCTCAAGCATTCATGTGGGGGCCACAGGTACCACCATGTACTTCATTCATTAGCTCGACGGCCCTTTGTTTGCTGATGCAGCGTAAGAGGGGACCCCGATAACGCCTTTTGTATAGGGTATCTCCCAGAAGGACGTAGTGGGAAGCCAGGCATTTCAGAGCTATCACACTTCTTGCCTTGATTCCTTCTTTGTATTCCCCGTCTTCATTTTTGAAGGAAGCTTCACCGCTTTTTAGGTATTGGTAGATCTGAGCATACCACGGGTCGTCTACTGGTTTGTTCTCTGTTTCGATTTCAAAATAGTAGGCTGGGTTTTCTCTCCTTCCAACCCTGAAGGGTTTGACTGATTTTCCTTCGGGTATTTCAACAAGAGAGGCTAGTGTAGCCAGGGCATCTGCGAACCTGTTGCGGTCTCTGGGCAGATAGTGGAAGCTGACCTCCTTGAACTGGGCCACGAGGTCTTCCATATAGGCGTGGTACTTTTGCAGACCCGGATCAATTGTTTTTCACTTGTTAGACACTTGGTTGATGATGAGGGCGGAGTCACCATATACTTCCAACTCCTTGATGTTCCTTTCTAAGGCGGCCTCCAATCCAGCTATGCAGGCTTCATACTCAGCGGCATTTGTTAGTGACCTCGAAGTTGAGCTTTACGGCTATAGGAGTATGTTCATCAGTGGGGTCGACCAAGAGCATTCCTATCCTATTCCCCCGTTTGTTTGCTGCCCCATCAAAGAAGAGTTGCCAGCGATTTTCTCCTTCTAGAGCGAAAATTCCTTCATCAGGGAATTGAGGTTCAGGCCCTCGGCATTCATCACTTGGGAAATCAGCCAGTTGTTCTGCCATTATCCGCCCTTTTACGGACTTTCTTGTCACATAAGTGATATCGTACTCGGCCAAAAAGAATGACCATTTTGCCAATCTCACGGAGAGGGAGGGCTTGTCGAACAAGTACTTGATGGGATCCAGTTTCGAGACCAAGTGCACTGAGTGAGACTGCATGTAGTGCTTCAACTTTCCCACTACCCATACTAGACCTGCGCAGGTTTTCTCGCAAACTGAGTAGTTGAGTTCGCTGCCTTGTAGCTTTTTACTCACAAAATAGATGGCACTTTCAACTTTGGAGTCTTTCTTCTCCTGTGTCAGCATAGCTCCAATTGTTGTGTCTGTGACAGTCAGGTATTGCAGTAGTGGCTTTTGCCGATGCGGGGGGCAAAGGATCAGAGGATTCACAAGGTATGCCTTGATCTTCTCAAAAGCAAGCTGGCATTCTGGGTTCCATTCAGTTCATGTGCTCTTCTTCATCAGCTTAAAGATAGGCTCACAGATGGAGGTCAGTTGACTCACGAAATGGCTTATGTACTGCAGCCTTCCCATAAAAGATTTGACCTCTGTCAGTGTTCGAGGCGGCTTCATCTCAACTATGGCTTTGATCTTCTGCGGGTCTAATTCAATTCGCCGTTCAGTTACCATGTACCCCAGCACTTTACCTCGCTTGACGCCGAAGGAGCATTTAGCTGGGTTCAGCCTCATGGAATGTTCTCTGAGACGATCGAAGAATTTTCTCAAATCGACGAAGTGCTGGCCATTGGATCCTTTGGAGTGGACTATCATGTCATCCACGTAGACCTCTATTTCTTTATGAATCATGTCGTGGAACATGGCGGTGGCGTCCCTTTGATAGGTAGCCCTAGCGTTCTTCAGACCAAAATGCATGACTGTGTAGCAGTATGTCCCCCAGGGGGCAGTGAAAGCTGTCTTGGCCCTGACCTCTTCGGCCATTTTGTTAGTGCGTGTGTTTTATTTGTTTTACTTTGGATTCATTACTACTTCCCGCCATAATCAAATGTTGATTTTCAAGGTTTTTTTTTTCAAAACAAATGTTTTGTTCTTAAAAAACTTTATCCCTATATATTTCTTTATCAACTTTTTTCACTAGTCTATTTTTACTTTCAAAAGTTAAAAAAAAATATGTATTCAACTTTACCTTTTAAATGTATAAAAAATAAACATTTTCAAAAATATTTTCTAAATAAAATTTGGATACTCAAAAAAATTAGATATTCATTTATGTACAGAAGAATAATTTGTTTCACTTAAAAGAGACTTTAAAAAAAAATTAAAAATTGAGTGTGGGTGGTGGCCCACCCTCGCCTTAAGGTGGCACCGCCCCTGATAATAGACATCCAGCGGTAATTGAAGGATATAGCGATGCTAATTGAAAATCTGATATAAAAGACTCATGGTTTACGAGCGGATTTGTATTCACATTAGCAGGAGCAGATATATCATGAAAATCTTTTAAGCAAACAGTTATAGCTAGATCCAAAATGTAATCTAAGTTTATAACATTAGATACATGTGGTGAAGAAGTCGAATGGATACGCCAATCCATAGTAGATATTCCAAGATGGACAAAGCCCGTGCCACCAATATGTATACATTGCGATTGCCAATCAGCGATTGTAAGGGCACAAAATCATATGTATAATGGTAAGTCTATACACATTCATCGAATACATAATACCATTAGACAACTATTCTTAAGTGGTACAATATTCTTTAACTATGTTAAGTCAAAGGAAAATTTAGCGAATCTATTAACCAAATGGTTAAACAGAGAGTTAGTTGAAAGCTCGACGAGGGGAATGAGACAGAAGCCTTTTAAAAGATAAACACAACGGAAAACCCAATCTAGATGACTGGAGATCCCAAGAACTAGATTTAATGGGACCATAAAAGACTTGTAGTGTCATTGTAGGGGAACCAACCCTAAGTCTATTTCTATTAGTGACATCCCGAAAGGATAAGGATTAGCCTATGGCTTTTAATGATTCTTACGCGTCAAAAATTCGAGCGGAGTAATACGGGTTACCGTTAGGAAATCACCTATTTTAGAGAGAAGTGGGGCCGCTTCTAGGAGAGTTGTGTGAGGCTCAATTCTTAGAACCTCTCACAGAACCAGACGTATGTTCAGGGCCATAATTAAACATAGCTATGAGAATTGAAGTATGTTAGGACGATACTTGTGTCAAGTATATGATCGGCTACACAAAAAGTATAACATTTCAAGGACATCACATCTAAAGACTTGCGATTAGAGTAAATATGCTTGTAAGAGCGAAGATTCAATGGGCATTCCCACATCTTTCGTATGCAAGTTTTCGTCTGCCAGACTTCATCCCCATTTCCGCATTATTTTCTTCATGTGGGGGATTGTTGTAAAAATAAGGTGTGTTTGAAGGAAATAATGAGTTATTTCCTCAATGGGTTATTTGTCAAATGACCAAATTGATTGTAAGATTGTGTTTTACTCCATGAGAACACTGAAATCATATATTCATTTGTCCAAAATAGTTGAGGGATAAATGAGATATTAAGGCTCATAGAAAGTGGGTTAGAAGGAAATGTGGTTATCCCACATTGAAAGGGAATGTAAAAGGAGACTAGTTTACATACTCTTACACTTTTGTAGGGAGTAAGATTGTGTGACATAAAGGCTCTCTCTCGCGCACAGGTGCGCATGGGGGGGTTACAAATCAAGGTTCAAAATGTGCTTGGTGATACCGAACTCATGTGCATGCACGTCTTGCAGACACGAATGTAGCTCCAAATTGGCCTACTCGTGCTAACCCACCTTTTGATATTTATTTTTTTGAAAATGTGATTCAAAAATGACTCTCACAATCTATAACTACCGCCCTGCTTTGATTGCAGATTAATTCCAAAGGTTGTAACTGCCAATACCAAAATGATTATGAAATTATAACGTGTTTAATTTTGGGATTAAAATTGATCATCAGTTTTGGTGCTTGGCAGCTATAGAAAGGAGAGATCACAAACAGATTCAGACACACAATTTCTGAGCAATCTTTCCTCACTCCAATTCGCAGCATATTGAACAATTTTTTTCTTTTGGCCTCCTGCATTTGCATTCGGTGATGATCCTGTCCAGACATATCTTCTTCGCCGGAGGTACTAGTGTGAAGCAACCGTCTGGTCAGTCTGTTTCATCTTGTGAGGCAAACGTCTGGTATAACCTAAAGCACAACTCGATGAGGGGGTGATTTTGTCTTAAAGAGAGTGTGTTACACATGACTCGGGCAACATTCAGGATTCAATTTACTATTTTATTTTGTATACTGTTTTTTAGTCTATTTTCTTTAATTTTCCAGTGTGATTGTAATAATTTTCTAACAAAAAATCCATTTATAGCCTATTGGTTTATGTCCCGGAGGTAAATCAATCAATTTTCATGTGTTATTTTGTAAAATGGATTATATTTCAATTTGAACAGTCTCTTTACAATAAGTGATTCTGATGATTTCATAATAGCCTTATATGTTTGAGGTTCATTTTCATTAGCAAAGGTCATATAATCAGGGCCAAATTCTTTGGCTATTATTCCACGTTTACTCTGTCTTGGTTCAATATTTTCTTCTTTAACCCCAGAAGTATCATTTTCATTTAATTCATTTTTGAGATAATGTATCATTATACATTCTTTTTCTTGAATAATTTTCTTTATCCTTATAAGGAAAAATATTCTCAAAAATTCTTCTTATGCAGATTCCATGATTGAGTTTTTGTGTATGTTTTCCACCTTAGACTCATAAACCAAAAATTTATAGGTTGCGCTATTCTCGACAGGATCAAGATATATGCAATCTATTGTTTTTGTTCCAAGTTTAGTCTTTCTTGGTAAAGGAATTTGAACCTTTTCAAGACAAACCCACACTTTTATTCTTTTAAAAGCAGGCAATCTTCATTTAAACAATTTATAAGGAAATTGATTACTCTTCTTATGAGGAATTATATTTAATATCATATTTAAAGTAATGCAAGCATCACCCCATAAACAGTGTGGTGCCCCCGAAGTAATTATCGTTGCATTTATCATGTTTTTCAAAGTTCTATTGTTCCTCCATTTTGTTGAAGAGTATATGGAGCTGTAGTTTCATGCACAATTCCATGAGTACAACAAAATTCAGCAGGGTCATTAGATTCTTTCTCCTCATCTATCCGACCTTAATGTTTTTTATTTTTTTCTCACGTTGATTTTCAACCTAGCTTTAAATCTTTTGACCATATTTAAAGTCTCATCTTTAATATGCATTAATTATACATAACAAAATTTTGTGCAATCATCAATGAAATATATTTAATAATTATTTTCATCACAGGTTGCGGTTGCTTTATAATCACATAAATCAGTATGAATTAATCATAGTAAATTGTTGGATTTTTCAATAAATTTATGAGGATGACTTGCATATTTAGATTCTACACAAATCTCACACTTAGTAAAATTGTTCATAAAATTTTGGTACAACATTTAGTTTGAATAACCCTTCATAAATGTAACCCTTCCCTACATAAATCCCACCCTTGGTGAGAATAAATTTTTCCGACTCAAATACAAGTATGAACCCTTTGTTTCAAAAAACAGGGGCAGAAACTAAATTTTACAAATGCTTGACACATGCAGCACATTAGTGAGTGCTAAATCCTTCTCGGCAGTGAATTTCAAATTCACCTTCCCCTTCCCTTCAATTTTCGCAGTTGTAGCATTCCCCATGAACTATGATCTCCCATCTTTTATTTGTTGATATGAGGAGAACATCTCATTTGAATAGCATATGTGTTGTGTAGCCCCCATATCAACCCCCCAATCCACATCATTAGCAACCAGATTTGCTTCAATGACCCCTATAAACTGATTTTCAGAATCAGCAAGGTTTGCTTGGTTGGAATTTACAGCGCCTCCCCCTCCTTGAATTCTTCTATAGCGACAGTCTTTTGCTTTATGTCCTGGCTTTTACAAACTCAACAACCTACAACAATTTGCTTCTTGAAAGCCTTTGATTTATGTAGGGCGAGAGGGTTCATAAATGCACATTTGCCTTTTTTATTCTGAAACTTGCCCTTTGATGGATTTTCTCCAACCACATTGGCATTTGGCTCCAAGTAGACATCATCAGCCCATTCAATCTTCTGATTGTCCTCTTCAATGTGAAGTTTAAAAATCAATTGCTCAAAATCCATGTTCTTAATTAGATGTTTCATATATATTTTTAAAATCATTCCATGAAGTTGGTAATTTTTCAATAACAGAACCAAGAAAGAAATTTGAGCTAAGACTCATACCTTCAACATATGACTCGTGAACAATTACTTGCAGTTCTTCAACTTTGGTTGACAATAGGCTCGACATCAATCATTCTGAAATTCAGAAACTTGCCAACAATAAATTTCTTATAACAAGCAATTTCAATTTTGTATTTATTATTAAATGACTCCCACAATTCCCTTGCAGTTTTAAATGAAGAATAAATAATATAAAGGGAATTATCAAGAGCATTGGGAATATAGTTTCTGCAATTATATTCATCATTGTTCCAAGTATCAATTGCTTTATGATTTTCAGTCTTTTGAGCATTTGTTGGAGCACTTGTCCCTTCTCTCTCTGGCAAAAGCCTTCGGAGCCTCATTTGTTCAATAAAACAACATTTTACGTTTCCATCGTTTGAAGTCGTACCCCTTAAATTTCTTGGGTCCCTCTAGATGATTCTTCACAACAGATCCAGATTGATCCATCTATAGAAGTAAAGAAATTTGGGTCCTATATTGTCAGGACCAATCTAATATCTGCTCCAAATAAATAATATAATAATAAATTAAATAATAATAAAAAAAGAAATAAAGTTTTATAATAAAAATGAAACCTGAACAACGTCACAAATCTGATCGTAGAGGCTTGTTTGCAATGTAGTGTCCAAAGACAGATTTTCGTCCTCTCTTCTGCTACATTTCTTGAACGTTTATCTTAATGATACAAATATTCGTAACAAGTTCTTGCATAAGAACATGTCCCTAGCGAATCTTTTGAATGCTTTCAAATAGATAGAAGGGAGGAAGAAGATGAAATTTATATGTGTCTCAAACACAATATGATGCAACCTTTATATATGTGAAGTATTTCAATTCCAACCAATCGCAACTCTTCAAAACGATTTTTGAAAAGTAACAATCTTTCAGACAAAACTGATATGGCAATTAAAATTATCTTAGTAGTTTTTATTGGTAATATCCAAAATAAAATTAATAATTATAAATAATATTTAAAAATTAAAATATCAATTTATAAAAAATAATTTGTGATCAGGATTTCAAAAGCTCCAAGGGCCAATATTTGATTATATATATATATATAAAAGGAGTGGTGTCTGTAAAGTTTTCTCTCTCCATCTATATAAGGAGAGCTTTCATTCAGTTGTAGGCACGCTTCCATTTACGCAATAAAATTCCATTGTGAAACTTTCTCTCTAAATTACTCCCACACACTCTCACCTCCATCTCTCCCCTAAAAGTGGTATCAGAGCCTTTCTAACTTCATTTGGGGCTGGTGAAAGATATTATTACTTTCTTTCTTCTTAATTAATGCTTTATTATACTCTGTAATTATTATTCCTTTATATATTTAATGTCAGCTTGTAGCTAAATTGTTGTGGCTGGCCGGAGATGTAGACTAAGCTAAGTATGTAAAAAAAAAGAGTAAAAATGGGAAAGGTTTTTAGTGTTTTCTTGAAAGTTCATCTTTTAAGCCGTAAGTGCCGAGGATGGCGAAAGGTTGTTTGTTGGATGAACAAGAAAAAGAAAATTTTTGCTAAAATCATTCCACATCTTTGATTTTGGAATTTATTCCGTCTATCCCTTCGGGTTGATAGTTAAATGAGTAATTCATTCGTTTGGAAGTGTTCCGTCTATCCCTTCGTGTTGATAGTTGAATGAGTTATTCGTTTGCAAAGATGACCAAAAAGATTGTACTTTTATGTCATTTACTTTTCAAAGTTAATAAGTCATACTTAGCAAGACATCTATTATTCGGCCAACAACATCATTGTTCTTATGCATATGGATGATAATGATCATCATGATGAATTAATAAAAAATGCAGAATTAGTAGAATATACAATAAATTTGGATAAATTGAACAAATGGGTAATCCCATCCGTTACTTCAAATCAAATTTATAATATTGGATTATTTGATATGCGATCTAGGTTTGCTATTAAAACCATAGAGCAAACTATTAGAATGTCCGAAAATACTCAAACAATTAATTTGTTGAGTAAGAAAGATTTGATTCCTTTTAGAAATTATAAATTTATCCATATAGGATTAGTGCAAATTGCATTCAAACCCTTAAATTTATTAGTGGTTAATTCAAGTATTATGGCATATGTTAGAGATGGTAGATGTAGAGACTTCAAACCCTCTTTAGCAGCTCTAATTGAAACTAGTCTATGCCATGGACCGGTTTATTTTGATGTATCTCCAAATTTGACTCTATCCTTATCTGATAGTAACTTATTGAAAGCTATGCAATTAACCATTCATACTAATGGTTATAATTTTAAACAAGGAAGTGAAATAATAGCAATATGCTATAGGATTTATTATAATGTCTTACAAACTTTAAACCCTAAAGTGAAACAAATCTCGTTTTCAGGAACTACTATGGTAGTCCAAACTAATTTATTAACTTCAAATATAGCAACTAATAGGCTGATTAGATGGGATGAAATAAACTTCCCTACAACTTGGACCCTTCCTCAGGAAATAGAACCTGAACCAAAATTAAATAAAAAGATAGATCAAATAATTCAAACATCTAAAGAAGATGTAGAAATCAAATTTAACTCTCAAAGGACTATAAAATTACCTAGGTCAATGTCTGCTAGGTATTCCACCTCAAGTGAATATTATAATATTCCAAATGAGACTTTCAGAGCCTCAACTTCTCAAATGAGAGAAGAAGTTGAATCTGTAGAAGAAATAAGAATAAGTCAAAATAACATTCCAGAAGGAATTTATAATAAAGTTGAAAACAAAAGTAGGCAATCTCCTACTCAATCCGAAATGAGTTTTCATCTATGATTGATTACTCTTCAGGAAGTCTAATGAGAGGAATTCTTAATAAGGAATTCCAAAATGAAGAGCATAAATAATTTCGTGAGTGGTATTTTAATAAATACTCAAGAGAAGAATTAAACGAATTTAAAAATAAATATTACGAGTATTTAGAGAAAACCCAAGATTTTACATTTTTTGTAAAATGGTTTTTAAAACATCATATTGATGAGATAAATAATGAAATTTTAGTAATACAAAGATCTTGAAATACCAAACAAGGGGAAACGGTTAAGTCACCTTTTCCACCTGAACAAACCTTTTGTTTAAATAAAGATACTGAGGCTAATGCCTATGAAAATTTGCAGAGAATTGAATCTGCTCAAGTAACAATTAGAGAATTAAATACTCTAATTAAATCTCAAAGTTATACAAACACCTTTTTGATCTGTTTAGGTGATCAATTTGTATTACTAGAAAGAGAGTTAAACTCTCTTAAGAATACAATTGACAAACAAATGGATCAACAAAGATTGATAATTGATCAATTAAAACACCTAAATAAAGTAAATCAAGAAGAATCATTTCCACAGATACTTCTATGATTCAACCTCCTATCCTTGTTGAAGGATTTAAAATGGAGGATAATACTAATGAATTTGTTCATATTTTAGAACAAAAATTGAGAGATTTACATCTTAGTGTTCTTTCTAATGAAGGAACATCTAATCAAAATGAGTCTTCTGAAACTGATGAGATTGAGGCTGAGACTCAATCTAAATCTTCAGAAGAAAATGATGAAATTAATCAGTTAACTAATATGTTTGCTGACTTAAACATTGATAATAATGTCAGGGAATTAAACCCAATATATGCTCCTAAGCCTCTTGAAAAATATTATTAAAAGAGACCTTCGCCTCAAGATCTTCTTTTTGAAGAACCTGAGCTTCAGAATTCTTATTCTGGAAAAGCCATTTATAAGTGGAATATTGATGGCTTGAATGATAAACAAATTTTAGATGTAATACATAGAATAATGATGTATTCTACTGTGTGTAAACAACATGGTAACAGTGATAGTGCCATAGCAAATTTTCTAATCACTGGTTTTGTAGGACAATTAAGAGGATGGTGGGATAATTATCTTACTGAACCTCAAAAAATAGAAATAAGAAACCATAAAAAATTGGTTAAAATTGAATCAGGTAGTGCAATTGCCGCTACTGGAGAAGAAGATGGAGTGTACACATTGTGTCTTGCAATCCTATAACATTTTGTAGGAAATACAACTCCAATTGCCGAGAAGTTGCAAACACTTCTTCAAAACCTAAGATGTCCATCTTTAACCCATTTCAGATGGTATAAAGATACATTTTTATCTAGGATTTATCAATTAACAAACCCTAACTCAACCCATTGGAAATCTAAATTTATAGATGGCCTTCCTCATCTTTTTGCTGAAAAAGTTTGGCAATCCTTAAGAATGAAAAATGATGGAATAAATAATAATTATTCTGAATTAACATGTGGGCAACTAATTAGTGGTTGCATAAATGAAGGATTAGTTTTGTGTAATGACATTAAGCTAAAAAATCAATTAAAAAAGCAAAAGTTATCAGAAAAACACCAATTAGTTGAATTTTGTGAACAATTTGCGTTTGACCTTGGAAAATCATTAATTCCTGAGAAAAAATTTAAAATAAATAAAAAACATAAAATTGTGTACAAGAAAAATAAAGCTTTTAAAAATAAAGAAAAATATTACGAAAATCCGTATAAAAAGAACAATAAAAGGCATTATTATAAGGCTAAACCCAAGCAAAAGGGAAAAGCATTTATGCCTAAAAATGGAAAAAGAAAAGCAAAAAAACTTGATATAAGTTGCCATAAATGTGGTAAGATTGGCCATTATGCTAATCAATGTTGGACTAAGAAAGCCCTTAATGAAATAGAAGATGAACAATTACGTTCACAACTAAAAAAGATAATGCTTGTTGATTCTGAAGAGGAAATAGATTCTTCTAATGAAGAAAATTTCGAATTAGTGGAGACAACTTCTTCGGGGGGAGAGGAAGTAGATAAACCCAATAATAATTGTCAATGTAACGAATTAAGTAACGAATTAAGTTATTGGAAATCCATTGTGGATATGCATGGATTAAATGTGTTAATGCTGATCAAGAAAAAGCATTAACAATAATAGAATCAATTAAGAATCCTGAGTTAAAGGAAAAAATGCTTAAAGTTTTAATTAAAGATAAACAGGAATCACCTTTGATAATAGAAGCACCTTACCAATTAAGTGAGGTTTTGCATAGATTTCAACAATCTAATGTTAAAGAAACCCCTGTTTCTATTAAGGATTTAAAAAGTGAAATAAACTTGTTAAAATCTGAAATTTCTCAGATTAAACAAAATAATGAAGCCTTATCTACAAGAATGACCTTGTTAGAAACAAAATCTCTTAAAATGAAGGAGATTCAAGATGTTGCTTCTACAAGTAATACTATTGTTACTTCTATCAGTAATACTGAGATAAAAGGGTACTTAAATCTTTTAGACCAGGTTACCTCACAAAAATGGTTTGTGAGAATAACTTTAGTAATTAAAAGAGATTTTATATTAATGAATGAAATAGCACTAATTGATAGTGGTGCTGATTTGAATTGTTTACAAGAAGGAATTATTCCTACTAAATATTTTTTAAAAACTACTCAATCTCTTACCCAAGCAGGAGGATATAAATTAAGATTTAAATACAAATTATCTGATGCTTATATTTGTAATCAAAATATTTGTTTACCCACTTCTTTTATATTAGTGAAAGGTCTTACCCATAAAATTATATTAGGAACTCCTTTCCTAAATACTATTATGCCAATAAATAACATTGACCAAACAGGAATATCTACCATAATAGATGGTAAAGAAATAATATTTGAATTCATTACAGATCCTCAGACCCGTATGCTTAATGAAGTTAGGGATATTCTTTTAAATAAAGAGAAACAATTATGTTTTCTTAAGGAAGAAATAGAAATTTTGAATATCAATGAACAACTCAAACAGAGTAATATTCAAAATCAAATTAAATTGATTGAGCAACAATTTAATAATGAAATTTGTAATAGTTTACCCAATGCTTTTTGGGATAGAAAGAAACACTTTGTTTCTTTACCTTATATCGATGGTTTTGATGAAAAACAAATACCTACTAAGGCTAGACCGGCTCAAATGAACCGATAATATTTAGAATTATGTAAAAATGAAATTAATTCTCTATTAGAGAAAAAATTAATTAGAAAATCTAAATCTCCTTGAAGCTGCACTACTTTCTATGTGAATAACGCAGCTGAAAAAGAACGAGGTGTTCCTAGATTAGTAATAAATTATAAATCACTTAATAAAGTGTTGAAATGGATTATATATCCGATTCCTAATAAAAATGATTTATTAGATAGGCTAAATGAAGCGTTAATCTTTTTGAAATTCGATATGAAATCTGGATATTGGCAGATTCAAATTAGTGAATCTGATAGGTACAAGACTGCCTTTACAATCCCATTTGGGCACTATGAATGGAATGTAATGCCCTTGGATTAAAAAATGCTCCTTCTGAATTTCAGAACATAATGAATGATATTTTTAATCCATACACAGAATTTATAATTGTTTATATTGATGACGTTTTAGTATTTTCTAAAACAATTGATCAACATATTAAACATTTAAAAATATTTAAAAATCTGATAATTCATAATGGGTTAGTAGTATCTGCCCCTAAAATGAAATTATTTCAAACTCAAGTTAGGTTTTTGGGTCATAATATTGACCAAGGAAAAATTATTTCTATAGAGAGAAGTATTGAATTTGCTTCTAAATTTCCTGATGTCATAAATGATACAAAACAATTACAAAGGTTTTTAGGAAGTCTAAATTATATTTCAGACTATTATGCTAATTTAGCTAAGGATACAACTATATTATATTCTAGATTAAAAAAGAATCCTAAACCCTAGAGTGAGGAACATTCTCATGCAGTAAGAACTATTAAATCTAAGGTAAAATGTTTACCTTGCCTGTCATTGGCAAATCCAAACTATTTTAAAATAGTAGAAACAGATGCTTCCGATATAGGATATGGAGGTATTCTAAAGCAAGTAAATCCTGAACATTCAAAAAAAGTTTTTGTTCGATTCACATCGGGAAAATGGAATCCCACTCAGTTGAAATATTCAACTATTAAGAAAGAAATGCTTTCTGTAATAAAATGTATTTCAAAATTTCAGGATGATTTATTAAATCAAAAATTTTTACTAAGAATTGATTGCGGTTCAGTAAAATCTATTATTGAAAAAGATGTTAAAAATCTTGTGGCAAAGCAAATATTTGCAGGATGGCAAGCTCAGCTATCTGCCTTTGAATTTGACATTCAATATATAACGGGAGAAAATAATTCCCTTGCTGATTATTTAACCCGAGAATTCTAACTGAGAAAATGACAACCCCTAATAGGGGAAGAGGTTGCGGTAATGGCCGTGGTCGAGGACGGATACCTTATCACGAATTACCAAGTGTTCCTATAATAGGAGATTGACCAATTTGCCAAGCAACCAATATATCAATGAGGCCAATTTACCCCTCTAGGCCAAGAAATATGCAACAATCCTCTGCACCAAGCAAAAAGGAAGATATGGCTTCCACCTCATCATCTAATACGATGCTATCTTATAGAGAGATATTACAATTACTGAGAATGCTCAGGAGCAAGAATACTATGAAAATCCCATCACAGAATTTGTGATGTATATTGAGGATGAGGACCTCAAAATTACCAGAAATGATGCTTGGTCAATTAAGACCAGATACCTCGAATCCAGAGGTTATCCAGGCCTCCATGGATAGGCAAGACCTAATCTGGAAATATTACTCATAGTTACTGAATCAGTAACAATTACTCATCACTATAAAACCAGTTCCCAATTGGTTTTATAACTGGTGGTCAAAATTTGGTCATTCTTTGGAAATTTTACCAAAAGAAATTGGAGATTTATATAATCCCTGGTGTGATAATAGTCCACTAGTTGCACAATTGCAAACAGAGAAATTGATTTATGGACAATGTCCTTTCTTATTCTTTGCAAAATTTCAAATCCCATGAATTTGGAGGTGGACAATATCCATCTCTAATGATGATCTTGATATCCCAATTTTACAAAGAAATTTCTTTTTTAAATGGTGGGGTAGAATGAATGAGGAAGATTTAAAAAATTTGACAGTTAAAATTCAAATTGTTATTAATGAGGACCGTAATAAAGGGTCTAAAGAGCAATGTTTCCAGCCAGGCTCCATGAGTAGCCTAAAAATTTACTTTCAGAGAAAATACCCCAAGAAATCTGAAGAAAAAATCATGGTGAAGGTTCTGGATCACATGAAGAACCAATTCCTCTCTGCATTTCTCCCTAATTCAGCAAAGGATGATGACTCGATGAAAACTGTTTCATCACATGGATCACTGGACTCCATTAAGACTTTTCATTGTCTGGCAGGCGAGACTCAGCCCGAGCCAACTCAAGAAGATATTTGGGACTCCTTAATAGATGCAATATCTCAGCAAGCTAAAGCTGCATCAAAGGGGAAAGCCCCAGCCAAAGACTAAAGGTGAAATGACTAGTAATCCTATTAAATCTGCCTTTGATGAAATTAACAAAAAGGAACGACAGCTCCGTAAGGAAATTAAGGAGCTTGATGATGAAATCAAAGAAGAATTAAGGAAAAATTCAAATGCATAGACCAATCTGGTCACAGTCCTAGATAATGTGAGGTGGGCTAAAAAACAAAAAATCAAGTTACTTAAATTAAAGATATTATATATATATATATATATATATATATATATATATATATATATATATATATATATATATATATATATATATATATATATATATATATATAATCATATAATCTATTGAATATCCAATATAAATCTCCATCTACTCCAACGCCCAACTCTTATTTAATGAGTCTAATGGTTACACTAATATAAAGACCTTTAGGGGTGGTAGTCACATCAGGATAAGGATTACTATTAAACCCAGTAGTATTAATTCCCTCATTATTATGACCGGGACTAATATTACCAACCTAAAAAATTAACTATTGTTTGGTAATACCGGATTATTATAATTTAATCTTATCCTTAGGCATAGAATTAGTGGGTTATTTCCAACAATACCCCAACATTCTTTTTTCTCATTATGCAGTTTTATTATACAAACGATAAACATACATATTTGGATTGCCATGAATCAAGCCCTTACTAAGAAAAAGTAGACATGTCCAAACAACCTGATGCTACCATGAGAAATCTTGGTTGCACAGGGACTGAAGTGGCAATGGATACTTCGGCAGCTTCCTCCTTGACAGGTCGTCTACACACAAGAAACACACGTGAACTAGGCCGGGGGTGTCTCCAGCGTACCCCCTCCGGCGTGAAAATAAGGTTAGATGGACAAGGAAGAGAGTACAACAATGAAGGTTTAGAGAGAGAAGGTAGAGAGAGAGATCTCACCATGCAATGAGCACTATTCACCCTTTATATACTCCTAAGCCCCCCATGTGCCTTGCACATGGGGGGACACTTGTCAATCATCCAAAGGAGGTCTCTCAACCAACCTCAACTTAGTGGGATTTCACTATTCACCTTGTCACATCAATCATCCATCACAAGTATTTAGGGTTAGGGGCGTAGGCGACAATCAACGTAACATCCTGGTAACGCCCTATGTTCCATGTCGCTCTGGCGACAACCTGATTATAGGCGACATCAACTGTTATGTCGCCCTAACCTAGGTAGCTTGCGAGCAACGTACTCCTCTTACTTATCAGGCGAGCATGAGCTCGGCCATGTCTTTCGCATGGCCCCATTGGCCCAAAAATCTGTATCCCCACGTCCCTTCTCGCCGGGGCCTATTTAAATAGCTCCAAGGAGCCTATTCCTTTTAGGTCGCTGCCAGGGCAAATTTCCTTGGGCGGCCCAAGCCCAGTGGGCCTGGACCTTAATTAGCTATTGGGCCCGGTTTCTTATTATTAGGGCCCAATGTATTTTATAGGATCGTATCAGAAGCCCCCAAGTTCAAGCCTTGGATTATTTATGGTCCAGGCGAGAACTTTATTTGATGTCGCATGATTCTCGTAGTTTATTCTTCATATGGGCGAGGAAACAGGCCTTGTCCGTCACGCATGTGACACGTGTCGTAACGGGGGTGAGCCAGACGGTTGGGGGGCCGTACACTTGCGTTGGGAACCGAGCCGTCTCCTCTTAAATGTTCACAATAATGGGGGGAATTTCAAAAATCATACCCCTCCATTAATTTCCTCTCGTAAATCCCCCCAAACCCTTCCATTCCTACACTTTCGGAGTTTAAAAACCCCTCACCATCATCTCACACTCTGCACTCCCCCCAGATCGCAGACGCCCCACATTTCCAACTTATCCGCATATTTCGGAGCATTCTAAGGAGTTTCAGGAGAAGAAGGGTGGCGTACAGAGCTTTCAAGCTTCCTTTTCAACTACTCCTTCAGACTTTTATTCCAATCTGCAACTTCCCAGGTAATTTTTCTAACTTTGACTTCCCGCATGAATTCTCGCTTGAGTTCTTGCTTGAATTCTCGCTAGGATTCTCGCAGTTGCAATTTTAAGTTTTCTCGTAAATGGTCAAGTCTTTTTTCCAAAACTTGTTAAGTCTGGTTAGAGCGCAATAGATGGGGAGAGGGTTTTCAAAAAAGAGAGATGAGGGCAGGGGCTTGCATCTCAATTATAGATCATTACTCCTTGCTTAGGCGACATGAGTTTGGATGTCGCCCTTTCCTCTCCCCCATAATACCTGATCCCATGCACACTTTCTTCACAAGATTATACCCCCCTCCTGCCTGTGACATCTCTTTCCTTGAACTGATTTTTCTAGCACTATCGTAGCCCCCAAATTTACTTGGTCCTCCCTTCTATTCACAGGTCATGTCTTCTTCCAACTCAACATCTGACCATGATGTCTCGGACACCTTAGCAGCCGAGACCCTAGAGCGACAACCTGTCTCACAGGGTTCTTCCAACCCTTAGGTCGCCGGCTCCAGCAGCTCTTCTTATACCCATTTGCAAACTCACCATTATGTTAAGTATGGGATTAACCCGGACATTTATCATATAGAACCATATGTTGGGGACTTATCCCTTGCCGCTATGCGAAATAGAAAAGATGGGGTCATTGTGTTTCCATCTCAATTAGACGGCGGCCTTAGGATCCCAATAGACCCCTTCCTTGTCGCCGTTTTAATCCACTCCCAAGCCGCCATTGTAGATCTTCATCCCAATGCTATCAGGGTTCTTACGAGTTACCTAGTGATTTGTAGGGCCTTAAAGCAAGAACCCACACTTCCCCTGTTTGTTAACTTGTTTGATGGTTATACTTCTGTATCTCAGAGGCATGGCGTAGTTGAAAACCGACTTTCTGTCAAGTACAAGAGTCCTAGACTTCTTACCCCCTTACCTAGAAAAGTCCACAATTGGCAATCCAACCCACTTCTGATTATATCCCGTATAGGCTGAACTCATCCATGCGACCTTGGCGACATATACACAAAGATCATAACCCGGAATGCCTTAGTTTCTGGCGACACCAGGCTGAGAGCAAAAATTTTTAAGGTTTTAGAAGATGCCTCAGACACAGGGCTAGCGCTATTTTCATGGCGGGATATACTATCTCGCCCTTCCCTGCTTAGGAAAGTTGGTCTTCCCGATTACCGCTATCCTGACGACGAATCTCGCCTGATCATCAAACCACTAGACCCGTACCCTGGTTGGGACCGTCATTCTGGGGATGTTCTCGCCTCCGAGTGCGGGCCTTGCAAAAAGAAAGATCACTGTTGCAACGCTATGTTTGAGGTTTTAAGTACGTATTTCATTTCTCATTAGTTTTTACTTTGTTTTTCTATTTCTCTTTATTCAACATCTTTTTCCGGCTCAGGTTTTCGACTCATGGACATCTCCGACAGACGTGCCAATGCCGCGGCCAGATTCGATGGTCGTCGTAAGCGACTTACCAATGCCCGCCAAGCCGAATTATCCAAGGCCCCGGAGATAGAGCTCCCCATTTCTCGCGACGGGGATGATGCAGAGCAATTGCTCGCGAGAAGGCTGCGTGCCGCCCAGGAGAGGGCGGCGGGGCAATCGCGAAAGTCTAGCCGAGCAAAAACTCCTCTAAGGTCATCCGCCATTTCGCAACAGGAAGAGAGAATGGAAGTAGAAGCAGGTGAAGAAGATGCTGAGGTTGCTGTGATAGAGCCTATCCCGCCGGTCAAATCCCCCCAACCCTCTGGTTCTCGCGCTCACAAAGGGTGCGCACCGAGGAGAAACCGAACCAGTGGAAGAATCAGGCGAAGGGGAGGCTGAGTTGGTGAGTGGCTTAGGGAAGGATTTGAGATGCCTACGGAGAGAAGACTTGTACAATCTTGGTGTGGAAATTGCCTCGGTTCCCCTACTGGAAGGTTTTAACCTTCATTCCCGTGATCCTCACAACAGTCTCATCGGCGCCGGCATACTTGAGCGGACCTGCGACAGGGCGGCCATAAGAGAAGTGGTTGAACAAGACGTTGACTTATCTTTGAACTTTGCCGGCCTTGATTTGTAGCGTAAGTGCTTGCCGCTTAACACTTTGTACTTAGTAATCTACTTTTAATTCATCAACATCCTTCAAACTATTAACTTTTCCCGAACCTTCACGGGTGGCGAGTACTGCGTGGATTCAGGGACAAATACAAACTGGCGATGCGTGAGGCCGAGAAAGCGGATAAGGCTCGCAAGCGCGCAGCGGCTGAGAGAGAAAAATACAAAGGTAGATGTGGCGAGATGGAGAAGGAGTTGGCATCACTGCAAGGCGAGCAACTGAAGGCGGCAGAGGTACTGAAGGCAAGCGAAAATAAGGCCTTGCAGGCTGAGGATAAAGCTAAGGAGGTTTCCGCGAGAAAGGTGGCGCTAGAGGAGAAGATTCGGGCCCTAGAAGCCGACAACCTGGCCTGACGACCAAGAATGATGACACGATCACGGAGATTGCCGCCAACAAAGAGAGAGCGAGATCGCGCGATGGACATGTACGACAAGGCTTTACTTCATGTCATGCGGGCGGCGGCAGCAAGCTCTGAGGACATCCCGGCTATAACTCCTGAGCTTATCGCGAAATGGGGCTCAGAGCAGATCTACAGTGACTTTTGTCGCCGCGGTCACCCCATTGTCCCTTACGAAGACGGAGAGCTTAAGGCTTTGGCTGCAGAAGACGAGCTTCTGGGCAAGCCGGTCTGGGAACCTCCTGCCCTCATCGAAAAAGATGCTCTATCAATGTGGGTGGACTTAATTGGCGAAAAAGGTCAAGCTCTCCTAGCCGCTAAAAACGCCGCTCGCGAAGCCCGCCGTGCTGTCCGAATCTCTGCTGGCGAAAAACAACCCTCTGCCTCCTGATTTAATTGTGGTTCTTTTTTAAACAATGTTTTGTGGTTTGCTCTCAGACAATTTACTTTCTTGCTTTTTAAACAATGGTATGCTTTTGGGAATGTCGCGGTTTGCGACTTAGACATTTATATCTTATTTTTGGATTGGTGTCGCGGTTTGAGACTTAGACATTTACATCTTATTTTTGGATTGGTGTCGCGGTTTGCGACTTAGACATTTGAAACTTGATCTTTTGTGGTTTGTTGTCGCGGTTTGCGACTTAAACATTTTTATATGGTTGTAAGGTCGCGGTTTGCGGCATAAACATTTATGCTCTTTTTAATTTGGTGTCGCGGTTTGCGGCTTGATACTTTACTTTTGCGTACCCGTATGTGGCTCTCTTAAACTTTTGCTTTCTTATAACTTCAATGTCGCTCTTATCGACTTTGCTATACCTTTGATTATTGTGTATTCTCCTCCATGCTCATTTTGATTTTTCTCATGTCGCAATGCGACTTTATTTCCTTGACTCGCCGTCATTGCTCTACAGTAGTTTAGATGCCGCGATTGGCATCTTGCCTTGACCTTTGCTTTCATAAATTCTTCTTTGATACTTCATTATGTCGCCATGCGACTTCAACTCTATACTTTGTTATTACTCTGCTTACTGTAATTTGCGTTGAAATTCTACCTTTAATATGTCGCCATTTTTGCTTCGACAGTTACCTTTTCGCTTCGATAGTTTATCGAAGACTCCTTTCTCATAACTTACCTATATACATACTACTCCCTCCAAAAGAGTGAGGCTTGTCTTTAGGCAGCCTTACTTTATTGTTAGGATCATTTGCATAACATACTTTGCGAAAGTGATTCAGGTTATTGATTGAATGTAACCAGTGTATAAGAGAGAATCCTAACTGTTAGATTCATAACTGTCAGATAAACTGAGAGATGAATATAACAGATTTCCTCTTTTGATATAAACCCTGTTCTATATATGTATTCCTTTATCAAAACAAACTAACTAAGATGTTGATCAAAGTTAGGTTTTAACAACTTCCCCTTCTTTGGTAAAGTTAGGCTTGACCTGGCATTTCGCTCTTCCAGGTCATAAGGTTTGGTGCCTAGCATTTCGCTCTTCTAGGTCACCGCCCCTTTATTTCGCCCATAAAAATTTTGAAACTTTTCTAGGCGCCTAGCATTTCGCTCTTCTAGGTCGCCGCGCCTGGCATTTCACTCTTCCAGGTCGTAAGGTTTGGTGCCTAGCATTTCGCTCTTCTAGGTCACCGCCCCTTTTTATCTCGCCCATAAAAATTTTGGGACTTTTCTAGGCGCCTAGCATTTTGCTCTTCTAGGTCGCCACGCCTGGCATTTCACTCTTCCAGGTCGCAAGGTTTGGTGCCTAGCATTTCGCTCTTCTAGGTCACCGCCCCTTTTTATCTCGCCCATAAAAATTTTGGGACTTTTCTAGGCGCCTAGCATTTCGCTCTTCTAGGTCGCCGCGCCTGGCATTTCACTCTTCCAGGTCACAAGGTTTGGTGCCTAGCATTTCGCTCTTCTAGGTCACCGCCCCTTTTTATCTCGCCCATAAAAATTTTGGGACTTTTCTAGGCGCCTAGTATTTTGCTCTTCTAGGTCGCCGCGCCCGGCATTTCACTCTTCCAGGTCGCAAGGTTTGGTGCCTAGCATTTCGCTCTTCTAGGTCACCGCACCTTTTTATCTCGCCCATAAAAATTTTGGGACTTTTCTAGGCACCTAGCATTTCGCTCTTCTAGGTCGCCGCGCCTGGCATTTCACTCTTCCAGGTCGCAAGGTTTGGTGCCTAGCATTTCGCTCTTCTAGGTCACCGCCCCTTTTTATCTCGCCCATAAAAATTTTGGGACTTTTCTAGGCGCCTAGCATTTCGCTCTTCTAGGTCGCCGCGCCTGGCATTTCACTCTTCCAGGTAGCAAGGTTTGGTGCCTAGCATTTCGCTCTTCTAGGTCACCGCCCCTTTTTATCTCGCCCATAAAAATTTTGGGACTTTTCTAAGCGCCTAGCATTTCGCTCTTCTAGGTCGCCGCGCCTGGCATTTCACTCTTCCAGGTCGCAAGGTTTGGTGCCTAGTATTTCGCTCTTCTAGGTCACCGCCCCTTTTTATCTCGCCCATAAAAATTTTGGGACTTTTCTAGGCGCCTAGCATTTCGCTCTTCTAGGTCGCCGCGCCTGGCATTTCACTCTTCCAGGTCGCAAGGTTTGGTGCCTAGCATTTCGCTCTTCTAGGTCACCGCCCCTTTTTATCTCGCCCATAAAAATTTTGGGACTTTTCTAGACGCCTGGAACCACTATCTCCAGACGCCGCGCCTGGGCCTCAATGTCCCCAGGTCGCACTCCATCTTCAAGCTTTATCAATCCATCTTTAAGCTTTATCAACCCATCTTTAAGCTTTATCAATCCATCTTTAAGCTTTGTCAGTCCATCTTTAAGCTTTGTCACAGCATGAGTGGCAACAATCTTTATCGCTTTCTTCAAGCTTTCATGGCAGCAACTTTCTTATCCTGGTTCATGAAGCCATCAATCAAAGGGGAAATTTATTAGTATTTTACAAGTAACCCATTCGCGACAATCATATTGAAAATACCTCCCACCATTGCTTTCATGCTATACACAAATTTACATGCCATCAGATCTACAAATTTTACATAACTTCCCCTCCCTATCGACAGTCAAAATATCAACAAGGAAAAGTTATACAACTTTTATGATCTACGGCAAACAATCAAAAAGAGAATAGAAAGGTCGCTGCGGCTTCACTGATAGAATCGCTTGAGATGGTCGACACTCCAAGCGTTCTTCAGCTCCTCGCCATCCGGTTTTCGCAACTTGTATGTTCCTTCTCGCACCACGCTTGACACTTGAAATGGACCTTCCCACTTCTCGTTCAACTTGGTGTAACCTGGCTTGGCTCCAGTTACCTCTGTACTTCTCAAGACCCAATCTCCGACATCAAAAGACCTTTTATTAACTCGCCTATCATGCTTAGCCTTCATCCTTTGTTTGTAATTGATCATTTTCATTCTCGCATACATCCTCTTCTCATCAATCAAATCTAAATCATTGCACCGCCTTTGTCCGTTTCTCGCCTCATCATAATAAGTAACCCGATATGTTGGCAGAGCCATCTCGGCAGGCGCCATAGCCTCCGATCCATATGTAAGGGCAAAGGCAGTCTCACCAGTTGATCCTTTGACAGTGGTTCGCACATACCATAAAGCTACAGGCAACTCCTCAAGCCATGCTCCTCCCCTTCCTTCAAGGTTTTTGCGCAAGGTTACAATGATCTGCTTGTTAGCCGCTTCTGCCTGACCGTTGCACTGTGGTCGGTAAACCGCCGACATCCAATGTTTAACATTAACTCTTGCACATTCTGCCGAGAATTTCTTTCCAAACTGAGTACCATGATCCGAAATGATTGCTCGAGGGACTCCATATCTACACCAAATGTTTTCCTGCACAAACTTGATAACCTGATCCTTACTAATTGTCGCTAAAGCTTTAGCCTCGGTCCACTTTGTAAAATAATCAACTGCGACAACCACATACTGGCAACCACCCTTGGCCTTCGGGAAAGGCCCTATCAAATCTATTCCCCACATGTCGAACGGCGAGTTGGCCTGATAGGTGTCTGCTCGGTGGCTGGTTGTCGCGGAATATTGCCAAATCGCTGACACTTCTCGCACTTCTTAACATACAACTCTGCATCTTTCCTTAAGCTGGGCCAATAATATCCATGAAATAATATTTTGTCAGCTAGCGTTCTCGCACCAGGATGGCCTCCACAAATACCCTCATGAATTTCAAATAGTACTTTCTGCACCATGCTCGGCCCAACACACCTCATCAACGGCTTCGAGAAGGATCTCCTATATAACACTCTGAATTGTCACGGCTTGAATCACAAGTGATATCCAAGGTGATAACAGCACCAACGATAGCACTTGGGATGGCACACACACACACTTCGAAAATAAAACAATTTTGTAAAAGAGTTTGCAGCGGAATAAAACACCAAAATTGTTTTTCTCAAGTTATATAAATATAACTTGAGAGTGCCTCTTAGGCAAGACTTTATAATCACTATGAATGAATTTACAAAGCCGAAAGTTCCCTATAGCTATATCTATTTTGAGCTCTATGGAACAAGAGATAAAGAACGGAATCCTATCCTAGCCTTCACACACCTTGATACCAAGGTAATCAAGTGCGAAATTACAAGGGAGAAAGGATTTAAAAAGAACCAAACAAAGAACTTTATCTCTAAGCTTTTCGAAGGTGTGAATGTGATGAAATAATTGGCATATCTTCAAATAAACCTTCCAAGCTTATTTATAGTCTTCAATTACTTGAAGGCTACTTCAATAACAGCCTTGGGGCTGGTCTTTGCACGTGTAGGAGGTGTAGGGAGAGTGGTTGAAGTTGTTCCACAATTCTAGCTCCCACTTCCTATTTTGTAGCAACCTAGTTGTTGAATCCTCAAGCCATGCTTCCATGCCTTGTACTCCCTTGCTTTATCATCCTTGTACTTTTTCTATAACTCAGCAACAACCTTTGACAAAGTCCACACACGTGTTGTTGTTGTTTGCCAAAATTACGAATTAATACATAAAATGTATTAATTATTTTCTTCCAATTTCCACACGTGTCTAGCTCCTTCTTTGATGCTATTGCACCACTGAAATACAACCATAAACCATAGACTATACAGACCATATTAGCACGTTAGTCCATTAAATAACAAACAAGAAATATACAACTATATAATTTTCAGTCCAGGATATCATCTGCGATATCACTTGGGAAATCATCTACGATATCACCTGCAGATTACACTAACAATCTCCCCCTTAGTTGGATATTTCTTTCCAAACTTAATGTCTTTGTCTGTAGGATAAGTCTATATACAAATGTACAGTATAGACCATAGAATAATATCTCCACAAAAAATTAACTCCCCCTTAATCAAGGAGCTAATCCTAAACAATGATTTATCATAATAAACTAATTTATTTCAAACTTTAAAAAGTTTTCGAAATAAACTAAGTAACCATTAAAAACCATAACCATTGTAGCAAAATATCATCCAAAAACTAGCAAAAAAACAACCTAGCAGTTTAAGTTATTAACAAACCAACTAAAGTGTTTTAGCAAAAATAAACAAAATAAAAGTAAATTGTTTAAAGAACCACCACCATCACCAAAATAAAAACATTGTTTATAGGACCACCACAAAAACAGTCACCCATATGATAGTGGCAACATCAACCTTCAGGTTTGTCAACCTTCAGGTTCAGCTTTCTTCTTCTTCAAACTCCTCTTCTTCCTCCTGATCTCCTTACCTATCACTTCCACCATCACTTGGGCCAAGATCGGTGGTAGCACTCTTGATAGCACCGGCTCAAGTTCCAAGAAGCAGATCCTCCCCTGTTTGGGAAGAAATTTCATCAATAAAAGCATACATTACCGCTTAAGCTTAGCCCGTCCCTCGGCCAAGTTCTCCTATTGCACTTATTTGTTTGTGCGGGAAGTTGAGAGCTGTAGCCTTTGGGATTGATGGTCGAGTTGCCCAAAAGATTCATCATGTTGTTCGAGAATACTTGCGGCATCGGTTCTGCAAAAGTATGAGGGGCAACACACAGAAGCACTTGGGGTATCACGTGAGATAGCACTGGGAGGAGCGGGGGTTGTTTCATCGATTTGTTCCAAGGAAGATCTTTTGTATACCTTTTACCCTTTTTCGAGTTGTTGATCAACGGTATAGTACTCGGGTTCGAGTGGTAAAAACATCGAGGCTTCAATGGGCAAGGATTGAAATACCAAAACTTTGAAGATTAGAGAAGGATAGGGGAAAAAGCTAATGTTCACTTCCTTTTTCTACCCCATGAAGCTAAGTGTTTAAACACTAATCTTCCAAAGTTAATCCTTAAATTTTTACCCAATCTATACAACACATTCGCATGCTCCAAAGTCACAATAGGTTCATTAGTTGTAGGAAGCCAATTGAAGATGCACGGTTTGTGTAGTGCGAGAATAGAGAGAAGATAATCTAGAAGCATGAAGTTTCTCTTTCAAAGGCCAAGGCTGCAGTTTGTTGTGAGTGAGCAATTTTACCATTTCATCTCTATTGACCCTAATGCTCTCATCATCTACATTAGGGAGGCCTAAAACTTTGTTAATCGGGCGGGAGTAAAAGAATAGACTCTTCCCCTAACAAACACTTTTCCATATTTAGCGAGACCCTTCATCATCCAAATGAGCATGCAAATTGGCAAAGAAATTGCGAATAACACTCTCAACAAAAGCGATGCATGATTATTAGCATTAATAAAATTCCTGTCCTTTAAAAAGCTGAACCACTCCTTCCTTTTCCATGACCCTCATCAATGTGCTTCTCTTTTAAAATTCTCTTACTTAGACTATTCAACCACGAGTTCCATATTTTCCTTTTTATAATACTCCAAAGTAAGAAAAGGTTTTGGAAAAGCTTTATCCTCTTCGGTTTGAGTAACCTCATCACCCGAATTATCACTAGAGGAATGTTTAGGAACAGAAGAGGGGGCAAGTGTTACCTCGGATGATATCCTCTTCTTGCTAGCACTTCGGTAGCACTCACATTTGCCCTTGGCCTTCTTTTACGATAATCGAGAGAGAGTCTCCTCTTCATCACCATCTACCCAAGCGTCAAATGAGTCCACAAGGCTCCTTTTCCTTGTTTGCTTCAAAGTTCTCGTCACTCACATGGGGTGAGGACACATTAATAGAGCTTTACGAGACTTCAACTGGATCAAGAGAGGTATTTGAAGTTGCCTTGGACTTGATTGATCTAATGCGGTTGGAAGACCTCCTTTTTGCGATTTGGGAAGACAGCTTGGCAGTTGGGGCTTTCCTCTTCCTTTTTGGCTCGGTAGGGATGAGAGTCACCTTAGGAATGCCTTGATCAAACGAGGTAATGGGGCCAGAGGTAGGAACAATCGCCATTGTTGGTGGAGAAGAGCTTGGAGTGATCATTGGGGAAGTTTCCATGGCCACTCGAGATGCCACGGATGGAGCAATGCTAGGTGAGATGTCCATTTGGTCCGTGTGGGAAGGTTCGGTACTAGCTTTGGATGGAGATGCCATGGAGATATGAGGGAATTTTGGAACGTATTTTTGACCTAGGATTTTTGGGAGAGAAGAAGACGCTAGAAGGAGGGTTTTAGAGAGATGAGGGTAACGGATAGAGAGAGATACGGAGGAGGTTGAGAGAAAATAGGGAGAAAGAGATTAAATGGGAAACAAAGTTTTAATTTGATTTGACATTTAAAAACCTATCTAATCTACCCCTATTTATTCTCAAACTAATCCCTATCCACACAATTCCAGAGTAAACCCTAACCACATCTTTTAAAACCTCAATACTTTTTTAAACAAACAACACGGTTGCAAAATAAAGTAAAAAATATTTTATTTTTTTTAAATAACACGTAAAATAAAAATAAGTTAAGAAAAAATATTTTGTAACTAAGCCCAAAACATTATATGCACAACTCAAAATAAATATGGGTTAGTAACAAAACTAAGTTTACCAAAAATAAAGGAAACTTGTTGAAGACGTTTTCAAAATCGTAAACTCTTTAATTAAAAAGACTTTCAGATTTTGAGAAATTAATCAACAATATTTCGAAAATAAATAAAAAAACTAATATAGCACACACTAATGTGTTAAGGCAATGATGGCAACACGTAGGATAACACATATGATATAAAACCCCTTGATAAATATTTTTTCAGTTTCAAACACTTGAGGCATAACAAGCTGAGCATTTTTCATGCACTTTAGGCATTATATGCCTATATATAATTTTTTAAGTACATTGCTTGTTAAACACGTCTCAATACACTTCTTTAAACAAGAAAGCAACGTAGTAACGAGCTCCGTGCTTCAAGTTATATTTCAAGTGTAGAGACCAAGTGATCTATGTCTTTCAAGTAGGGTACACTGTAGTAGCGAACTCCATGTCCCTAATACTCAGCATAAATCACCTCATACCTTCTCATTGGCAAGAGTACATCGTTGCGGCGAACACCGTGCCCCGAGCTCGAGAGAAGAGTATGAAAAAAATGCCTTTGCCTTTTATTTATCAAAAGAAAAGATTAGTGACCTTGTCACTTTAAGCATATGAAGGGGAATGATATCGGACGTGCTAATCCTAAATAATAACCTACCATAACAAAAAGGTCAGCATGTGCCACTGTTAGAACTAACCTAGCTAGAATAAACAAATAATAAAGTATTTTTTTTTTTTTTTAAGTAAATAACCAAAGAGAAAAAAAATACACTAATATACAAGTGTTACCCTAAGTGATAACATCACAGGGTAGCACGACGAGCAGTAACTCGGAGATTACAAAGACCAAGAGATCTTTTCAAACTAGAAAATCTCTCGTGGTCTAAGGCCTTGGTAAAGATGTCAGCCAGTTGATACTTAGTATCAATATGATCAATATTAATTAGGCCTTTATCTACCATATCTCTAAGAAAATGATGACGTATGTCAATGTGTTTGGTACGGGAATGTTGAACTGGGTTTTTGAAATGTTGATAGCACTCGGGTTATCACGAGTACATAGTCAAAGAATTACTCTCTAGGCCATAGTCATCTAACATATGTTTTAGCCAAATAAGTTGTGAACAACAACTACCGGTACCACATACTCGGACTCGAGTGTGGAGAGAGAAATACAATTTTGTTTACGACTATACCATGAAACTAAATTGTTGCCCAAGTAAAAACACCCCCACTAGTACTCTTCCTATCATCCATATCCCCGCCCAATCCGAGTCACTAAAGCCAACCAAATTGGTATTAGTATCCTTACTAAACCAAATCCCTAATTCACTTGTTCTGAAACATATTTAATTATCTTTTGACGGAATTAAGGTGAGAGACTTTAGGATTGGCTTGATAACGTGCACAAACACACACGCCGAACATGATATCGGGACGACTAGAAGTGAGATAGAGAAGGCTACCTATCATTGAACGATAAAGAGTAGGATCAACATCCTCACCTACTTGATCTCTACCAAGTTTGAGAGAAGAACACATGGGGATTTTTGAACTTTTGCTCCTTCCAACCCAAACCTTTTACTAGGCTCTTTGCATACTTGCTTTGTGAAATGAATATTCCTTCATTTGATTGTTTCACACTGCAAGCCTAGAAAGAATGTTAACTCTCCAATCATGCTCATTTCAAATGTTGATGTCATAGCCTCTACAAAATCTTTTAAACACGTTTGAGAAGTAGAGCCATAGACTATGTCATCAACATAGATTTGAACAATGACTATTTCTTTGCCATGCCTTAGGATAAATAAGGTCCTATCCGCTTCACCTCTTGTGAATCCATATTCAAGTAAGAAAGAGGTTAAGCGACCATACCATGCACGTGGAGCTTGTTTCAAGCCATATAAAGCTTTATCAAGTCTATATACATGGTTTGGTAGATTAGGATCTTCAAATCCTTTTGGTTGTTCAACAAAAACTTCTTCTTTTAAATAACCATTTAAAAAGGCGGCTTTAACATCCATTTGAAACAAAGTAATTTTTAGAAAACAAGCTATAGCCAAGAGGAGTCTTATGGATTCTATTCTAGCAACGGGAGCAAAGGTCTCATCAAAGTCAACACCTTCAATTTGGGTGTAACCTTGTGCTACGAGATGAGCTTTGTTCCTAACAATATTTCCTTGCTCATCTGATTTGTTTTTGAAAATCCATTTAGTACCAATAACATTTGTATTACTAGGACGTGGTACTAAACACCAAACTTCATTACGAGCAAATTGGTCAAGTTCCTCTTGCATGGCTTGTATCCAAAAATTATCTTTTAAGGCTTCGTAAATATTTTTGGGTTCTAAAGAAGAGACAAAACAGGAATATTTTACCTTGTGGTATGTGGTGGACATACACACATACCTTGCCATTTCACGGTCACTAAAATGTCCTTTGTTCCTTGTTTGTACCCCTTCACTAGCTTCTCCAATAATTTGAGAGGAAGGATGGTCTCTTCGATCCTAGCCGGTGGATCCCTTCTCAAGTCTTCATGCACATGATCATCATCTCGACTGTTCATCCTTTTCGCTTGCCGGATTGGTCTTGGGTGATACCGGAGATGCTATCCCATCGGTGGCAACACTTTGGCCAAGACTGGGTATCACTTACTTGATTTTGATTCTCCAGTTCTTCCAAAGAATATTAATGGAGATTCCCGTACTCCATCACACGTAACACTTGCTAAATCATCAAAAACAACGTTAATTGATTCCGAATGGTTTTTAACCTAAGGTTATAAACCCTATATGCTCGACCGTCCCGAGCATACCCAAGAAATATAGCCTTATCACTTTTAGAGTCAAATTTAGCTAAGTAATCCCGATCATTTAGAACATAACACACACACCCAAATGTATGAAAATAATGAACCTTTGGTATCCTACCATTCAAAATTTCATAAGGTGTCATTCTAGTACCAGGTCTTAGAAAAACCCTATTGGCCGTGTGACAAGCCGTGTTTATGGCCTCACCAAAATCTTTTGAAATTCTTTTTGAAAACAACATCACACGTGCCATCTCAAGTAAGGTCCTATTTTTCCTTTCACCACCCCATTTTGTTGAGGTGTTTTAGGAGCGTAAAACTCATGTTTAATTCCTTTTAATTCACAAAAAGTAAAGAACAATGAATTATCAAACTCCGTTCCATGATCAGACCTTATTCGCATGATAAGAGCGAAAACATGTTTTTGATTTTAGCATGTAAGACTTTAAACTTTTCAAAAGTTTCGATTTTTCTTTAAAAAATATACCCAAGTAAATCTAGAAAAATCATCAACTATTACAAAAGTATATTTCTTACCTCCTAAACTGTCTACCTCAACTCGGACCCATTAAATCCATATGCATTAATTGAAAACGGCGTTGTCCCGTAATACTCCTCATTATGTTGGGTAGCACTATGGGTAGCACGTGTTTGTTTACCTTTTAAACAATCTTCACATATGATTTTTGTACTAATGTCCAGACTAGGTATACCTCTTATAGCTTCAAAGCATTAATGAGTTTCACAATGTTACGAAAATGGACATGACCCAACTTTTGATGCCATAAGGTAGCATCATCAACCCTCACGAATGACACACTTGTTTATCCTCAACAAGATAACGCTTATTACTTGACCTAGTACCGCCATAACACGCTTATTGGTACAATCAAAAACTTCACAAGTGTTTTTATTGAATTTTACTTCAAGGTTGTCATCACAAAGTTGGCTAATACTAATTAAATTAGTTACCACCCATCAACATGCAAAACATTTTTCAAAGCAGGAAATCCAGGTACATTTAATACGCCTTTTCCTACTATATTACTCTTGCCACCACCACCATATGTTACACTACCACCTTGAATAGGTTCATATTCCTTTAAAAATATTTTTGTTCCAGTCATATGACGAGAACAACCACTATCAAAATACCATGAACCTTCAACATTAGTTTTTAAGGCAATGCATACAACATCACATATCGATTAGATTTAGGTTTCCACACTTTCCTACTTTGATAATTTTTCTTCGATCGACAAAGTGATATCGACATGCTAGGTAGCACTTCGTATCACACAGAACTGGATCAAGTTTCTTTAAGAGAGTTTTGCAATCATTTTTCAAATGTCCATAAAGAGAGTAACAAAGAGTTACATATTTTTACCTTGTCGAAGACTTATCGAAGATATTGGTTCAACATGATCTCTTTCTTTAACAAAAATTAACTTATCTTCCGTATTAGACAAAGTAGATGTAATAGCATTTAAAGACTCTTGAAAACCCATACTCGCCTTGAGTGGTTTGGACAACCCAAGAATTGCATCTAACTTGGTAGAACTCGTATTGAGTTTCTTGAATGTTGTCTCGGCAAGAGTAAGTTTGCTCTTGACTTTGTCCACCTCCACATCCTTCTTTGTGAGTTGAACTTCCAATCTAGTCAAGCCATCGCTTAGGTCTTGAACCTCTTTGGACAGAGAGATCACCTTCTTGTTCTCTTTCTTCCATTCATCCACCAATTCTTTGCAAAGGTTCTTAAGACCACAAATGAGTTCATCCTTGCCGAACTCCTTCTCATCTTGTGAACAACTCCGCATCCATGTTAACGTAACCCACAAAACAAACAAAGCATTTATCAAATTTAAATGCGTATACCGTTGGATGATATCTCAGTGCTATCCCATTTTGGATGTCACCCGGGGTATCACACGATGTAATCCGAGTCACGCTTGTGACCACCATTGCTGTTTGATCTCGAATCTTCGATTGATTGGTCTCCTCATCCTCATTGTCACCGAGAGAAACCCATAGGTTCTTTCCCATCTTCCTTAGAGTGTTAGCACACTCATTTGAGTAATGACCCCATCCAGAGCAAGCATGACATTGGATTGATTCAAGGTATTTTGGATCGATCTGGATTGATCCGATGATGCTCTCCTTATGGGACCACCTTTACGAGTAGATGGAAATGTCCTCTTGGGCATTGAATTGTACACCTTGGCTTTTGCTCTTTAGCCTTTACCTCGCACATTTTCTTTGTTAAATTTTCTCACCATTGAGTTATATTTCTGGTAAGTAAGGCAACACCGGCATCTTCACCTAATTCCTCAAAATTTCGTCATCCTCATTAGTTGAACCACTAGAGGATTGAACTTTTAAAGCAACACTCTTTCCCTTAGAAGCTTCACTTTGCTCGCAAGGTTTGACTCAAAATTTTTTAAAATGCTCATTAAGGAATTGATGTTCATAGTAGAAAGATTGTGAGCCTCTTCTATAGATGAAACCTTAATATTAAAACGCCAGGGAGAGTTCTAATAGCCTTTGAAACCAATTGTTTTTTTGTAAAAGGTTCACCTAAAAGTTGACACTCATTAGCAATGTCAAACAATTTTTCAAAATAAGAGGAAATGGTATCACTTTCACCCATTCTCAACCTTTCAAATTTGCCGCAAGACCTCTAAGTTTGTTTTCACGCACACTAGAATCACCTTCACAAAACCTTTGTAAAATATCCCAAGCTTCTTGAGTGTGGAACTATTTTGAATAAGTTTAAAAATATGCATGTCAACCCACTCAAAGATAGCATTAAGAGCTTTCTCATTATAGTTAGCTAGAGTGATCTCTTCATTCGTCCACTCACCTTCGGGTTTAACTCGAACATCACCATCCTCATCGGGAGGTAAGAGTGGAAGAGTGTACCCATGAACTATAGATCGCCATGCTCGAAGATCAATTGATTTGATATGCGAGCGAAGGCGAATTTTCCAATATGCATAATTCGAACCATCTAAAACGGGAAGACGTTTTTGGTTTGGATTTGCGGGATCAAAAGCCATGATAAAGAGGACCAAACACTTAGTATCGTCAAGTGAGAGGCTCGATACCAATTGAAATTGTCACGGCTTGAATCACAAGTGATATCCAAGGTGATAACGACCAACGATAGCACTTGGGATGGCACACACACACACTTCGAAAATAAAACAATTTTGTAAAAGAGTTTGCAGCGGAATAAAACACCAAAATTGTTTTTCTCAAGTTATATAAATATAACTTGAGAGTGCCTCTTAGGCAAGACTTTATAATCACTATGAATGAATTTGCAAAGCCGAAAGTTCCTTATAGCTATATCTATTTTGAGCTCTATGGAACAAGAGATAAAGAACGGAATCCTATCCTAGCCTTCACACACCTTGATACCAAGGTAATCAAGTGCGAAATTACAAGGGAGAAAGGATTTAAAAAGAACCAAACAAAGAACTTTATCTCTAAGCTTTTCGAAGGTGTGAATGTGATGAAATAATTGGCATATCTTCAAATAAACCTTCCAAGCTTATTTATAGTCTTCAATTACTTGAAGGCTACTTCAATAACAGCCTTGGGGCTGGTCTTTGCACGTCTAGGAGGTGTAGGGAGAGTGGTTGAAGTTGTTCCACAATTCTAGCTCCCACTTCCTATTTTGTAGCAACCTAGTTGTTGAATCCTCAAGCCATGCTTCCATGCCTTGTACTCCCTTGCTTTATCATCCTTGTACTTTTTCTATAACTCAGCAACAACCTTTGACAAAGTCCACACACGTGTTGTTGTTGTTTGCCAAAATTACGAATTAATACATAAAATGTATTAATTATTTTCTTCCAATTTCCACACGTGTCTAGCTCCTTCTTTGATGCTATTGCACCCTGAAATACAACCATAAACCATAGACTATACAGACCATATTAGCACGTTAGTCCATTAAATAACAAACAAGAAATATATAACTATATAATTTTCAGTCCAGGATATCATCTGCGATATCACTTGGGAAATCATCTACGATATCACCTGCAGATTACACTAACACACTCCATCTTGCACAGTGAACCTTGGTGATGTCGCCTTTATCAACTTTGCCTTGCCCTCATCTGGCGGCAACTCCCCCATATCTAAGAATTCCCTCATTTCAACAACCCAATCCTTCTTGCCATCGACAATCTCCGCGACAGACTGTCTGTTGATCACCGGCATCTCGACATATTCAATCATTGGCTCATCGGCAGTGCTCTGTACTTCAGCTCCCGCTGACCTGCTCAACTCTTCAGCTCGCAAGTTATCAGCCCTATCAATCCGAACCAACTCCCAAAATTCAAAACTTTTTAACAAACTTCTCGCCAAGTCACAATACTTCATCAAGACAGCGCTCAAGACTCCAAAATCACCATTCACTTGATTAACGATCAATTGGGAATCTGAATGAATCACAACCTTAGTCAATCCCATATCTCGCGCCAATTCTACTCCGGCTATCAATGCTTCATACTCAGCTTGATTATTTGAGACACTGAATTTAAACCTCAACGCTTTCTCATACATGACCTCCTCATCAGGCGAGGTTAGGGTGATCCCCGCGCCGCCCCTCTCTTTTGAAGATGAGCCGTCCACATATACAACCCAACAATCAGGCGGTCTCACCCTTTCTACCATCGAACTAGGCTCACCCTGACTCTCCCCTTTCTCCTTCTCCTTATTCCCGCTGATCTCGTCTCGCGACCCAATGAAGGATGTCTCCACGATGAAATCTGCCAAAGCATGCGCCTTGATTGCGCGGCGAGATTCGTATCTGATATCAAACTCAGTTAACTCAATAGACCATTTCAACAATCTTCCCGCGGCATCTGGCCGCTGCAAAATCTTCCTAAGAGGAGCGTCACTTAATACAACAATGGTGTGTGCGACAAAATACGCTCTCAATTTCCTCGCGGCCACCACTAAAGCGTAGGCCAGCTTCTCGGCATTAAAGTACCTTGACTCTACCTCGCTCAATGCCTTTGACACATAGTAAATCGGCCTTTGACCCCCCTTATCCTCGCGCACCAAAACGGCGGCCACGGCCAAGTCTGAAGCAGCTAAGTATACAAACAACTCCTCCCCTTCAACAGGGCTACACAAAATGGGAGGCTTGCCCAAATAGGTCTTCATTTGATCAAAAGCGACATCACACTCTTCATTCCAAACAAAACTCTTTACCCCCTTCAGAACCTTAAAGAACGGTAAACACCTTTCTGCCAACTTGGAAATGAACCTCCCCAAAGCAATAATCCTTCCATTCAACCTCTGGATTTCTCGAATTGACTTAGGCGGCAACATATCCAGTAAAGCTTGAATCTTTTCGGGATTAGCCTCTATCCCGCGTCTGTTCACCAGGAAACCCAAAAACTTTCCCGCTGTAACACCAAATGTGCATTTACTCGGGTTCAATTTCATTGAGTTCCTCCTTAGATTCTCAAACGTCTCAGCGAGATCTAACACATGATCATACTCCTTTGTCTTTATCACCATATCATCAATATAAGCCTCCAAGTTTCGCCCAATTTGCGACTTGAAGACTTCATTTACCATTCGTTGATAAGTCGCCCCGGCATTCTTCAAGCCAAAAGGCATCATCTTATAGCAAAAATTACCTATGGGGGTTCGAAAAGCTGTCTTCGCCTTGTCATTCTCGCACATTTTGATTTGATGGTATCCTGAGTAAGCATCAATAAAACTGAAAACCCTGTGCCCAGCAATCGAGTCAACCAGCTTGTCAATCTTAGGCAGCGGGTAGCAGTCCTTAGGGCAGGCGGTGTTTAGGTCGGTAAAATCAATGCACATCCGCCATTTTTTGTTCGACTTTAGGACCATAACAGGACATGCCAACCAAACAGGATACTGAATCTCTTCTATGATTCCCGCCTTCAGCAATTTATCAACCTCTTCAACAACTGCGCTCTCCTTCTCTGGCGACAAGTGCCTAACCCTTTGCTTAAAAGGCTCAACATTGGGATCGGCATTCAAGCAGTGCAGAGCAACGTTCTCGTCAATCCCCCTCATATCCTCTGGTCGCCAAGCGAACACATCCAGATTATCCTTAAGAAATTCCACCAGTCTTTCTCGCTCATCCCTGAATAGTTGCTTCCCGATTTTAACCCGCTGCTCCGGGAAATACCGATTAATCTCTACCTCTTCAAGCTCTTCGCCAGCCTGAATCTCGGGCTCATCTCGCGTCTCTAAAGTTTCAACTTCTAACCTTTTCCGCTTTCTACTAATCAGGGGATTGGCAGGAATCACCTTCACAGGATTATCAAACGAGCTGCCGGTAGGTTGCCCATGTTCATCCTCGACTTCCACCGTTTCACAATCCTCATCAGACTCAACAACAGAATCTTCCTCCATTATTTCCTCAATCCTGGGCTCCTCCATCTGAACAAATTGAACCGCACCAGGGTAACTCATGTCCGATCTCACTTCCGCGACATCACTTCCGAGATCCATCTCGCCTGCGACATATTTCTCTACGCTTGCACAGCCAGGTCGCCACATGACCATTTCATTCCGCTTGGCCTCCTCATTTGTTTCTGCGACAATCAAAGCCGTCCCATCCTTCATACTTTCAGTTTCCACCCAATCTTCAGGCTCCACGAATTCTATCACGTTGATTCTCAACTGGCTAGAATGAGACTTTGTCGTCATCGAGCTAGTAGAAGCCCCCTTGGCCTTCATCATTTCCTTTTTCTTTCTCGCCACAGTGATCGCTTCACTCTTCAAACACCCTATACCTTTAGCAGTTGGAAACTTTACCCTTTGGTGCGGGATCGACAACACCATTTCAAAACTCAGCAAAAAAGGGATTCCAACTATGGCATTATATGCGGAAACCAAATCAATCACCATAAATTCCACCTGCTCGCTTCTCACCAGATCACCATCTCCGACCTCCACTTCCAACATAATTGTTCCTTTAACCTTAACTGAATGATTTGTAAATCCTTCGAGATATCCTTTATATGGTACCAAATTTGCATCAGTGTAATTCATCCTTCGAAAAGCCTCATAATACAAGACATTCCTACTCGCTCCTGAATCGACCATCACGCGCTGTACCACACTGTTTCCTGGACAAATGGTGATGACCACCGGTTGGTTCCCATGACCTTTCGTAGCAGCTAGCTCGCCTCTTGAGAAACTAATCACCCTGTCCTCGCTGGCGACAAACGGAGGAATTTCGAAACTGTGCTACAACATCATAATTTGATTATCAAGCTGAGCGATACTAGGCAATGGATCCTGAATCACATCAACGATATTTCTATCCCGCACTTTCTCCTGGCTCTTCCCGCCTTCATCTCGCCTCTTATCTCCCTCAAGATACTGCTTGAAGTCGCCATTATCAATCCTCCCTTGTACCATCCTCCTCAAATTATAACAATCCTCCGTACTATGCCCCTTGTCCTTATGAAAATCGCAATACTTATTCGGATCCCTGGCGGCATAAGATCCTTCTCGGATGGGATAAGGCTCTGGGAATTCCTCTTTCCGAAAGATCTCGCTCAAAGAAGTATTCAACTTACTGAACTTGATCATCTTTCCCTGACTCTGGCCCCTACCACGGCCGCTCCTGCCCCCACCAGAACGATTTCCGCTGTGACCTCCTAACTCGCCCTTGTTTTCCTCTTTCACCACCTCTATTCTTTCTTTAACACTTTTCCTGCTGGGACCTGCTGTTGGAGGGGAGACCTTGACTACCTCCTCCTTTATACCACTGCAATAGGCTCTAACCCTTTCATATAGCTCACCAGTAGTCTTGGGTAGCCGCATACAGAATTCCGCCTTGAAAAACCCAGGCAACAACCCAGAGTTGAACAACATAATGATCTCGCTTTGACTGACATCAGCAATTCGATTCACCACTCCCATAAACCTATCAGTAAAAGCTGAGATACTCTCTCCTTCATTACGCTTCAAAGCGCACAGGCTCGGTTTTTGAGCGGGCTGCGCTCACGACCATTTGAATCTCGCCAAAAACTTATTTTTGAGGTCCTGATACCCCGACACTGACTCAGCCGGCTGCGCCAAGAACCACTCCAATGCATGATCGGCGAGAGTGCTCGCAAACGCCTTGCATATTACGGCTTCATTATCGGTCAGTAGTGACAACGTTACCTCAAACCCTCCAACATGAGTGTTAGCTCTAGTATTCCCTGAATAATTTGGTAGATTCGGCATGCGAAAAGCAGGGTCAGGGGCGGCAATCTGGATGTTCTTCGCAAATGGGGCCAAATAAGAACCTTTCATTTCCTGGGGCTTGGCTCCCGCTTCTAACTCTTTAATCTTCTTTGCCATCTCTGCCATTTCGGACCTCCACTTATCATCTTCACTTTTCTTCGCCTTTTCCAATTCTGCGGCTTTAGCCGCCTTCACGGCTTTTAAAGTTTCGGCCACTCTGACAGCTTCTGCAATCTTTTCGGCTTCTGTGGCTTTCTCTGCCCTTTCCTTATCACTCCTTTCTCGCCGCCTACGGTCTCTATCCCGCAGCGACAACTCATCCCGACGAGCTCTGTCAGAATACCTGGACCGATGCGATCTTTCTCTCACATACGTTTCGTCATCGGAATATCTCGAGCGACTTGGCGCATAGTCTCTGTCCGCTGTGGATCCCTCATCACTTTCATAGCCAAAATAATAAGAGTCATCTCGCGAATTTCCTGACTTGTGATAAATCCTTCCTTTTTCAAGGCAATCTGCGCGCCTCCTTTTGACCCTTTCAGATCTCGCCCTTTCATCATTTCGACGCCTACGACCTCTTTCCTCATTCCCGTGCGGCGACATGTCCCTTGCTCTCCCTTCATCTCGCCTAGAAGCATTCTGACTGGCACTTCGTCCTCCTCTATCCTGCCCTTCCACTTCGATCGACAATTCAGGCGGGATCACCGTAGGTGCTTGGCCCATCTTTTTTAACCTCTCATTGTTCGCGAGAACCTTCATCATATAGGCGTTCTCCTTTCTTAACTTCTCAGCTTCGGCCCTAGCACTCTGGGTTTTAGACGGAACGGGATCCTGATCTACGGCCTTTTCTTTGTTTCTCGCTTCTCTTTCTCTTTCTTCTCGCCTCCTGGTGCTCCTGATTGTCGACTCGGTCTCCGTAGTATGGACCTCACCTTCCCGGGCAGTTCCTGATCTTGCCCCGCGAGTATCCTTGCGATTAGGCGTCTCCAACTCCAGATTGCGGGTATCCTTCGTCTGGGCGTTCTTATCTTGAACCATTCTGGGCACTTTCTGGGCTTAACAATGATCATACACCACTACCCAATAACCTTTTGCCAAAGTAACAAACCTGAAACACACTTTTTGTACCAACACCACTGGATTCAAACCCTAAAACGTCATCCTCAACGACTGAAAATACCGGTGCTCTTCCAACCATACACCAACCTTTGAACCATCATACAAGAAGGAAGATTTCAGGTCCCGGCAACGGAACCAACTGATGCTACCATGAGAAATCTTGGTTGCACAGGGACTGAAGTGGCAATGGATACTTCGGCAGCTTCCTCCTTGACAGGTCGTCTACACACAAGAAACACACGTGAACTAGGCCGGGGGTGTCTCCGGCGTACCCCCTCCGGCGTGAAAATAAGGTTAGATGGACAAGGAAGAGAGTACAACAATGGAGGTTTAGAGAGAGAAGGTAGAGAGAGAGATCTCACCATGCAATGAGCACTATTCACCCTTTATATACTCCTAAGCCCCCCATGTGCCTTGCACATGGGGGGACACTTGTCAATCATCCAAAGGAGGTCTCTCAACCAACCTCAACTTAGTGGGATTTCACTATTCACCTTGTCACATCAATCATCCATCACAAGTATTTAGGGTTAGGGGCGTAGGCGACAATCAACGTAACATCCTGGTAACGCCCTATGTTCCATGTCGCTCTGGCGACAACCTGATTATAGGCGACATCAACTGTTATGTCGCCCTAACCTAGGTAGCTTGCGAGCAACGTACTCCTCTTACTTATCAGGCGAGCATGAGCTCGGCCATGTCTTTCGCACGGCCCCATTGGCCCAAAAATCTGTATCCCCACGTCCCTTCTCGCCGGGGCCTATTTAAATAGCTCCAAGGAGCCTATTCCTTTTAGGTCGCTGCCAGGGCAAATTTCCTTGGGCGGCCCAAGCCCAGTGGGCTTGGACCTTAATTAGCTATTGGGCCCGGTTTCTTATTATTAGAGCCCAATGTATTTTATAGGATCGTATCAAAACCCATGTTGATTACTTAAAAAATACACTACAAATTTACACAAAGAAGATGAATGGAACTTGAAATGGTTGATTCATATTTAAGTAACAATCAAAGAAGAAACTAGACACGAAATTCAAATAGAGACGTAATTGGGTGTTGTACTCACCACATTATCTTCTTAAAGTTTAAGTAATTTCTACGGAGACAATAAATTCTTGCTTAAAAGCATATACCAAATTTAATCATTAAAAGATAAAATCTGGAATTGATATTTCGACGATTGATTACCGAAAAAAGAAAGAAATAAGTAATATGGGCAATGGTTGAATTCAGTTGAAAATAGCAGGAAACATTGATGGTTTCATGGTTGTGGCGTTGAAGAAGCAAATGAAATACCCTACCATAGCTGCCAACGAAAACGGAGGCACTAGGACAGATTAACGGAAGCATATCAATTACCAAATGGTATTTTTGTCCATATGACCTTTGATGAGCCAAGCTCGGTCTGGTCAAAAGGCCCAGTATGACGTGGCATACCCTAGACCGCCAGAGTCAAGCCCGCGGACAGATAGGCCGTCAAGGTCAAGACCGCGTTCCTCTCTTACCACCCCAGTCAAGACCGTGGACAGATAGATCGCCAGTAAGGTGACCGCGGACATTGTGACTCCTCCAGTCGTGCCCGCGGTCAGAATCATTGACCGCGCCCAAGATATTGACTACGGTCTCATACCAGATTCCCGGTTGTCTCACCAGACTCCCGGTTAAAGCCAAAGCTTACTGAGCAAGTTTACTTACTGGCTCTGACAGTACAATAGTCGGCTCACTCCCATCGCATTGAATGCGGCTCAGTCAGGCGCCTACTATCGCCATTAATGCGCCGCGTCAACTCTTCCAAATTCACGGCTCCCATCCCTATCAACGACATCCCCTCTGACAGTGAATCTTCCTTTACTAACAGAGCCAATCCGATGCAGACACGTGTATCTGGTCAAAGACTAAGATGCCCTTTAGGGCTGACCTCATGGCTTACATCAACAAGCAGCTCACCATCACCTATAAATAGAAGAGCTTTGTCCCCTTGGACAAGGTAAGTGCCAGATTGACATTGTAAGTCACTGTCTAAACCCTAAACACGTACACACACATGCTCAAGACATTCCAAGTCTTATTCTCAGGTTATCATATCTCCTAGATATCTTATTCTAACACCCAAGGGCCTGAGTTGGATTAACATCCGACTTTGACCTTAACGGTGCTCATTGATGTGTTGTGATTCTAGGTACCACTCCACACAAAATATATCCTATCAGATATCCTACAGCCATTCAGACGAACCAAAAGCCTTGGCGCCATCAACCTTTATCCCCAAACACTCTAATACCCTCACTAATTATACCACCCATTCAACGGGATTAATAAGGAGGGGATAAAGAGGTCAATCTCGTTGTTGCGGATTATAATCCTGACGCATTTTTTCTACTAAACATCCCGGTTCCAAGATCATTAATCCAATCCAATGCTAATCCCACGTACCAAATTGCACCTTAGTTTATATCTTCATTCAATGTGAGATTAATTACACCAATCCCATATACAAGTTCCAATATCTTCTATATAGGTACTTATTTTAAAAAGGGCAAATTGCAATTTAGGGCCTAAAGTCGAGGGGGTGTTCTCGAAATGGGGCCCCATATAATATTTTTTGTCAAATCAGGACTCAATATCTAAATTTTTCATCAATTAAGGGCTTTTTGACGAATTTTGTTAGAAAACTCAGTTAAGTGACATGTGTCACGCATGTGCTGGACAAGTTGGACTAAATTGAAATGCAGATTAGTTATTAAGGAGTGAAATGTACATTTTTAAAAATTGATGACCGTTACAAAATATTTTTTTTAAAATAATATATTTTTGAAAATATAATATATTGTGAAAAGCTGTATTTTTTTTTATAATTTTTAAAATATGCTAAAATAAATGTTATAAATATAAAAAAATTGTATTTTTAAAGAAAATATTATTATTTTTTTTTAAAAAAAATAATTAATTTTTAATGTAAATCTTGTAAAATAAAGCCAAAAACTTGCAAAAAATGCGTTTTTTGTTAAGCTTAACAAAAAACGTGTTTTTCGCCCGCGGTTAAATTTAACGGACGGTTCATACGCTTTTCCAGTCCGATTTAATTTCTAGCGGCGTATTTGGTTTTTGATTTCCTCATTTGTGCCTTTCAATTCGATTTTCCCTATTTTCATCATCTCCGAGCTGTTGCGGCGTAACAATTTTCACCGAGTTTCATCATCTCCGAGATGTTTTCATTCCTATTTTTACTTGTTATCCGACATTATGACCGATCAATCCAAAGAAATCAGGACCAAGAAGCGTAACGAAGGTATAATTTTGCTTGTTTTCAGTCATATTTTTCTTCGATTTCAAATCAGTTGCACTGGCACTTTAGAAAACACAAGCAAACATAAGCAAATGTTGCCTCTATTGAAACCCTAAATATAAGCAAACATAAGCAACTGTTGGCTCTATTGAAACCCTAAATATGGCCCTTTGAAACCGTTGTACTGTCACATTTACTTGCACTTGCACTATCGAAACAGTTGCACATTCACATTTAATTGCAAAAATAAGCAAATGTTGACACTATAGATAACACTGGCTCTTTGAAACCGTAACACTGGCACTTTCAAATCTTAAGACTGGCACTTTGAAACCATAAAACTGGCACTTTGAAACCATAATACTGGCACTTTGAAATCATAAAACTGGCACTTTGAAATCATACTGCTGGCATTGATGTAATGTTTTTTGTTATTTATTTTCAGTTCCATCATAGCGTAAAAGAGTTGTGGATGATGATGATTTTGATATCACTAGTAAGAGGCCTAAAGGGGGTGATAAATTTGAACATTCGTGTACTCCCAAAAGACTCGTTGAGCTCTGTTTAACTCCAGACCAGAAGAGAGATGTTAGGGCTATTGGATTTGGTTCTTTGTTGAGTCTTGAGGTTAAGGTATTGCCGCTTAGGCTTGTTCAGTTTCTTGTTGATAGGTTTGAACCAATAACAAGGATACAACAAATCAATTCATCAGAGAAATATGTTATTACAACATCAGATGTCTATGATATATTTTGTCTACCTAGGAATGTTTCAAAGTCTAAGATAAATCAATCATCCAACACAAATATGGAATTGAGAAACCGATATTTTGAGGAATTTGGGCATACTAAAGATGGTCTTCCTGCCTATAAACTTTTGGAATGCATTTCTGAGTTACATCAAGGTGGGGATGAATTTAAACGGTTGTTTGTGCTATTTGTTGTTGGAATTTTTCTTGCCCCAGTAGTTACAAAAACAATTGATGTGTCACTGCTAAGTATTGTAGAAGACGTTTCACAGATAAGTAAGTTTGATTGGTGTCAATATATTTTGGACAAATTATGTGAGGGTGTATCGAGGTTTAAGAATCAAAAAAAGAATTCAAAAAACTGTAGTGGATGTGTTATGGTGTTGGTGATTGCTTACCTTCAAAGATTTCCATTTTAAGGGGTGAAAGAATCAACTGTTCTACCTTTGATTAATCATTGGAATGCTGAAAAATTCAAAGGGAGGATTGATTCCGAAGCGAAAGTTGGCTGGGGGAAATTAATTTTTTATGGACAGCATGTTTATCCTATAAGTAGGGTTGAAGACGATTTTGTGGAGGAAGTACCCAGTGATTTTGTGGAGGAAGAATGTATTCCGTTAAGGATTGAAAGTGGCGCAAAGGAAAGAAATGCAGAGTCAAGCAATGTAAGTACTGTCACTATTTATTACTTATACTGGTACTTTGAATTTCTTATGCTGACACTATTGATCACTTAAACTGGCACAATGAATAACATGTACTGGCACTTAAAATACACACACTGGCACAAATTTTTGGCTGCTCTGGCACTATTAATTACTTGGACTGGCACAATTGCAATCTGAAACTGGCACAATTGAACTCATTCTTACTATTTTTCATTGATGTAGGCTGCTAAGGAGTCATGGGATATATTGAGGAAGGACCTTGATAATGTTGTCCATGCTCACATTGAAAGACTTAATGTATCAAGAAAGATAAGGAAAGAAATGCAGCAGATGAGATGGGGGAAGAGAAAGAGAATGAGGGGAATTGGGAGGGGGAGGGGGAGGAAGTAGAAGATGATATTTTTGATGAGGAATATTTTTCTGAGATTGACAATATTGTTTCAGACATTTTGAAGAAAACAAAAGCTGACATGGGAAAGAAAAGAAAAGGTTCAATTCCATCAATTGACCTTTTATCTCAGGTATCTAGTGAGGAGAGAAGAGAACATACAGAGCAGAAACAAAAGGAAGTTAATGAGATTTTTCGGGAGACAGATGATGTTGATGATTAACAGATTGATTACATTATTGCGAATATAAATGAGAGCAGCTTTATGAGTTGTTATGAGATGTTGAATGTAGGGTGCACAGTGGACTGTGGGGAAGCTAATGAGGAATTTGTATACTGTTCTCGATTTATGATTAACAACGTTGATGTCTTGCGACCGATGTTGAAGCTGAGAAAGGAGGCTGTTGACATGTGCATGTCTACACACTTTTCAAGGAATCTGAAGGAGTAAGCTATAAATTTATCAATACCCAAACAATGGCACCTTTTATGAATGTATACACTTGTACGTAAAAGCATTTACTAATTTATTTTTCTTTTACAGCAGTTGTGATCCTATTTACTCAATGTTCCATAGCTTAACGGTTGAAGATATTTTGAGCATGGATGAAGACAAGGAAATAACTTCAAATACTATCGATTGTTGGGCTATACTTCTTAATAAGATGGAGCGAAAGTCTGGTAGAATGAAGAAGTTTATGTTTGGGCTTAGTCATTGTGTAAGTTCTTTATCTATGATGCTAGTACATTCAAAAATTATATTATCTATGATTGTTTGTTAATTAAATTATATTTGTGTGCATTTTTAAATTTGATGTTATTCATGTGTTATACAGGTTGCTTGGATTCGACGTACAACGAAGACATCTCAAGATGTTGTATCAACAGCTGGGCAAGAATCACTGATAGTTTAAAACATTGGATTGATATTAATTTTGATGATGCTGAGGGAGCTGATTTGAGTAAAGTTAAATTGGTATGCATTGTCATTTTACACATACATGTATTGGCACTTATTAATTAATAGACTGGTATAAAAGATCACTTGAACTGGTACTTTCAAACTCTGATGCTGGCACTTATTTTCTTGCAGTTCTTTTTGCCCTACCATAGAGGTGACAACAAGACTGACCATTACACACTTTTTGTTGTCAATACTGAGAGTCAATCATTTCAGTATCTTGACAACTTGCCAATGAATGATTGGAAGAGACAGAATGTGCCAAAACTTGCTCATAGCATGGTAATCTTATTCATTGAATTGTTTTTTTTTGTTATTTTCTTTACCAAAACTTCCATATTAATTTTACTGTTTTTTTTTTCGTTGCAGCAAGCACCCTTCAAACACTTCTTAAATCACATAAATCATCCAAGTGCTGCAGATATATCGAAGTTTCAGTTTGAGCATATGCAAGCTGAATGGATTTTGAAAGAAAATTCTGATGGTAATAATGACTATGGAGTATACATAATGGCTGAAATGAGACAATTTAATGGCGCAATTTACTCCTGCCCTGAGTTGTGTGATAAGTCATCAAGAGTGCGTATGAGGGCCAAGATTCTAGCAAGCTTACTTCTCTGTGATATTAATACTGAACGACATCATTTACTGAAGCAGTTAGGGTTGTTTACAAGCGATAAAAGAGAAGCCTTGAAGAAGAATGATGAAGAAGAAGAAAAGAAAAGGAAAGAAGAAGAAGAAAAAAAGAAAGAAGAAGAAAAGAAAAGGAAAGAAGAAGGAAAAAAAAGAAAGAAGAAGAAAAGAAGAAAAAATCAGATGATGATATGAGGGTTGGAAAGAAGTATAAGACTAGGAAAGCAACAACAAAACAATGAATTAGTGTTTGTATTTGAATTGTTCGTATTTGAAGTATTATTTTTTTATGAGTGAATTAGTATTATTTTTAACATTTTTATTTATACAATGTTGGTACATGTGTCCATGGAACAGCTTATGGTCAATGAATTCAATGCACTTACCATTACAGACAAACTTATCACTATTTCACCATTAAAGACAAACTGGCACTCCAAATAACATAAACTGACACTCCAAATAAGTAATACTGGTATTCTAAATAACACAAACTGGCACTTCAATCAACAAAGTATTACTGACTAATAACAACACTCACTGGACAATATTATAAAAAATACTGGCATTCTAAATAACACAAACTGGCACTTCAAACCAAACTAACTGGCACTTCAATAACAAGAGAGTGGCTGAAGCTACAAATAAGTAAGACTGGCACTCGAAATAACACAAACTGACACTCCCAATAAGTGATGCTGGCACTCCAAACAACACAAACTGGCACTAACTGGCATATTAATTTTACTTTTTTTTTGTAGCAATCACCCTTCAAATACTTCTTAAATCACATAAATCATCCAAGTGCTGCAAATATATCGAAGTTATTTTATTTGATGAACCAGGCCTTCACTGGTTCATCTAATAATAAATACTGTCACATTCAATAACAAAGACTGGCAATACAAAACCTATGTACTGGCAATATATTTAATAAACAGAAATAGGCATCACTGGTATTTCAAATATTAAACAATGGCACATTCAATAACAAACACTGGCATATTTAATATGCAAAACTGGCACTACTTAAAAAATTATAATACAATCAGTTGTAACAGTGTGAAAATAATAAAGTTTGGTTACAAAAATATCAAATCAAGTATTCATTCGGGGTCTTCGAACCATACTCATTAGTAATTGGTTTTCTCCGTTCAAACTTCGTTTTAGGTTTTCTTTTTCTACCCTTTGTATCTGCACGTACAGGATCCGTCACTGTAGTTGCACTGAATGTTGTGCTTGTTGAAGCACTATTATTTTCACTTGTTGTTGGCCTAACACCTTGTACGTTTCGGGAGAGTATTTATTGTACTAGCAATGTATCTCTATTAAACCCATCTTCTAGAATTCTTCTTGCATCACTGTTTTCATGGCATGTGACGAACGTCGAAACGTCAAAAATAAATTTCCAACTCAACTATCTACAAGTGATTTGTAAATAGGGTAAGTCGGGTCGAACCACAGAGACGCGAATTTAAAGGGTAAAAATTATTGCTATAACAAAAAGTTGGTAAAGTGAATGATTTGTTGATTTGTTTAAGACTAAAATGGTTGCAAAAATTACGAAAAAATGATTATAAACGAGTTTTATAATAAGGAGGCAATTCCCGGAATTGGTTTCACAAGTTATGCTCAAGTTTCACAATTCATCAATCAAAGTATACTTGGGGTTTTTGTTCTTACAAAAATATGATTGGGACACTTTGGCGGGTGATTTGCAATCAAGTGTTCCCAATTAATCTATTCCCTTGGCCCGTTCATAGATTAATTCGGAACCCAATTAGAACTTAAGAACAATACAAGAAAAACCACAATTCTTATGAATCTTTTGGCGGAGATTCAATGAATTGTTACTATCAAGTTAAGTCTAATTTCAATTATGAATTTGGCGATTCACAATTGAAATTCCCAAGTAATTCAAGAACAATTATGTGATCAAGATAAGTATTCTAAAATTCAAGTAAAAGCAACTTGACAATCCCAAGTAATACAATGATAAAGATGAAAAATAAAACTTAAAACATAATTGTTACCTCCAATTCCAAGAACAAAGAAGATTAGCTATCCATAGAAAATAAAGAACACCCAAGAAATTGTTTAGGAAAATTCTGCATGAAGTCCTAAAGAAATTAAAATTATTCTCTACTTATAGTTCTAAAAAAACTGAAAAAAAAACAATAATAAAAAAAACTAAATAACCCATGTTCTCCAAGAATTACTTCTGCAATTAATCCTTCATTAACAATCATAAACAGCCACCATTAAATAGCAATCATCATTTCCCATTAATGCCCAACCGCCTGTACCATTCTGCAAAACGCCTCGTGGGCGGTCGCCCACTTCACCCCTGGGCGGTCGCCCAGTTCTCCAGAAGCATTTGGTCTTCACAACTCATACTCGTGAGCGGTCGCCCACAAGTCCCTGCACGGTCGCCCAGTCCAACAGAAGGTTCAGAGCTTCACATTTTTTTCTCCTGAGCGGCCGCCCACCTCAACCTGAGCGACCGCCCACAATGACGGACTGATAGGCCCATTTTCTTTCCTTTGGCCCAGCTGCACTCCACTTCCTAGGCCCACTGCTTTGGCAAAAGCCTTGTGATGTTTTAACCTTTCCTTCTTCCTTTTTCACCCATTTGAATTCCGTCCGTCCCACAATTGCAATGTTCCCTTTTCCACTTGATTTGTTCACCAATTGTTTCCAATTTCCAAGTTTGAACCACTGAAACTAAAAACACTAAAAACTTCCATTAAACAAACAAAACTCAAGGATTAAGCAAATAATAAGTTCAAAAAGTAGTCAATGGATGAGTGTAAAACTCACTCATCAAATACCCCCAAACTTAGACATTTGCTAGTCCTCGAGCAACAATAAAACAAACTAAACACAAAACAACTGAACAAACAAAAATTAAAAACAAACTACTCTAACAAATAATCAACTATGTCCTTCCATTCTTGCATTCCCCACAATTGCATAAATCACAAAACACCATCAACCGCCGGATAATATTTTCCACAATGCAAGTATAAATATATTTTCCATTAATTGTAAAGTATTACTTAACCATTATAATTACAATTCATAAATCTCTTTATGCAACAACATCTTTCTCTTTTCTCACAACCACGATTCATTTTTACAAAGCTAAGTACACCAATCATTTTTTATTTTATTGACTCTATTTACCAAGCAACAACACTTTTTAGACACAAAACATGAATATTCCCATGAAATAATTACACCCCCCCCCAACCTTGATCTTTTAAACACCCTTTAAAATCTACTACCGTTCAAGTAGGGAGCACTGTAGCAGCGAACTCCATGCCCCTAATACTAAGTAGAGATTTATTTAAAGGCTTTGAGAGTTAGCCATTTCGGTATCGAGCTTGGTACGGACCATCATGGCGGTAAAGCTCTTCCTCCATAACGCTACTGCATACCCAGAAATCTGGTTAAGCTAGAATAATCCCTAACCAATTAATCTACGCGTCTGGAGGTTTCACCGAATACACATTGCATTGCCATTGCTCTCATTTTATTTTTATTTTTCTTTCTTTCTCTTTTTTTTTCCTTTTTTTCTTTTTTTCTTTCAAGATCATAAGGGGGGTTCCAATCACAACCAAGGAATACTCATCACAAAACTTGCCTAGTGTTGCTACATCGATAAACAAATTCATTAACTCAAAAGGTGATGGTGTACTCTAAACTTTATAAAAATGAATCAAAATTATCATCAAAGAGCATATTTTCACAAGTGCACAAAACTTACAACTAAGAGATTTATGACTCAATTATAACTCTTAAGTAATATAACACAATTAACCAAAAAATATACCAACTTGCATAAACATATTTACACCCAAATTATCCTTCCTAGCGGTCACAATCCATCACATGCAATTAAGGGAACACCAAGAATGTTAATGATTATATACAAAAAAGGACATCGCTAATTATTATTTTTCTCATTTTTCAAATTTTTTTCTTCTTTTTTTTTTTTTTTTTTTTTTTTCAAAACAAGAAATTCTAACTAACATGTGAATTAAGCATATACAAACAACCAAGTACCCCACACCCCCAAACTTAAAATATGCATTGTCCCTAATGCACAAAATAAAAAGAAAGGATAGGGGTACCTTCAACCACCAACTATCTCCAGAATTGGTCCCAAGGACCCACCGAGCCACTTCCGCTCGAATCCGTGCCAAAGTCTTTGCTTCTTTATTCTTTGTTGCTTCGCCGCTTCTGCCGCTGCTGCCGCTTCCTCCCACGAACCCCATCCTCTCATCTCGCTCCGGGTACGGTATCGTGGCGGCTGGTATGGGATGTGCTGAGGCGGCGGAGGAGGAGGAAGCCTGTGCCTCATCTCCTGGAACATCTCCGATTGCGCATCCTCCATACGCTGCCTCCACATACTAGCAGCATAAAACTCCTCGGTAGCCATCGACTGGAGCTGTCTCTGGCTCTCCTCCATACTCACCAACCGCTGATCCATCACATCATAATGACCCCGGAGCTGCCTGATCTCCTCGGATAGAGCATCTACATGGCCTCCCACATAGTAGGCCGCCTCCGTTGGAGTGAACCGCTGTTCCTCCATCTCATCATCCTCCTCATCTCCTCTTACTCCTCTCGAAGATCCTTCACCCGGCTGCAATTGAGCATGCCCCTTAATAACCAGGGACCTCTTACTAACAGCTGTCCCGTTCGACGCAATGTCCCTCACAATCCGCAACCGAGGAAAACTCACCCCCCTACTCTCTATCAAACCCGATATCAACAATGGAAAACTGAAATTGCAACGCCCAATTGTTTTAATAGTGTTTACAATTTCCTTGGATATAGCCAACCCGGTGTTAAACCTTTGCCCCGACAATACCACATTCATCAACAGTGCCCTTCTCCAATGTACATCATTATAATGCGAAGTCGGCATAATACGCTCGCAAATGAATCTATGCAAAGCACGCATCCTTAAGTCCATGTCTCTAGCCTTCTTCACATTCCCATTCCTCAATAGTGTTACATCAACATTCACAAAATAAGGCTCCAACATATGAAGATTCCCTGCCACATTCAATTCCATGATTTTCGCACTATTGTAATAGTCACAAGCACTGTTTTGATGCCCCGGCGCTTCCATCCTATAGTATCCATTGATATCCTCGGCATTGTAATACACATTTGTTCCCCTCACCCAACCACACTTCCTTGTTTGTCCCGCCTCAAACGCATTTGCGTAAAATTCTCGAACCAACACTTTTGAACCTTTGTTAGTCGGGCGGCTTGCTAAGTTACCCCACCCATATCTAGCAAAGATGTCATCCAATCCAAGCTCATTGGGGTTAAATTCATTTTCTACCGAAAATCCCTTATTTGCATATTTGTCAAAAAACGTCTTTGCTTTACCCCCAATGAACTTTGTTGCATCAAACTCAACTACCGGCTCCGGAGCGGGAACATTCCTTTGCCTAGACATTTTTTATCAACTATACCCACAAAACTTCCCAACGAAAGTATTAAAGAAGATTGGAGTGAAAATCTTACTTTGCCGGAAATGTCACCGGAGTCTCACCGGAGTTTGGCCGGAATCTTGCCGGAGTTGAAGAAGATGAACAGAAAAGAACAACCCTTCCTTGCACAATGAGTATCGCACGAACCCCTTGCTTTCCAACTCCAAAATCGAGCCTTGAGCAACTTTCTTCACCACTTGCCAAATTTTCAAAAAAACTCTTCAAGATTCTTCAACAATGGTGGAATTTTGGGTTCAAATCCTTGGTTTAAGAGGTTGGTATGGTATGGGAAGACAAATTTTGGAAGAAATTTGGGAGATTTGAGTGTTTGGGAAGAGGATTTTTAGAGAGAAGAAGAAAGAGAGGCGGAGGTTTTAGAGAGAGAGGGAGGGGGACTTTTGAATTTTGAAATAAAGGAGAAGGAGTAACGGCGGAGGTCTTTTAGGGCAACAGCTGTAACGCCCAAATCGCCTTGTGGGCGGTCGCTCACCCCAGCCTGGGCGGTCGCCCACCTGTTCAGAAACATCACCCCTTTAGCAATTTCAATGTGGGCGGTCGCTTACTCCATCCTGGGCGGTCGCCCACCCGTCCCGAAAGCCGGTCCATATTTCAAAGTTTGTACGTGGGCGGCCGCTTATTGACTGTGGGCGAACGCCCACCAAGACAAAGAAGTTCCTCAATTTTTGTTCCACCAAAGCATGGGCGGTCGCCCTCAACATCCCGGGCGGTCGCCCACATGTCCAAGTGGAATTTTTCCCGAATGCCTATCCGCACAACACCAAGCAAGCAAACACCAAGCATAATATCCATTGATAAATTGCAATTCAACCCATATTTTGACCGCACTTTCGCCTACGTCCCCATTCGTGGGCGGACTACCCAACAACAATAGGCTCAGGTCACCGTAGTTCGACACGTTCCCGAAATACAAAAAACAAAGCTTTTTTTTTTTTTTTTTTTTTTTATAAAGTAAACAATAAAATTAAAATAAAATGAAAACTAAAACTCTCCACCCCCAAACTTAATGATTACTTTGTCCTCAAAGTGATGAAAACAAAGAAAAAAAATTAAATTTAAGGGTACCACAATACACTACTTACCTTGGGTTGCCTCCCAAGCAGCGCTTTTGTTTAACGTCGTTAGCTCGACGGACTGACTTTCTCAACGCTTACGGATCCTTCAACTCGATCCTCTCGACATCCTTCGATCCCAAAACTCCATCCAAATAAGGCTTCACTCTTTGTCCATTGACCTTGAACCTATTGTTCGTAACCGGATTCACCAATTCCACGGCTCCATGAGAATATACGTTCACTACTTCAAACGGACCACTCCACCGAGAGCGTAACTTTCCCGGGAAAAGCTTCAATCTTGAATTAAACAACAACACCTTGCTTCCCGGAATAAGTTCCTTGTGCAAAATCTTTTTGTCATGGTACCTTTTCGTTCTTTCCTTGTACAACCGGGAGTTCTCATATGCCTCCAACCGATGCTCTTCAAGCTCATTCAAATGAAGTAACCTTTGCTCACCGGCCAGTTGCAAATCCATATTCAACTCCTTGATTGCCCAAAATGCTTTATGCTCTATCTCCACCGGCAAATGACAAGCTTTCCCAAAGACTAGCCGATAAGGACTCATTCCAATTGGCGTTTTGTAGGCGGTACGGTACGCCCACAATGCATCATTTAACCTCAAGGCCCAATCCTTCCTGTTTGGCTTCACCGTCTTTTCAAGAATGGCTTTTATTTGCTTGTTACTCACTTCCACTTGCCCGGAAGTTTGAGGATGATACGCGGTTGCAACCTTGTGATTCACCCCATACTTCTTCATGAGTGCTCCAAAAATTTTGTTGCAAAAGTGAGAACCACCATCACTTATAATCGCCCTTGGAACGCCAAACCTACTAAAAATCACATCTTTGACAAACTTGACAACAACATTAGCATCGTTAGTCCGGGTAGGAATTGCTTCCACCCACTTTGACACATAATCCACCGATACTAAAATGTATTCAAAACCACATGAAACAACAAAAGGACCCATAAAATCTATGCCCCATACGTCAAACAAATCCACAACCAAGTTATTCGTGAGAGGCATTTCATCCCGCTTACTAATGTTACCGGTTCTTTGGCACCTGTCACAACTTTTACTAAAAATGTATGCATCTTTAAAAAGACTTGGCCAAAAGAAACCCGATTGTAACACTTTTGAGCGGTTTTTCTTCCCACTAAAATGACCTCCACAATGCAATTCATGACAAAAAGAAAGAACATTTTGTTGCTCATTTTCATGAATGCATCTACGAATAACCATATCGGGACCATGTTTAAACAAATATGGGTCATCCCAATAATATTGCTTAACCATTGACAAAAATATTTTCCTTTCTTGACTTGAAAAATCTGGATTTAGAACCCCGTAGCCAAAAAATTTACAATGTCGGCATACCAAGGTTCACAATCCTTAACAACAAATAGCGCTCATCGGGGAAATTTTCATTCAAGGGAATTTCACTCACACACCCCTTTTCAAGTCTAGACAAGTGATCCGCCACAACATTCTCACAACCCTTTTTGTCTTTGATGGAAATATCAAATTCTTGTAAAAGTAACATCCATCTTAACAATCGGGGTTTAGCATCTTGTTTGGAAAGACAAATAACGTAATGCAAAGCATGGTCCGAATAAATAATCACTTTAGATCCTAGCAAGTAAGAACGGAATTTTTCCAAAGCAAATACCACCGCCAAGAATTCCTTCTCGGTTGTAGTATAATTCAATTGAGCATCATTTAACATTCTACTTGCATATTGGATCACATGTGACTTTTTATCAATTTTCTGACCCAAAACTGCACCCACCGCAAAATCGGATGCATCACACATTATCTCAAAAGGTTGAGTCCAATCCGGACCCACAAGAATAGGGGCTGAAGTCAATTTCTCCTTCAACAAATTAAAAGAATTGAGACATTCTTGGTCAAACACAAATTCCGTCTCTTTAGCAAGCAAGTTTGTTAACGGCTTACAAATTTTAGAAAAATCTTTTATAAAACGCCGATAAAAACCCGCATGACCAAGAAAGCTACGAATTCCTTTAACATTTGTTGGCGGAGGCAATTTAGATATTATCTCAATTTTTGCCTTGTCAACTTCAATCCCTTTTCTTGAGACCAAATGACCCAACACAATTCCATGCTTAACCATAAAATGACTCTTTTCCCAACTTAAAGTTAAATTGGTATCACAACATCTTTTAAGAACCAAAGTCAAATTATCTAAGCATGCATCAAACGAATTACCATACAACGAAAAATCATCCATAAATACCTCAACAAACCTACCAATCATCTCGGAAAAGATCGACATCATGCACCTTTGGAATGTAGCAGAGCATTGCATAAACCGAAGGGCATCCTCCGATATGCAAATGTTCCAAAAGGGCATGTAAATGTGGTCTTTTCCCGATCTTCCGGAGCAATGGGAATCGATTATAGCCTGAAAAACCATCTAAGAAACAATAATATTCTTGACCGGCCCGGCCTCTCTAGAATTTGGTCAATAAATGGCAAAGGAAAGTGATCCTTTCTAGTCGCCGCATTAAGTTTTCGGTAATCGATAACCATGCGTTGACCAGTGACCATTCTAGTAGGCAAAAGCTCATTATCCTCATTCTTAACAACAGTAATTCCGGATTTTTTAGCAACCACATGAACAGGACTTACCCACTTACTATCGGAAATAGGATAGATAATACCCGCATCCAACAGTTTCAAGACTTCTTTTCTTACCGCTTCAAGCATGTGCGGATTCATCCTCCTTTGATTAACGCCGGATCGGCTTGGCATCATCCTCCATATGGATTTTGTGCATACACATGGTTGGGCTAATTCCTTTTATGTCCGTAATGCTCCAACCAAGTGCGGACTTATGTCGCCTCAATACATCCAACAACCTTCTTTCCTGCATTTCCGTTAAGTCCGAAGTAATAATAACAGGCAAAGAATCATTTGCACCAAGAAAAGCATACTTTAAGCTAGATGGAAGTTGTTTAAGATCTAACTCGGGAGGAGAGACAATAGATGGCAAATGCTTAGGATTGAAATTACCTAAAGATTCTAGAGGAACCTTTTCAGTAATTTCCTCCATAACATCCATCTCCGCAAGAATGGCCCTCGCCTCCTTTTGATCAAAAACACCTTCCATAACTAACTCATCCACAAACTCAGAAACAAGAGAGCCCTCATGCTCTAATAACACAGAATTTTCAGCAACATCACAAAATAAACACTCATTCACCTCATATGGCTTTTTCATGGAATCAAAGATAGAGAAATTAACAATTTCATCCATGACAGTTAAAGACAAACTTCCATCTTTCACATTAATCACCGCATCTGCGGTAGCCATAAAAGGTCTCCCCAACAAAATAGGGACATCATTCACATCTTTAGCATCTCTCTCCATATCAAGAACCACAAAATCCACCGGGATAATTAATTTATCAACTTGAACTAAAACATCTTCTACTATTCCCTTTGGATATTTGACCGAACGGTCCGCCAGTTGCAAGGTCATAGTAGTAGGTTTTAGTTCACCCAACCCAAGCTCCACAAACAAAGAATAAGGCAACAAGTTAATGCTAGCTCCTAAATCTAACATTGCCCTCACTTTCTTAGAGTCCCCCAAAGAAATCATCACATTAAAACTACCGGGGTCTTTAAGCTTAGGAGGCAAATTCTTTTCAAAAACAGCACTAACTTGGTCCGAAACCACAATTTTTTCGTTCGGGGCATACTTTCTTTTATTTGTGCTCAATTCCTTGAAAAATTTATCATAGGAAGGAATATTTTTAATTACATTGAGCAAAGGCAAATTTACATTCACCTTAGAAAGCATGTCATACAACTCTTTAAATTGTGTTTCGACCTTATTCTTGACCAATCTACCGGGAAAAGGGACAGGAGGCACATAAGGCTTAAGAGGTGGAGTTGGAAGTTTCTCCTCGGGAGTCACTTCAACTCGTTCCTCAACCACCACTTCATTCTCATGCATATTGTTATCATCTATAGGAGAAGGAGAAGAGTGTACCTCCTGAAGAGTCTTACCACTCCTCAGGGTGACGGCCTTTGCTTGTTCCGGTTGACTCGGTAGTGTACCCGGATTGTGCTTTTGGAGTGCTTCGGCAATTTGACCCATCTGATTTTCAAGCTTTTTCAGGGAAGCTTCTTGGTTCCCCATTCGTTGGTCCATGATCACTTGATTCTGTTGAGCGGCTTGAATGAATTTCTGCAACGTTTCCTCCACACTTGGCCTTGCAGGCCCTTGTTGCTGCGACTGTTGCATTTGTGGTTGGTATTGTTGCTGAAATTGACCCTGCCCTTGATTTCCTCCCCAAGAGAAATTGGGATGATTCCGCCAACCCGGATTGTAAGAGTTGGAAAACGGATCATTCCTCACTCTTGGTTGAAAAGCGTTCATTGCATTTGCTTGCTCAAGAAATTCCGGGAATTGGTCTCTCAATGGGCATCCCATAATATCATGGGAGTTCACATTACAAATTACACAACTTGTGCCCGAACTTCCCTCTCCTTGATTTCGCCCTTGGTTTTGACCTTGACTTTGAGCCGTCATCATTCCCATGAAATTCTTCATTTGCGTAGTCAATGCCGAAACTTGTTGCGCTAGAACATCATTGGACTCAACTTCATAGACACCTTTTCTTCCTCCTCTCACACTTTTCGCTGCGAATTCATGCCAAGTCTCTCATACAAAGCTCTTGTTTCATCGAGCTTTCTCACCCATAGCACCCCTACGCATTATCCACTTGGGCTTGACCTTGTTGAGTCAACCCATCATAGAAGGCTTGATTTAAGAGGGCTAAAGGAAACCCATGATGAGGACATTGGACTAGCAACATCTTGAATCGATCCCAAGCTTCATGAAAAGCTTCACCCGGCTCTTGATTGAAAGACATTATCTTGGACCTCAAGTCGGATGTCTTTTGATGAGAGTAAAACTTTGCCATGAACTTGTTGTAGACTTCCGTCCAAGTGTTAAGAGAGGCCGGAGCAAGTGCCATAAACCATGTCTTGGCAGCATCCTTCAACGTATAAGCGAAGCACCTCATTCTCAACTGCTCTTCGGTTAGTTGCCCCAATGGAAAACCTTGCACGGTGCTATAGAACTCTCTCATGAAGGTAATTGGGTCTTCCGATGCCATCCCATGAAATGAAGGGAGCATGTTGAAATGGAGGTTCTTCAACTCATAACTCCTTGCTGCTTGTGGGAGTACAATACATGATGGTGATGGTTCAATTACCGGCGTGCAAAATCACCCATCATTTGTGGTTCCGCCATTTTCACTTCTTCTTCGTAATCGGAAATCTCGCATCGTTGAGAGTAAACTGACTCACTTTCCGAATCACTTGGTTCCGGGTGCTTCCTCTTGTTGATGCGATGAATGTTGTGGTCAATTGGTAACAAATCGGGTTGTAGTGACCTACGACCAAACATTCAAATCTGCAACACCAAGTTAAAACAATACCAAAAAAAATATATACACAAAATACTATTCACAATAGCAAATAATTAAAACAACTTTAAATTTCACGTCCCTGGCAACGGCGCCAAATTTTGACGAACGTCGAAACGTCAAAAATAAATTTCCAACTCAACTATCTACAAGTGATTTGTAAATAGGGTAAGTCGGGTCGAACCACAGAGACGCGAATTTAAAGGGTAAAAATTATTGCTATAACAAAAAGTTGGTAAAGTGAATGATTTGTTGATTTGTTTAAGACTAAAATGGTTGCAAAAATTACGAAAAAATGATTATAAACGAGTTTTATAATAAGGAGGCAATTCCCGAAATTGGTTTCACAAGTTATGCTCAAGTTTCACAATTCATCAATCAAAGTATACTTGGGGTTTTTGTTCTTACAAAAATATGATTGGGACACTTTGGCGGGTGATTTGCAATCAAGTGTTCCCAATTAATCTATTCCCTTGGCCCGTTCATAGATTAATTCGGAACCCAATTAGAACTTAAGAACAATACAAGAAAAACCACAATTCTTATGAATCTTTTGGCGGAGATTCAATGAATTGTTACTATCAAGTTAAGTCTAATTTCAATTAAGAATTTGGCGATTCACAATTGAAATTCCCAAGTAATTCAAGAACAATTATGTGATCAAGATAAGTATTCTAAAATTCAAGTAAAAGCAACTTGACAATCCCAAGTAATACAATGATAAAGATGAAAAATAAAACTTAAAACATAATTGTTACCTCCAATTCCAAGAACATAGAAGATTAGCTATCCATAGAAAATAAAGAACACCCAAGAAATTGTTTAGGAAAATTCTGCATGAAGTCCTAAAGAAATTAAAATTATTCTCTACTTATAGTTCTAAAAAAATTGAAAAAAAACAATAATAAAAAAAACTAAATAACCCATGTTCTCCAAGAATTACTTCTGCAATTAATCCTTCATTAACAATCATAAACAGCCACCATTAAATAGCAATCATCATTTCCCATTAATGCCCAACCGCCTGTACCATTCTGCAAAATGCCTCGTGGGCGGTCGCCCACTTCACCCCTGGGCGGTCGCCCAGTTCTCCAGAAGCATTTGGTCTTCACAACTCATACTCGTGAGCGGTCGCCCACAAGTCCCTGCACGGTCGCCCAGTCCAACAGAAGGTTCAGAGCTTCACATTTTTTTCTCCTGAGCGGCCGCCCACCTCAACCTGAGCGACCGCCCACAATGACGGACTGATAGGCCCATTTTCTTTCCTTTGGCCCAGCTGCACTCCACTTCCTAGGCCCACTGCTTTGGCAAAAGCCTTGTGATGTTTTAACCTTTCCTTCTTCCTTTTTCACCCATTTGAATTCCGTCCGTCCCACAATTGCAATGTTCCCTTTTCCACTTGATTTGTTCACCAATTGTTTCCAATTTCCAAGTTTGAACCACTGAAACTAAAAACACTAAAAACTTCCATTAAACAAACAAAACTCAAGGATTAAGCAAATAATAAGTTCAAAAAGTAGTCAATGGATGAGTGTAAAACTCACTCATCAGCATGTCATCATTAAATCGTAGTACTTTCTCGCCATCTGTTGTTTCCAAGGAATTGAATTGTGTTGCTCAGTTGGAGCAGTAGATATACCTTGGTAAGTTTTATTCCATACATTTGATTTGGCTGTCTTTGTCCACCTTTTTTTAATGTACTCTTCTGGTATCCGATCGATATTTTTCAAGTTGAGAACCTTAATGCAATGAAATAACAACCAACCGACTTCACTAAAATGATTGCATGTACAGTTCACAGTTATCTTTTCATTATTTCGCGAGAAAAGTACCCTTTCAAACTTGTCTGGATGGTTCTCATGAGCAACATCAAACAACTTGTTGTTTTCATCCAAGCAAAAGCCAATATTAAACTTTGCAGCAAAAGCTGCCTTGACCTCATTCTCAAAAAATCTGAATATTTCCTCCGTGTAAACATCCCTTGCATGTCTTATTAAAGCTCCATGTATTTCTGTGTGAGGCTTTGAGTTTATTGAATCAAATTCCTTTCGTTGCTCTATACTTCTCCAACGTTTTACCGTCTCATTGAATATATCAAAGAATTGTGTTAGGGACGTGCTTCTATTTGCTTTGAAACATATGGCATGATTTGTGCTCTCACTTCTCTGTAAAGATAATATGCCAGCTGAGAAGAAATCTTTACTCAATGCTGTACACCATTTCTCTCTTAAGCTATATAAACGATTGAACCATCTGTTCTCAAGAAGGTTATATTTTTCTAGCATTGAATGCCAACAATTTTCAAACTCAGATTCATCATTACATCCTCTCAAGCAATTGTTGAATTCCTTTTTAAATTCTTCATCTGTCTTTAGTTGTCCAAAGTGAGATATAGCATTTTGTTGAATGTGCCACAAGCATAACCTATGTCTTGTTCTTCCCTCAAAAACCTGTCAATAATTTATAATATAGTCAAACACTATAAAATCTAACACTGGTACATCATAAAAAATGATCTGGCACTTACTAACACAAGTACTAGCACTGTGTAAAACATGAACTGGCATTTAATTAGACAAGTAGTGGCACTGTCTAAAACATGTACTGGCACTTACTAACACAAGTACTGGCACTGTCTAAAACATGTACTGGCACATACTAACACATGCAATGACACATAGTAAAAAAATAATAAATGAAACATTGGAAATAAAATAGAAGTTACCTCTTCAATCGCTTTCAACATTGCAAAGTCTTGATCGGTGAAAATTGTTTTTGGTTCTTTTCCACCCATTGATTTTATAAATTCTTTGAGAAGCCAAGCAAATGTTTCTGTCTTTTCACTTGTTAAGAAAGAACAACCAAACATTACAGTGTTCCAATGGTTGTTCACCCCAACTATTGGTGCACAAATCAAATTGTATTTATTTGTGTTATAAGTTGTATCAAACACAATAACATCCCCATACAATTCATAATCCTCCCTCATCATACCATCTCTCCAAAACAAAGTACTGAGTCTACTTTCTTCCCCAAACTGCATTTTGAAGTAGAATCCTTCATCCTGAATTTGGCTCAGTCTATCAACTACAGTTTGTGCATCGCTCATTTCTATTTTTTTCCATTATCAATCTCTGTACAAAGTTAAGATGATCTCTTCTTGTATGCCCAACATATTCTCCCCCACCAGCTGTTTTTGCAAAAACATTAAATCCATCAGTTGGCTTGATGCCAGCTTCTTCAAATTGCTCTATTATTTTTCCTGTAGCTTCAGATATCGACCTCTCGCTACGCTTGAAGTGGTTCCATTCTGGCTTTGTCATCTCATGGTTGTGTTCAGTTTCGTGCCGTGCAATCACAATCAAGTCTTCCTTAATTAACAATTTTACTCTCATAAGAGCCTGACAACCTGTCCTTTTAGAAGGGGCTTTCTTTTTCCTCATTTTCCTCTTTGGGTTTTCAATTCGTTCCAATGGAGATGGAATCTCTACTTCACTGAATTCTATTGGAGCTGGAACATCAATTTCTTTTCCTCTTTGTGAGTATCCTTGGCATGAACACATAAAATATTTATCTATTGGCCTTGATGTTTTCTTAGAGACACGCGAGGTTGTCATTTTAACACTGAATCCCAATGCATTGGAATGATCCTTGTACAATTGATACAGTTCTTCCCATGTCTTTGCTTTTATACCCAGCAATGATGAAGTAATATCAATATGGCTTGCTGCTGTGAATGTGTGCCCAAAATTTTTGTTTATTGGAATTCACGCGAGTTTGAAGACATCCGAGTTATTTGAAAAACGGAGTCGCCACGCCATTTTGATTACCTCAAAACTTTGAAAAAAAGGTTTTATGGGTTCGGAGGTTAAGTTACCCCTTGGGAAGAACGTTTGGCGTTCACCCAAAGTGCCTTGCCGGAGCAAGTCTCCCTAGATTTCATTAATCGTGTTTGCTTGCGTGCTTTCTTTGTGTGCATGTGTTTGAAAATAAAGGGGGGGAATGTCCCAAGTTATCTTCCGGACATACAAACCATTTGTTGGTTGTTGCTCGGGATTTCTTGGAATTTATGTATTTGGGATTATGATCCCGTCCTCATCTTATGACTTATGATCATCGCATTTTTAAGCCTTGGGACCCTTGGGACTTGCGTGGTCGAGAGAATGACTCTCTTTTGGGTCAAAGATGAGGTTCTTTAGGAAGGAATGTCCTTAGCCCATCAATCCTACACTTTAAGACGGTCGAGCTCGTATAGAGGCTTCATACTCATTCTTAAGCGATAATCGGAGATATAGGGTTCAAGGTTATCCTTTTCCTAAAGAAATCATGAACCTTTAATGGAAGGAACGATGCAAAGATGAGAACTTTTACACCGGTCCGTTCCAAGGTTGGGGGAAAGGGGAAATGCATGAAAAAAAATGACTCTTTAATGAAAAGATGACATTTTTAGGTTGCAAATGATGCTTTTTGATTTAAAGAAATGATCTTTATGCAAATGATGCATAAAGATTTGATTTTTATGCAAATGATGCATTGAAAAAGGGGTTTTGATGCAAAGGATGCATTTTTATTGAAAAAGATTGGATCTTTATGTGCAAATGATGCATAAAGATAACATTTTTATTGGAAAATAGGGATTTTAGGTGCAAAGGATGCACCTTTATGAAAAAGACTACATTTTTATGACAAATGAGGTCTTAATGCATGCAAAGGGGAAAGGGGGTGATAAAGATATGATCTTTATGAATAAATGCCAAGTCCCAAGCAAGATATATGAATGCAATGAGCAAGTATATCAATTAAAATGCAAGGTTAGGGCGTGCGAGGTTACCAATCGTTTCCTTCGCTTCTTCGGACGGAGCTAGGAGGAGAGGTTCTTCTTGGGTCTTCAAGGAGGAGGGAGATGGCTTCTTGAGCTTCTTCTTCACCTTCTTGGACTTCCAGCAGCTCCTTGGGGGATCTTCTTCGTATTATGAGAGTATTATGCTTTGTGTTGATGATTAAAATGGGTAGAGGAGGGCTCTATTTATAGGCAGTCTGGATAAGGCTAATGAAGCCGTGCGGCTGCAGGCCAGAGGAGGGCTCTATTTATAGGCAGTCTGGATAAGGCTAATGAAGCCGTGCGGCTGCAGGCCCTTTGCAAATGAGGCCGTGCGGTCTTATCCACAATGACTCAGCATTCTAGAACCATGCAAGGTGGCATCATTCTAGAAGCTTCCCCTAATTAAGAAAAACGTGTTTTCTTAATTAGGAAGGCTCCTTGACCCTAATTTAAATTTGACTGTTCCAGGACATTTCCGGAACACTAGGAAGGTCAGGGAATTACCGGAAAACATACCGAAATTGCCGGGAAATTTAACAGGAAGGCATGAGCCAGATTTGGGTACTTACAGAAGCCCCTCAGCAACGTCACTTGCAAGGCGAGTGGGGTTGTCGATAGAAAAGGATCCGATCTGGCGAATGCCGAGACGGATTGGGTGACCAAGGTGGTCGAGTGGCTGAACCTTTTGGAAGGCTACCTACGTATCCCGGAGGAATCAAGCCAGGCCGTAGTTCGGAATTAGGATCCGGGGGGAGGAAGAAGAGAACCGGTCTCTTCTTTGGGGACATAGAAGAGAAAATGACCTAGGAGGTCAAGCAATTGATCCTCTTGGGGGACATGCTAGGAGTGACCCGGTGGTCGAATATTTGAACTTCTATGAGGGCGCTTTATCACCGAGGAGTGACAAAGGAACAGGGTGACCAAAGTGGTCGAATGGCTGGACCTTTTATAAAAGGCTACCTACGTATCCCGGAGGAATCAAGCCTTGATCGTAGTTCAAGCATCACTAGATAGTTAGGAACGATGTCTAGGATCCTTGAGATTTCGACAATTCGGAGGCTGTCACCTGAGGAAGCTAGAGCTTACGGCACTATCTCTTTATGACGGGGATAAAGGTAACTTAAGTTGGGAAACTTGAGCGTACGTCACTATTCGCGGATAGAGGTATCACAAGTTGAAATGACTTGGGCATACGTCACTATTCGCGGATAGAGGTAGCACAAGTTGGAATGACTTGGGCATACGTCACTATTCGCGGATAGAGGTAGCACAAGTTGGAATGACTTGGGCATACGTCACTATTCGCGGATAGAGGTAGCACAAGTTGGAATGACTTGGGCATACGTCACTATTCGCGGATAGAGGTAGCACAAGTTGGAATGACTTGGGCATACTTCACTATTCGCGGATAGAGGTAGCACAAGTTGGAATGACTTGGGCATACGTCACTATTCGCGGATAGAGGTAGCACAAGTTTAGAGTTCTGACAATTCGGAGGTTGTCACCTAGTGTTATCCCGTTATAACGGAATTAACGGAGCGGCGGGAATAAAGCTTGATTGCTAAAGAGATAAGGGATATTTTACGAAAAGATGTTATCTTGGTTAAAAGATAACGGAAATTGCATGCCCAAGTGGAAGGTCCGAGGGCGGGATTGTAATTTACGCTCGGAGCGAATGAAGCCGCCCGGCATGAGATGGAGAAAAAGAAGCAGTACGGCTAGAGACTGTTTTTTCCAGATTATTTAAAATCAGGTTTTGAACGGGCATTGGGCACTTGTTGCCGCCCACTTCAGCCGAGAGAGAGAGAAGAGAGAGAGAATTTTCGAAATTCTTCAACCCCTTTTGCTTCCCTTTGATTTGAAATGGATCCGGAGGGCAATCCCATACCAAGGCAAGCGAGGAGAAACATCTCGGCGGCCGCGAGAAGGAGGAGGAAGGAGCTCGTGAGGACGGAGAGGAAGTATGACTTCCTTACGCCTCCATCGGAGCTTTACCCGGGGAGAAGGGAGCACAAATCGACGAACCCGCGATCGGTTGGGGTAAGCATTCTCATTTTGCTCAAATCCGATGATTTTGCTTGATTTTTGAATGATTTAGGGCTTGACCCGAATTTTAGGATTTTTGAATGATTTTTTTTTTTTTTGAATGATTTTGAGATGCATGAACAACCTATGAGGCTAAGAATATGCAATGTGCAATTTTATTTGATGAAAAATATGAGAATGACTCACTTTTTTCTCGCAAAATGAAGTAAGAATGAGAATTTTTTCAAAATATGAGACGGAGTTCTTGCCTTGTGCTAGAACTAGGTCAAAATTCTGATTTTCAATGAGAAAACATGATTTTGAAAATGATTTATGCATGCCATTTTTTTTTTTTTGAAAGAATAATGCTTATGTGCAAAAAATTGTGATTTTGTGCTTTAGGAAAGCAATGACGCGTTTCAAGTGATGAAAGACACGTTTTTGATGCAAAAGATATGCTAGAAAAACTTTTATGAATACTTTTCTTTTGAAAATATGTGCACTTTTGAATGCTTGCTTTTGAAATGATATGAAGGACTGACGCTTCTTTTGATGTGCTTGTCTACAGGAGAACAAGTCTAGAGGACCGTCGGAGATAGCGGTCAAGCTTTGGCAGAGGATGCCAGATTTTGAGAAGGATGGGGCAAATCCCAAGCAGCTGGTGAGGGCTACCGGCTTGGATGCATTTGTAGAGGCTATCGGCCGGGGTGTCCACATCACCTCGAAGAGCAAGGGCTTGGTCCAGGCCCTATCTGAGTTCTGGTGGGACAGTACTCATAGCTTCCATCTGAGCTGGGGAGAGCTGACAGTGACTCCTGCCGATTTTACTGCTATTACGGGCTTACAGTTCACTGGGAGGCCCGTGACTTGGAGGGACCACATCACAGCGGAGGAGTTCCAGGCTTTGGTCGGGTTTGAGCTGATTCCCAAGGGGCTGGGGATGGAGACACGGAATGTCGAGGTGGCGATTCGAACTAGCATGCAGAATTTTCTTGCTAATGATGTGATCGCCCAAGGCTGGCTAGAGCATTCATATGGTTGATGCTATCAGTCACCATCTTTGCCAATTCTGGGACGATAGCTATGACTTGCCTCCTCGACTCTCTGGAGGATGTTGATGGGATTGGGACGGTCTCTTGGGGAGAGGCCGGATTGGCGGAGTTGTACTTCTCGTTGGACATGTACAGTCGGAACAAGGCTGCTTCGATGGACTGCTTTTCTTTTGCCCTTGAGGTAGTCTCCTTTTTTTTTCTTTTCTCTTTTCCTGTCTTGAGACTTTTATGAGAGAGAAAATGACCTTTTGATGTTTTGAACATGCGGCTGGTTTTGCGAGGTGATCGGGTTCTTCCCTTGGAACCGGCGAGTGATGTCACCATCTTCCCTGCTATGGTTATTTGGAGGAGATGCGAGAGATAAATTCACGGGGAAGACCCGGATTACCTTCGACTACAAAATGGTGAGGCCGGTCATCAACGAGGATGGGCACGACGGAGTGGACTTCTACCCACAGGGCAGGTATCCGAGAGATCTTCTTTGGGAGATGCTATAGAGGTGACGAGGCGAGAGGAGGTGGCTCACGGTGGCTGACATGTGATGTCATCTACTTGGGGACCGCTTCTCGAGACGGCATGGTCATGTTCCCCCACTAGATGCCATTACTCCTTCGACCCTCCGGACGGATCTGCGGCCCAGGGGGGCGCCAGAGGATGAGGTTGAGAGGTACCGGGCGGGCGTGGGCTGCAGAGGAGTACTTCGACATGGACACCCCTCTGCTGTGTTTGTGGAGCGGCGCCCGAGGACGCCACGAAGCTAGTGAAGGCGGCGGTCACTCGGTGGATATGGGGAGGATGAGCCTCTTGACCCGCCGATCCCTCCCGCACATCTGTCCCTACGTGGTCCATGGAGTGCCGAGGAGGATGAGGATACCTTTCCCCGATGCTAGGGAGCCCCGGTACACCTTGCCGCTGATAGCACCGTAAGTGTACTCTTAGGGTCTTATTCCCTTTTTAGCTTTCAGATTTTACGCTTTTTTGCTATTTTACGAGATTTTCGAGATTTTTCTCTTCTTTTTCTCGGAGTTCCGGCTCGCACTTACGATAGGCTGGTTAGGCAGAATAGGGGCTGGAAGGACATGTGCCGGTCTCTTCGAGGAAGCCGGCTGCGCTTCGAAGGCGGCAGCGGATGCACAGGAGCCTGGGCGCAAGAGACGGCATGTCGGGGCACGGCGTCTACCTCATCGGCCTCGGAGTACTCTTCCGGTGCTATGCCTCGGGGCGGGGACCCAACGGCCCGACGTGCAGGAGGTGGGCGAGTACGGGCACGATAATGTCCATCTATCTGATGTGAGCGACCAGGAGGACCTGATGAGGGAGGCTAGCATTTACGAGCTGAGCAGCGATGAGGAGGAGGAAGAATCGGAGACCTAGGAGGTCTCTAGAGTAGATTTGGAACAAAAACAAACAATTTACAATTTTTATGCACAACTTGTTTATTTTTTGCTTTATTTGGGCGCCGATGGGGCGAAAACATTGTATTTATGTTTTAATTGCTTTTCTAATTCATGCTTTTTCAATTTGCATATTATCCGAGCCTTGGGGCGACTTTTTTGCTTGGAATTGGGGCTGAAACTGGGCCAGAATGATTTATAATGGTGCATGAATGCTTGAATGGTTTCTGGATATGTTTTTGTACAGGATTTGGTTGAAAAAGTGGGGTGAAAACTCCCTTGGGCAGCAACTTTGGTTGCTGCAGAATTTTTTCTGCAGAGGGCTAATGTAGCCGTGCGGCATGGCCTTGAGGGCAAATGTAGCCGTGCGGCTAACGGTCTGTCGAGTGGTTATTTTACGAATAAAAGCAAGGCTTGGCCATTTCATTTCATTTTCACTCTAGACTTGTCCCAATTGTTCCCAGAGCATATTTTGGACCTAAAAGCACCATCTTTGATCACTTTGCGATGGAGAATCCCGTTAGATTGCAAAGGGGGAAACGAGACCATTTTCTATCCGGTCTTCAATCTTGGGCGAGATATAACTTCCAAAATCACAAGGGGCTGCTTGATTCTTCCTTCAAGATCAAGTCTTTATGGCATTTGAGGGATCTCCCGCCCGATCGGGATACGGTTGAGAGCCGCAAAGCAAAGTTCGGGACGTCCGGAGACATGTTCTTGCTTTTCTTACAACGAAATCGTCCCAACGCACGAAGACTTCAGAGCCTTGATTGGGAGTCCCGAGACTGAGGCTAGATCTATTCCGCTGATCGGAGACGTGCCGGTGACGGTAAAGCTTGCATCTTTTCTCGTGCATTCCTTTGGGAGAGGTGAGAGGATGATGGTAGCCAGGATAGGATTGACCTTTCGATATCCCGGGCGAGGTTTGGGTCTCCGGATATGGCTGCGACCACGGTGGCTATGGATGCTTTCATTCTCTCGCGTATTCTCTATTTTGTTCACCGCCGAGTCCGTGGGGATCTCGTCATAGTGGTCTCTTGGACATGGTCGAGACTCAGAGTGCAGCGGGCAGATATTGTCCCGCCGGTTTTGGGAGAGACATTTCATGGGATCGACAGGATGGCTCGGGAGACCGTTTCATGAGGTCAGGGAGTCCGGCTATGTTGACTTTGTGGGCTGCGAGGAGAGGCTCGGGGCTTTGCACGGGGCTTTGCCGACTCGGTGCCCTTGGGTGATTTCTCGGAGAGGTGCACCTAGGCGGCGGGAGCAGGGGTAGGCGGGAGGCGATGATGGCTAGGCTATCCACTTCGGACATCCGTTGGTGGATACCACATTGGAGGTTGCGGACCGAGGAGGATATTTCGGGAGTCTTATGCTTTGTGAGGGTTCCAGGATTCTGGCTGGTCGTCCTTCTACATACCCCGCTTGGTATCCAGGCGGTTTGGGGCTTTACAGAGCCATTGAGTGATTGGGAGGACATCCGGACCATGGAGGTGGTGTCATTGGACATGAGAGATCCAAATGGGCCTTCTCTTTCTTCTCGAGGGCTTGGACACATCTTGCTTTCCCACCCGGGGCTATCTTCGGGAGCGGGGAAGAGCACCATCTTGACCCGGCTGTCTACTTGACCGGTACGAGAGGGAGATGGGAGCGACTCGTGCTATCTTGGAGGATAGACGTCGAGCTTTATTGGGAGGCGGCTGTGACTCGAGTAGGACTACGAGGAGGCCGAGGCTAAGGCGAGTTGCCATAACCAATCAGGTGACTTGGTCGGGGATATGGAGGCTCGGTACAAGAGATTGTCCGAGGTCGCTCCTTTGGTGAGGCTCGGAGGGAGGAGGTGCGGACTCGTGCTCGTATAGAGAGAGCGCTCATTGACACGGGGTTGGTAGAGGCTCCGGTGAGGATACCGGAGGTCGGGATGAGGGATACCGAGCATTATTGAGAAGAAAAGGAAGAAGACTCGACGAGGCCGAGGAAAAGGGAAGAAGGCGAAGAAGACTCGGCGAATGACGGCGACAAGTCTTTTCTCAAGATCCTCTTATTGCCATTTTGCAAACACATTAGTTTATTTAGGCATTTTATTGTATTTTAGATCTTTTTAGCAGGTTAGCAGAGTTAAGAGGTAGACCGTGCTTGAACTCATCAAGAAGTTTTTAACTTGTAATGAACAAGAAATATTATTTTAGAAATTAATCAAGACACATTTCATTCAAATGCCTTTATTGATTGGGACCCGTTTTATGAAAACTGAAATACCCTTTACTATTTTTTAGGACGCACTTCATGGAAGCTTAATCGTCCTTTTTATTGTTTAGGACACATTTCATGGAAACTTAATCGTCCTTTTTATTGTTTAGACCGAACCATATATGGCTGCCTACGTTCCCCTTTTACAAGAAAGGCTAAGGGGCTCAGGTCTACGTAGTTCATTCTGGTGAACTAAAAATTTTTTTTTCATGTGCAGCCCTGTCTTTTGCCTAGACTGCCCTTTTTGGGGTCTTCAGCCTAGCTGGGCATTACTCTTTTTGCACTAAGATTTTTTTTCTTTTTTTCTTTTTCTTTATGTGCGGCCTGTCTTTTGCCTAGACCGCCCTTTTTGGGGTTTTCGGCCTTAGCCGGGCATTACTCTTTTTGCACTAAGATTTTTTTTTTCTTTCTTTTTTTTTCTTCTTTTTTTTTTTTTTTATTTATTTTTTTTTTATTATTTTTTTATCGGACATAGTATCTTCGGAGTTTATCACCATTGGCCCGGGTGGACAAAGGGATTGCCATCCAAGTCTCGCAAGCTTCATTGCTCCTCCCGACGGTATTTTACGCACCACATAAGGGCCGATCCAGACGGGTTCCCATTTTCCCAGGGGGTTGTCTGCGGTAGGGGCTTTACTTTCGGCACTAAGTCGCCCTCTTTGATGTCTCTGGCCTTGACCTTTTTATCAAACGCTGCGGCCATTCGCCTCTGGTAGGCTCGGGTGTGTTCCATGGCTTTTAGCCTTCTCTCGTCAGCGGGGCTAATTCATCATGCCGGTGCGCAACCATTCCACTTCATTGACCTTTGTTTTCCGGGAGGACCCTTAATGACGGGATTTCCAACTCAGCTGGTAACATTTGCTTCCATCCCGTAAGTTAGGGCAAAAGGAGTTTCTCCTGTGGGCGTTCGACGACGTTACGTAGCCCCGAAGTGCTAGGTGCGGCTTTTCGGGCCAATCACGACCACGGGTGGCCATCTTCCGGATGATCCGCTCGAGTGTCTTATTAGCGGCTTCCCGGCTCCATTGGTTTGAGGTGCATGCGGGGACGACTTGTGGCGAGTAACTACGAATTCCCGACGGCTAGCCTATCGCAGTCTCCTTCGAAGTGTGACCCATTATCGAAATGATCTCGTTGGGCACCCCATATACGCACATTATGTTTTCTTTGATGAGCTGGGCCACTTTTACGGAAGTGAGGACCTTGTAGGACTTGGCCTCTACCCACTTGGTGAAGTAGTCAATGGCTACCAAAACGAACTCGTGCCCATTGCTTCCTGCCGGGGATATTTTCCCTATCACGTCAATGCCCCAAGTTGCAAACGGCCAAGGAGTCGTCATGCGATGCAGGTCATGAGGTGGGAGATGGTTGAGGTTGGCAAACCGGCGGCATTTGTCGCGAGGTTCGGACGTCTTTGAATGCGATGCATTTCCATGGAGATCCAGTAGTAACCCATTCTGAGGATCACTTGCATCAGGGCTCTGGCATTCATGTGAGGACCGCAAGGACCATTGTGGACTTCGGTCATCAACTCTCTGGCTCTTTCTTGGGTGACACATAAGAGGAGTGGTCCTTGATACCGCTTCTTGTATAGGTTGCCTCCTAGAATGACATGCGAGAAGCCAACCTTTTCGGGGCTTGCAAGCTTTTGGCTACGACTCCTTCTTTTGGTCTACCTTCTTCGTCTACGAAAGGCGACTCTCCGTCTTTGAGGAATTGGTAAATACGATTGTACCAAGGTTCCTTTATAGGCTCGGGTCCCAGGTCCACTTCACAACGAAGTGGGGCTTCTCTTCTACCCACTCTGAAGGGCTTTATGGCTTTTCCTCGGGGATCTCTACCAATGAGGCTAGAGTAGCTAGAGCATCTGCGAATCTGTTCTTTTCCCTCGGCAAGTAGTGGAAAGTCACTTCTCGGGCTGTCCGATCCAACTCCTCCATATGGGCATGATCTGGGTTGCGAGATTAGGGTCTACAGTCTTCCACTTGTTGGAGACTTGGTTGATGATCGAGTGAGTCTCAGTAAACTTCGAGCTCCTTGACATTTCTTTCTAAGGCGGCCTCCAAACCGGCAATGCGAGGCTTCATACTCGGCGGCATTGTTCGTGGCGAGAAAGTTCAACTTGAGGGCTATGGGGGTATGCTCATCTTTCGGATCGACCAATAGCATTCCTACACCATTTCCTCTTTTGTTAGCGGCTCAGTCAAAGAACAATTGCCATCTATTTTCGGGCTCAAGTTGCAAAGATCCCTTCATGCGGAAATTGGGGTTCGGGCCCTCTGTCTTCATTCTTGGGGAAGTTCGCTAGGTGATCGACAATGCTTGACCCTTGATGGCCTTTACGGTCACATAGTTGATGTCGTATTACGCCAAGAAGAAGGACCGCTTCGCTAGACGCATCGATAGGGAAGGCTTGTCAAAGATGTACTTGATGGGGTCCATTTTCGAGACCAAGTTCACGGGGTGGGCTTGCATATAATGCTTCAACTTGCCGACTACCCGGACCGATCCTGCACGGGTCTTTTCACACTCGAATAATTGAGCTCACTCCCTTGTAGCTTCCGGTGACAAAGTAAATGGCATTTTCTACCCGAGAGTCTTTCTTCTCTTGAGCAAGCATAGCCCCAAGCTGCCGTGTACGTGACGAGTTAGATAGAGCGAGAAGAGGCTTACTGTCTATGTGGGGGCATAGTACAGGGGATGCACTAAGTATGCCTTGATGCGGTCAAAGGCGTCTTGGCATTCTTCGGTCCATTACGTGTCCACATTCTTCTTCATGAGCTTGAAGATGGGCTCGCACATAGTGGTCAGGCGATTGACAAAGCGGGTGATGTCTTTGCAATTTTCCCATGAAGCTTTTGACTTACATGCGGGTTTGAGGTGGCCTCATATCCATGATAGCTTTGATCTTTCGGGGGTCAACTTCTATACCTCGCTCCGTGACCATGTACCCGAGCACTTTTCCCCTTGTCACTCCGAAGGTGCATTTGGCGGGGTTTAGTCTCATGGAATCTTTGTCTCGGCCTCTCAAAGAATTTTCGTAGGTCAACAAAGTGCTGCCCACCTTCTCCTGTGGAGTGGATTATCATGTCGTCTACGTAGACCTCAATCTCCTTGTGGATCATGTCATGAAAAAGTGCGGTCACGCCCTTTGGTAAGTAGCCCGGCATTCTTGAGCCCGAATGGCATTCTTGTATATGATAGGTTCCCCACGGTGTGGTGAAGGTTTGTCTTTTCTTGGTCTTCCTCGGCCATCTTGATGCAGTTGTAGCACAAAACCATCAACGAAGGATTTGACTTCGTAGTTGGCGATGGAGTCCACCGGGATGTCTATGTTTGGCGAGAGGGTAGTCGTCTTTGGTGGCCTTGTTCGAGATCTCGGAAATCCACACGGCGGCGCACCTTCCCATTGGCCTTGGTTACGGTCACGATGTTGGACAACCATGTCGGGTATTCAATAACTACGATGAACCCTACCCGCGATAGCTTCTCAATTTCTTCTTTGACTGTAGAGACCATTCCGGCTTGATCTTTCTCGGTTTACGCTTTGCGGCTTGGCATCGGTGCTAGAGGGATTACGTGCTCTACTATCAGCTGTCTAGCCCCGGCATATCTTTGTATGACCATGCAAACACGTCGACGTATTCTACGAGCGGCTCGATCAATCTGTCCCTTTCAACCCCTGGAAGAAGCTTCCAATCTGTGTCTCTTTAGGTTCCTCAATAGTACCCAAGTTCACACTTATCAAAACCTCCTCGCGGCTTGGGCCCGGTTTTCCTCTTTTACGAAACACCTTAAAGATTTCTTTAATGTATTGTTCGTTTAGTGTGTTTGCATCTTGTTGAAATGATTCATTATTAAGCATTGTTAAGTTTTGAGTTAATTTATCATTTGTTAAGTTGGCAATAAGAGGATAATCGAGAAAGATTTGTCATTTCATTCAAGATAAGGGGAAAGATGACATCGATTACATTTTCATAATCCTCGGGCGTGAGGCCTTCGGATGACTACGAGGACTGGAATTCGAAGATTCCCGACTCAACTGAATAGACAACGGGGTGTTTGACACGGCCGGGTTGAGGAGGACGGGTACCAATCCAAGCTCCGTGATCATTTCTTTGTCGGCCGGCTATCGGCCACGAGAATGTCTCCCAATTCTTCAATGGCATTTACTGTCTTAGTCACCAAAGTGCGAGGATCAAAATGACTTTCACCATCGTCTCCAATAACGGCAACTATCTCATCATACGAGGCCCGAAGTTGATCAAGTGCGGGATTTGTGCTTCTTCGTCAAACAACTCTTGCAAACCCCATTGTCTTCACTCTGGCGGCTTCTATCTGGCTGATCTTTGGAAGAGCTAACTCAAAGGCGGAGAAGTCCATTGTCCGGATGCTTGACCTTTTGACAGCGGCCGGATTTCCTTTGAAGACGTACTCATTACGAACGGTAGTGGTAGCCCCGAGGATATACGGCAAATCAAGGAACATTCTTCGAACGGGATTGGCGGCTTTCCCCTAACTTTCTCAAGGTTTTCTAGAAGGGTTTTACGCAAGGAGATCTGGCGATCACTTTCATCATATTGTGTCCCTCCTTTTATAAAGTAATGGGTCGAGACGGATGTAAGGATGGAGCTGGACCCCTTCACCTTTCTTGCCTTTAGCTTTTCCGGCATCCCGAGAGTTCGGTTTGTACCCCAAGCCATATGCGGTAGTCTGCTCCTTCACATCAATGATGGTGTTACGACCTTGAAGTCTTCTACCCAATCCAAGTCCGGGAAGATAGCTCATTTTTCGCATCATCCTCATGGCGGGAGGGATTTTATCGGAAGTAGTGGTGAGGTCGGTGCAACACACTTGTGCCTTGGAAGAAGCTACGGAGAATCCGGTCAATGCTAACCCTTCATCATCATGCTTGATCTCCAATATCGGGATGTCCGGTCTTGGTTCCTTCTCTTGTGACACTGTCCCCATAAATGGTGGTGATAGTTCCATCACTCGGCGAAATTTGGCCTTGTGATGCAAAGTAGAGGCTACCCGTTTATCTGGTGGATCCAAGGCCGTCCCGGAAGGCGGTAAATGAAATTGGAATGTCAATAACTTGAAAATCAACATCCATGACCTTTTTCCGAACCACATCTTGAGAGTGGCGATCCCAAGCGATCGTGCGGTGGGTCGTAGGCCTTAATAGTCGACTAGAAGGCTTTAAGTCCGTTGGCTTCGGATCCAATAAATCCATCATCTTAGGCGGCAAGACATTCATTGCGAGACCCCCGTCAAGCTAGTACTCGTGGCAATCGACGCTCTTCTAAGCTGGTGTGATGTAAAGAGGTTCGTTGTGACTAGCCCCATACTTTGGCGAGTCCAATTCGGTGAAGGTAATGATGTTTCCATAGTGGATATTTCCAATCATTTGGACGACCTCATCGGGGTGACATCTATGGGCACCGTGGTCTTGGCCAAACTTTCTTCTAGTTTCAACTTATGAGGGTATGAAGAGGTTAACGGGGACCATAAGGAGATATTGGCTTGGGTACACTTCAGCTGAGTTAGGGTTTGGATCCTCCTTATCGAGTCGGGCTTTTACGCTTCTAGCTTATAAGGTCTTTTATCCGTCTTTGGTTCGAGACGGCATTCCTTTTGTCACCCTTAAGTGCTTTGCTCAATACTCATCTGTCCCGCACCGAGTCATCACATAGACATTGGATTTTCCTTGGTCATCATTCCTCTTGGAGGATTATGTCAATTCTTTCAAAGTCGAGGCGGATTCTTGCGGCGTATGGCCAATTCTGGCGATTGATCGATTGACGGCGTCGGAAGCATAGGCGGCTTCCGAATACGGTCCCAGAGGTTACCGGCTTTTTGACCTTTTCACATTCTCCGTTTAAAGCTTTCACGGTCTCATTCAAACTTTTCAAAGTCGGCATGCAACAAGAATTATCACTTAGGATTTTGGAGCTTGGCAAATGGCTTTCTCATCCGATCCTAGCAACTTCTTTAACGAGTAGGATCACATTCCTCATCAACATCCAAGCATGTCTTTTCTTTCCACAGGGGTCAACCTTTTGACGGCATTTTGGACATTGGCTAAACACTTTACGAAATGGGAAATTCCATCATCAATAAGGATTTACTGAGGGGTCGAAACCTCATGGCGGGTTCCTTTTCCTTCTTGTCGAGAGATATTTTCCGGGCTTTTTGGCTTTGGGCTAACCACTCCTCTATTGTCCCTTGGCGCCCATTGTGTGTCTTCATCGGTGTCACTACGGTAGCTCTCGTGGGAACTTTCGTCTTGGCTCTTATGACCCGATGAGGGCAAAGCAGGTCGGGATACTTGACGCCATATGAGGGGTATCTCGAGACTCTTCCTCGGGCTTAGGGATTACCGGGAAGACATCATTATCATCGTAGGACATAAAGGGGGTGGGGTCGCCTCTAAACTCGAGGACTCTTTCCAAGGCATCCATACATTCTTCTTCGAGACCAAGTTTCGGGAGTGACTACTAACAACGTAATAGAGTCTACCCTTCACGATGAGAGTTTGGCTTCGGCGACGCTTACATGTTCTAGATCGGTGGGAGGAGCCCACTTCCCTCTTTTGGCTAAAGCTTCGATCAAGTTTCTCCATTCACCTACCAAGTCCTTGTACGGAGTATTGAACTCTAGAATATAAGACTCATACACTGCCTCATCATTCTCCGAGCCTTTGCATAGAGCTGCAGACACACTTTGAAGTGATTTCATCCCTGTTCCGGGTGCGTGGCTTTACGCCTCATCTTGCCCTTCGGGTTTCACTTAGTTGGCTCCAAGTCCATTCCTTCTGCTTGACTGTCATCATCACCGTAAATCCACCCATTCCTATTCTCATTCCCAGTGACTCTTATTTGTAGCTATGCGAGAGGTAGGCAAATTCACGAGGCGTTGACAAAATTGGAAAGGTCAAGCGCCTTTGGGATTCCAAGGTAGGAAATTTGGCTGCGGGTGAAAGGAGGAAAAGGGTCCCGTGGGGGATTCGGAGGAAGCGAGGGTGTCGGGACCACTAACAACTTGGGGTATTGGAGGAGGCGAGAAAGGGCAGTCTTTGGCGATGGGTCATATGAAGATGGGGGAGGGCATTGGTTATAGGCTAGCTCTTCTTCCTGGTCATCTGGTTACCCCAGGCCGGCCTTGTTTTCTGTCAAATCGGTCATTCGACTCTACGGGCTGATGAGCGAGGATTACGGCGGCTGTACGAGGATTACTGCGCTAACAAGTCGGCCCGGCCCGGTGTTCTCACCCACTTCTTTCTCGGCTAGCGGGAAAGGGATAGGAAAGGTTTAGACTCGGGGTAGGTGTTTGAGGTGAAGGCTCGGGCAATATGCAAATTAGAATCTTCAAGTTTACTTAAAAGGTGTCTTTTATTAATATCTATTTGGTTGGAAAAGGGGTTACGCCCTTCTTTTTCACAACTACTCTAGATCTGGATCGGTGGGTTCCGTCACTACGTCTATAAGCCCCTCGTATTCCACCTGTATTTCGACCTCCCGGGGTGGGCGGCCGGGCGAGGTCACATAGGGCACGCGGATCCCACAGACCGAGAGTAAAGAACGCTCCTATCGGGTCTAGCGGGTCATAGGACCTTTCAACGCACGAAGCGATGCGGATTATAGTCAAGGCAATACGGGAAAGTCTCGTCTCTACGCCTTGACGGATCTTTGACGAGTTTCGCTTGAGCGAATGACGGTTTTTGACTTTCGGTAATGTCAGAGAATATAATAGGCATGGGTCCGGCGGCAAAAGCCGGATGACACAGTGTTACATTGAACTTCGTTGCATACGCAGTGCGTGAGTCAGAATCGAAGTCAATGCCGGTCAAGATCTTGCCAATTTTTTCCTTGTCGGAATTTTGGCGAGCTTTGAGCGAAAGATCTTTTATTTTTGGCAAAGACTTGGTCTTGACTCTTACGCATTCCGTGCGGGTCAAGGTCAATAGTCAATGTCGGAGTCAAGATCCCACCGATTTTCCTTGTCGGAATTTCGGCGAATTTCGCTTGAGCGAAAATCTTGGTTTCCGTTATGAGCTAAGGCTTGACCTTTACGTGGGTATGCAAGCTGGGCTATATGACACGGACTAGACCAAAAACCAACCAAAAGTCACGGATTTTTGAAACGTGTGACACGGGTGTGCATTGGTAAACCTTTGTTTTGCCATGGGGAGGTTGGGATGATTCCGTGCGCGCCGGGAGCATCGTAAGGCTGTCCGTGTGCAGTGGAACCACCCTCGGGTTTGAAGGACGTGCGTGCAAAAGTGTACGGGATATATCGGGTGCGCGTAGTGTGCGGTCTCCTAAAAATGTTCCTTTTTGAGTTAAAACGAGAGATTTTCATAAATGTGTTTTAAAGGAATGATTTTCGGGACGGGGAAAATGCAACACATAAGCACGTAAATTTTAAGGAGCCCGAGTCGGTCATGGAGCTGAGTAGCCCCAAGGCTGCTAGAATTTGCCCGGATTAACCATGATTTTCTGGTGGAATTGCCTTTGAGGTCGTATGGTCGAGAATCCTATGAGGATTAGCCGTACGGCTTGCATGGATCAATTTTCCGGGTTCCACTCCTTTTGCTATTTTCGGGTTGTTTCCCGTTCAAAGTATGCCTGATTCCAAGATGCAAATGATGCAATGCATGGTAAAAGAAAGCAAGCACGATTAATGAAATCGGCGATGGGAGTCTAACAGCTCGAAGGGAAAAGCTTTTTGTATTTTTCAAAAATTTTTTTTTTCGAAAAGGGGATCTTGAGTACGTGGGATTGTTAAACCACCTTGTTATCCCGAGCCCGGGTTAGGGAGCGATACGGGAAGGGTAAGTGGGGTCCACCTATATACCAAGTATCGACTTTTGTTTTGAAAATAAAGCTTTTCTCCTTTGGGATGATCCCAGTAGTCGCCAAGCTTGTGAATGTGTGCCCAAAATTTTTGTTTATTGGAATTCACGCGAGTTTGAAGACATCCGAGTTATTTGAAAAACGGAGTCGCCACGCCATTTTGATTACCTCAAAACTTTGAAAAAAGGTTTTATGGGTTCGGAGAGTTAAGTTACCCCTTGGGAAGAACGTTTGGCGTTCACCCAAAGTGCCTTGCCGGAGCAAGTCTCCCTAGATTTCATTAATCGTGTTTGCTTGCGTGCTTTCTTTGTGTGCATGTGTTTGAAAATAAGGGGGAATGTCCCAAGGATTATCTTCGGACGTACAAACCATTTTGTTGGTTGTCGCTCGGGATTCCTTGGAATTTATGTATTTGGGATTATGATCCCGTCCTCATCTTATGACTTATGATCATCGCATTTTAAACCTTGGGACCCTCGGGACTTGCGTGATCGAGAGAATGACTCTCTTTTGGGTCAAAGATGAGGTTCTTTAGGAAGGAATGTCCTTAGCCCATCAATCCTACGCTTTAAGACGGTTCGAGCTCGTATAGAGGCTTCATACTCATTCTTAAGCGATAATCGGAGATATAGGGTTCAAGGTTATCCTTTTCCTAAAAGAAATCATGAACCTTTAATGGAAGGAACGATGCAAAGATGAGAACTTTTACACCGGTCCGTTCCAAGGTTGGGGAAAGGGAAATGCATGATAAAAAAATGACTCTTTAATGAAAAGATGACATTTTAGGTTTTAGCAAATGATGCTTTTTGATTTAAAGAAATGATCTTTATGTAAATGATGCATAAAGATTTGATTTTTATGCAAATGATGCATTGAAAAAGGGGTTTTGATGCAAAGGATGCATTTTTATTGAAAAAGATTTGATCTTTATATGCAAATGATGCATAAAGATGACATTTTTATTGGAAAATAGGGATTTTAGGTGCAAAGGATGCACCTTTATGAAAAAGACTACATTTTTTATGACAAATGAGGTCTTAATGCGCTCTGCAAAGGGAAAGGGGGGTGATAAAGATATGATCTTTATGAATAAATGCCAAGTCCCAAGCAAGATATATGAATACGGCAAATGAGCAAGTATATCAATTAAAATTGCAAAGGTTAGAGGGCGCGTGCGAGGTTACCAATCGTTTCCTTCGCTTCTTCGGACGGAGCTGAGGAGGAGAGGAGTTCTTCTTGGGTGCTTGAAGGAGGAGAGAGATGGCTTCTTGAGCTTCTTCTTCACCTTCTTGGACTTCCAGCTTGACTCCACGTTGGGGATCTTCTTCGTATTATGAGAGTATTATGCTTGTGTGTTGATGATTAAAATGGGTAGAGGAGGGGCTACATTTATAGGCGATCTGGATAAGGCTAATGAAGCCGTGCGGTG